>JAWWEV010000115.1:24962439-25008370 GCA_035583235.1 Hafferia zeledoni | reverse complement strand
AAACAACCCCAGCTCCCTCAGCCTCTCCCCACAGGACTTGTGCTCCAGTCCCTTCACCAGCCTTGTTGCTCTTCTCTTGTTTAGAGAGCTGTTCTTCCCTGCTGCCAAATAACCAGTTTTAGGAATGGAGCACAGTGGTAAAACTAAGTTGAGGATTTTTGGACCCACAACTAAAACAGCTGAAGGAGCCACATAGGGCAGATTAGCTCCAGGGAGGAGAAGCAGCAGAGGCAGGGAATGGACTACATAATTTTGATATTACCAGGATTTTTGACAGCCACTTCTGTAAAATTGGAATGAGTTTCCTCTGATACAGCACCACTAGAGGGATGGCGCTCTAAAATGTTGGGATGGTTTAAAAAGACTGATGACAAAAGACAAAAATGAAAGTATCTGCATTTCTTGTCATAGCACATGAATCTTTCCTGTATTTGCAGGCATGCCATGGTTTAGCTTATAGCTGTCCCTGGTCTATTGACCTGTTGTAGGTCACACAGGTCTTTATGTGCATTGGACACCACTGTGCATACATCATACACAGCTGAGCAAATCCTACCACAAATGGACCTACACAATATCTGACTAGTGCCACTCAACATTAGATCAAAAGTACATCCTTGTATCCAACAATTTCAGATAGCAGTTATGGTTCAATTAGCTTCCTTTTGTAGGAAAAAAGGGCTTCCAAAAGCCCAATAACCAAGGCTAAACCCAAAGCTTTAAACACAGCAATCACCAGGAGCATTTGCTTTTCCTCATTACTAATGTGCCTGCACTTTCAGCTGAAGGTCTGTGTGTGGCCCTCATCTCAGTTCTGCTTTAAGGATGCACATAGAATTTTAAATATTTGTTAGTTAAGGGTCCCCACTGTCTTTTAAAAATATAAATACGCATATCCTCTGAAGAAAAATGACAAATTTATGTTTGCATGGAAATTTTCCTTCTTGCTGCACCCCCTCCCCCACCAATCCTTCAAGGAATATTGTCTAAATAGTCTCCAAGGATTTTCCCTGCTCCTGGAATGCATATGAATCTCCTATTAGTGTCAGTGAGAGTTATGTCTGCATATTGCAACAAGAATAGATACCTAAATAATTCATTAAACCCTACACATAAGTATGTTTTCCTTGATGAACAGTTACTATCAACATTTTTGGAAAGGTCCATTTCTAAATATTTTTAGGAACTAACCAACTGTTTCAGTTATTAAGACTCTGCTTACAGTGCAAGTAATTTAAACCAGAGAATTATGGACAACACAAATGCCTGAAGATTTTCTACAGCAGCATCAGTTACTGATGCTGACACAGGAAAAATATGAGGAAAAGGCAATCAATGGGGCTCCATTTTTGTCATGACTTAATTCATTAATATTTGAAAACAAGTAAGACTGGTTTGCCCCAGGGATTGGTAATAGGATATAAGCCTTTCACCTCCAGGTCAGCAGTTCAAAGCCAACTTTGGGCAGTACTGACTGAAAGTCATTACTATCTATCCGAACACTCTTCAAGAGTATATGTAAAATAAGTTGGTGGTCTCTGTTTATTTCCTAATGGCTAAGGCCCTGATTCAGCAAAGCTCTTCAGCATGCACTTAATGACAAGCAGATGTTCAAATCCTTTTGAATTTGAACATCTGATTACAGTTAAGCACGTTCTGAACAGCCTCATGAGCATGGGCAGGCTGGAGCATACGCAGAGGAAGGTTTGCTCAATGAGAGCCTCAGTGTGCTGGCTCCTCAGTTGCCTGTGCAAGCAAGCCCATTTCCCCTTCCCCCAAATAATATTACCCATATGCTGGCACTGTGTGCTAGTGATGGCACAGGCATAGGAATGAGACTATCAGCTGTAGAAGAGTTCCCCCTTTCATTCATCTATACTAAAGAGACCAGGTGGGGAAAAAATGTTTGAACTGCTGTTATAAAGCAGAATATAAGGTCAAAGAACTGTATTGCCTTTCTTGCTCACCAGCCCATCAGCTTTCACAAGCATGAAACGTACTTTAATAAGGAGTGGAATAGAAATGTGGTATTTGCATAGTTTTCCTGGTGCTTATTCATGCATGTGCTGTGCTAAAAAATTTCTGCATATATGAATCCAGCCTGGAAGAATGCAAGCCCCATAGCCTGACCACATTCAGTATTTATCTATAGGGAAAGGCCATTTCTAATAAGTCAAGGATTTTGAGAAGCGGGTAGGGAGAAGTTATTTTGGAATTTAATGATTTGAGTGCTTATTTGTACTTGAAAATTATTAGGACTGGCATATGAGCAGAAGTTTTAAAACACTCCTATTGAAGCCGTCATCTCCCCTGCTAGATTAAATACCTTCTAAGATTACCAGTGGATCAGATTTGTTTTGCTTCTTTTAAAGAGAATTGTATTCTGGGATTTTTCCATGGTTTTGCTGCTTACTGTCTTGCACGATCAAGGTTAACTGCTGTGAAATTAAAGCTAGTGTTTCAAACCACAGCAAGCTGAGAAAAATGCCATTTTAATACCACGACTGTGATGTTAGTAAGGCAAGTAGAATTTCATCAGTTACAAGTGCTACTCCCTGTCCCTAAAGACCTCTGCAATGGTATTAGCTCTACAGTCCAGTAAAAGTCCTCTCACAAAGAAGTGATGGGTCCCACTACTGCTGTACTTCGACTGAAACTGGTGGAGTGAATTATATCACCGAACTGAGATCAACATCCAGAGTGGCATTTGGTAAATCTCCTGGCAGGTTTTCTCTTGAATTACAAAGATACAGCCAGCAATCAAATTAGTTCATAATGAAATAGTCACACCCAATTTCCTGCAGCTTAAGCAACATTTTTCCAAAATATCTAATCTCAGAAGATTTCTATCTCACAGAATTTTGGGTAAGGCTTTAATAAACATCCTTTACTAAAATGCATGAAAATGCTGACCTCTATTAAATTTACCCATTGCTAGTGAAAAATCAACGTAAAAAAGTCATAATAATCAAATGTTTGGCATGACTAAGAATTCCTCAGCCTGCAGAAATGCTCAGAAAACACTTCCTAAAGGATAAATGCTCACTCTTCTTCTGGAGCAATCAAAAAAGGCTATTCCAGAAACTCCTTCTTCATTCAATAACAAAGTGCTTCATGTTTATCCCAGTTTTGAGACTGGTGCCTTGTTACGGTTCTCCAAGACAAGCTCTGAGCTCTTATGTTTCAAATGAGTGCACTGAATTCATCCACTTCTTTAATCACGAGATGCTTAATTTTTGATTGTGATAACTATATAACTATGCAAAAGTAGTAATATCCAACTCTGAATAATTTCAAAACAATTTACATTGGCTGGTTTTTGATGGTCTCAAGTTCATAAGTCTTTGGTTTTTGCAGCCTGTGATCGGTCACTGACCTTCATAAAAGACTTATAGAGAGTTTAAGTAAAATGCAAAATAGGTTCCTGCCACCCTGGTTGAACTGGGAAAGAAATCACTGTTCAGCCAAGCAATGGTTTTCCTTACCTTTTACACAGCTCTGAGCTGGGAGAGCCCTGTAACTTTGTGAAAGGAGTTCATATTTATCTGGGATGCTGTTGGTGTGCTCTCAGGCCAAAGCTCTGCTTCTGATCCTTTATTCAGGGAACTTTTTTTTTTAATTAATCATAGCAGTCACAGGAAATTACAAGTACCATCAAGACACACCGATGATAAATAAAGGTTTGGAGCTGCCTTTCCTTTCCCTTTCCAATTTATGGGAGAGCTTTACAATGACAGTAACTGCTAGGAGAATCAGCTTCACTCCATTTGCTGAAAACAAAGAGGAGGTCCTGGTTTGTTATTTAAAAAATACTGTGACTCTAACTCAAAATAGAAAAAAAAACCCCATAACAATAGGTGCTTGATAGAGGAAACACCTGCTTTTCATTTTCCTGTGGTGTTTAAATGAAGAAAATTAGATGACCTAATTGAGGACAAAACTTTAAATCCCAGTTAGAAATCAGAGTCATGTTACACTGCCTCAGACTGACAAGCATGTTCGATTCAATTTAATGTTTGGTGGTTCTTAAGTTTAAGAACTTCAATGGAACGTATGCTATTACCTGTTACACTCCCACGATAGAATTTCTAATGTCTCACTGCAAGTGTATTTCACCAAAATGTTTTTGTTACTTGTATAACAGAACTACCCTTTAGACTAGATAAGGGATTTACTGGGAAAAGTATTCTACTTGAAGGTCTGTGTAGCACAGTGTAGTCCTGCAAAAGATATTCAGGCAGACTGGGAGAGACATAGGCATGGTTTTAGCACAGAGTTTGGCCTAACCAGCCATGATGAGAAATAGCATGCACTGGCTCAATTCACTGACACAGACAAGCAGCTTCTGGTGGGCAAGGAGGCTCTCCCAGGAACAAGTTTAGTTTATCTACACAGCTCTACCCTGCACCATGTAGGCAACCTTCAGTAAGATGTGAGCAAGATCCTTACCTCAGGGAACTCCAGCATCCTTAAACACTTACAATCATCTAATAATGCCAAAATACCTTGAGATCTCAGCTTTTAAAATGTGAACAAATAAGACTGATAAAGCCCAAGATGAAAATACATTCAAGCATACACACAGGAGCCAAGAGACTGAAGAACAAAGAAGCCACATTTCCATGACTTCCAAGACAGTACATGGACCACTGGAGCAATTGAGATCTGCTGGTATTTCCTCTGAATTCCACCCAATCCCTGCCCAAAAGTTTGGTCAGTAGGCTGGAAACAGGGAGAAGTTGTATGCATGAACTTCTCAGCTTGTGAAGCAACACTGGGGGTCCTCTTGCAGCTGGCCACAACACTTTTGGGACCACAGCAGTGCCATCATAGCCACTGATGAATTCCCATGGCAGTTACACCACTTGTTTCCCCAGCAGTTTGCCCCCACAAGCCATGGTGGGTCCTGCAGTCCCCATGGCTCTGGGCCTTGTAGTGTGGGAGGGGCAGGCAGTGAGGTGGCTGAAGCCCTGCAGGTCCAGACATTGACACCACTTCCTCAGCAAGGGAGGGGAAAGGGGCAGACTGAAGCACGGCACTGTGGATTTGTGCAAACCCCACAGAAACCTCTTGCAAAATATAGCTTGCTATACAACTCTCAGGGGTTGGATTCTGCATAGTGAGAAAGTTACACATTTATGGTCTAGTCCTTTACTATTCAGTGATGTGTTTTATGATCTCCAGGTTTTCCTTTCTGACAAGTGGGGCTGGGAGCAGAAAAAGTGCTTTTATTTCAGATGTGCATTTTTCATGTTTTTGAGGGGACACCCAAACAGGCAAATTTCCAACTAAAAAAAAATGTATGTACATTGGTATCTCTCCTCCCCCTTCCTCATAAAACTTGGACCATTTTCAAATTTATGATGAAATGTGGAAAAGATTTAAATGTGAACAGTTTTGCCTTTCATTAGGAATATCTTGAATGACATTAGCTGGGAATAACACATCTGTGTGTTTTTCTTGGAAAGCCAAAGTTCATTTACTACAGACCTTTGAAGACACCACCTGTGCACTCTCCCATCTCACTCCTTTCCATTGCTGTCCTCCAAAAGTTTCCTGACCTGAAATTCTTATGCTGAATGTTTTCAGCAGAATGTTTTCTGTGGCCTTCTTAGAGAGAGACTCCTATTCTGAGGAATCTTTCTATGATCTATGGAGGGTTGGCTGGCATGCAGGAACTCCAGCCAAGGTGTTAAAAAAACCCATCAAGCCAATCTTGCACAGACAGTTCTCTGATAAGTACCCATTTGTTAAGCAGGAAAGCACTTATGGAAAAGATGCTGTCTATGCAAGTCTTTTATTTGAACACCTAAGGGCTTTAACCAACAATATTTTAAAAACAGGCACTTGTAACTTTAGCTGACTGCCAGGGCTTGGAAGTTTCTCTTTCATTTGTTTCTGCCAGTATTCCAAGTCATATCTGCAAACAGAGCATGGAGGAAGCATATTTATAAAGGTTTTATTTGAAAGGTCTTGCCTTCCTCTTGATGGTTGGATCACTTTTACTAATAAACCAGACTGAATGTGCAGTAACAATCAGAATTGTGAGTTAGAGAGTTACAATACATGCCCATAGACTCCAATCTTTCTGTCATTTGAATATAACAAAGAATGGTACTTTCATTAAATAAAAGAAATGAAACTCTAAAAAAATCAGCTTATGAAAACACAGCATTAGATTTGATTCTCTAGGTTCTCAGAAGTCAACAACAATTTACTTTAACACATTACCAAATTCAAAGAATCTCACCAGGCTCACGTTTTGTTCTACACTATCAGAAATCTCTACATAGACCAGCTCTAGGGCTGGAATCAGCTCAAGGGATACAAGAAGCTATGATTCCGAGATTTCTAATTTGACTTTGAAGATTCAATAAGAATCTGATCCAAAGCTTACTGAAGTAAATGGAAAAAAATAGTCTTATGTCTTAGTTTAGACTTATTCACTTTGGATACAGTTCAGAGAAGTACTTGTACTTGGCAGGTGGTGTAAACTAAACACGTTAACCTATCATTAGAAAGAGAAGGTGCCAGAATACATCTATATAAGGACAAATCTGTGAAGTGTTTTTTTATGGTCTGTTTAGCCATTCCAGGATTCCAACACCTTAACAGAGAGGTAAAACAATCTTTTAGTCTATTAATTAATGCAGAGATTTTACAGTACTAATTAAAATCTGAATACAGATCTGAACCTACACTTTTGTCAATTATTGCCACACATAAATGTTTGCAAATAAGAAGTGAAACTAGTGCTGCTCACAGCACTACTTCTTCAATCATTATTCCGCAACATTTTTCTTCTGTTTGTAAAGGGACAAAGAATTTATCACATTAATGGGATAAAACTCTGTGAAACCATTTGTAGCTTACTTGAATATTTGCTTTTTCGTGGCAAAGTATAACATAAAAATTACGCTTAAACCATAGCCCTGTATTAATTGCTAATTAGTTTACCATTATGACTGGAATGCCTTCTAGCATTCTAAGTCAGTTTTAATCCATATAAACAGCTAAGGAATGCTCTATCTCCCAAAACATGTAATTATGAGGGATTATATTACACCTCCAGCATTTTGGCAAAAGCTTGCAATGGCAAAAGATATAAAGTAATACCAGGCTTCTTGTGATTCATACAAACAGGGGGAAAAAAGGTTCATTATCACTACAGAACATTTGCTGCTTAGTGGTTCCCATTTTACTTTTAGAGTCAGAGGTACAGCCTTTATGTCACACAAATTTTCTCGGCAACATTTTCTTTTGCTCATGTCGCTCCTGAAACAGAGAATTTAGTGGAGGTGGAATTCATTCTCAAAATTTCTAAGACAGTTCCTCTACATCATTGTCATCCATCCTACTATTCTTTTAAATAAAGTTATGGTTAAAAAGAATCCCCAAACAAACCAACAACACAGATCTCTGGTTTTGCCACAAATTAAGCAGCTGTTAACGTGCATTGTTTGCTGACTAAAGCACAGCAGATTTAAGTAACAATCATGCTTACAAGTGCCATGGTTCTTTTAGATCAAACCAAATTTAAATCAAAATAGCTAGGTCCTGGGCATTCACCTTCATTTTGAAGAAGCTAGACTGTCTGAAGGATTTATTGTAAGGGGTCTCAGCACAGAGATATAAAAGAGCAGGGGAGTAACTTAATTTTCTTTTCTCAGGAGAATTTACTGATGTGAGACAAGAGAGATCTGCTCAAATATCTGAAATTTCAAGGCCCTGGGCAACTCCCTGCCTTCCACAAAGGTGGAATGCTCACAAGTGGGCACTTCACAAGAGTGAGATGGGCAGGGCAAGTAGCCACTGAGGAACAGCAGAAAGAACTCCCTGTCCCTTTTTTTCCTACAGCCTTTCAACCCAGTCCTTTAAGATTTGTAAGGGTGCAATTTCCCTTCAATTCAAGCCCTGGATTTGCCTAAGAAGATGGTACATCCAGGAGTTAATGACCCCGGATGGTGGCTACCTCTGGCTCCCTATTGAACTCAATGTTTTGCTTGCCTAGATACACCTCTTCCTCTTCCCTGCACACCTGGAAATAATGTGGCAACAACCTCAGTTATTCTTGCTCTTCCCCAAAAAGCAACGACTCCATTTTCAAAGATGTAGGCTTAGCCCATCTTGGTCCCAAGAGGCTCTGCTGTCCTTTGATGGTTGCCAGCTGCTCCTGCAGGCCCACAGAAGCATCCCCTCACTTCCTGGCTGCCTTTGGATCTTCTTGGAATTAACTGATACATTTGATTGCCTTTCTCCCCAGATAACACTCAGGATTCTCACTGACTTTACCAAAGAAAGCCTCGATTTTCAGCATCCATAGATGGATCATGGCTTTTCAAGAGGTCCCTCTTTCTTTTCAAGACCTTTAAAAGAGGTATATTTGACAAGCTATGTCAATATTTTGCAATAAATGGACACAGTCAGATTTTTCTATGATTTGAACAGTGAATGAGAAGTGCTTTTTCTGAGTTTTAGGCCCTGTTCTCTCCTTTTCACTTTAACCGAAGCCATGGAAAAAGTTCCAGACTGATGACTTGAAATGGATTTCAAGTGGACATGTTTTTAAATCCAAGCCTTTTGCACTTTGGCAATGCACTGTCATTTTCACTTAATTTTCCTGACAACTTGCCAATAAAGCCAAAAGTCTTATTTAGCAGAAGGGAATTAAAGTGCACCTTTCTCATCTGAAGAAATAACATCTGCTGTTCTAAAGATAGCTTGTTATTTCTCATGGAAACAAGATATTAAATATCTGAGCGTTGTTTGTTGTAATCAAAACCTGGAAAAACAACAATAAATTGTCTTATTTGGAAAAAAGTTTGGTTTTGAAGAACATGCTTTAAGAAAAATAAGATCCTGCTCTCCCTACTCTGCTTATCAGAAGTTTTGATTTTGAATCTTTACGTGATTTCAGTATTAAACATGATAAATTGATTCTAAGCATAAGAAATTTTCTTTATACTGTGTGTAATTCAGCTTCTTGCTGGAAGGGAATGCTGCTGATTTCAAAGTTTTCTGTTGCATAAACAGGTTTGTCACTTTCTGTGGAAAATCATCACCTTACAAATGGATCTTGCAAGGACTATCTGCCAGCTGACTCATATCTCAAAATAAAAAGTACAATGATTTAGGGGATACTTTAAAAAAATTTATTAAGTTAAACTAGAAGAAAATCCTTGCCATCTAAATCAGTGGAGATTTAGTGCAAGTCTGTTAATTTACTTGGAAAGTATTTTTTTAACCATTTGGCAGATTAAATTTCTCAATATCAACAAACCTCTAATGACACTTAAGTTCTGGAAATATGGTTTATTTGTCTTATGGAGGAATAAAGCTCTCTCCCAAGCCCTGGATTTCATTCTTTGTCAAACTGGTGTCTTATGCAGTACTGAGTGGATAACAAGGCATGCATTTAATACATAAAAATCAGAGTCATGGGACACTGAAAGTTAATTATTATGTAGCAGAGTTTAAGGGTCAGGATTAGCAGGCTAAGATTACTTGTCAGTAGGAGTAAAAAGACCAGGGAAGAAGAGGTCCATCACAGTAAGGTAATAAAAGAGGGCATTAAAAGGACATTTGTGAAGAATATGCTTCCTCTACTTTTTGTTTTGTTTCAGGTTTGTTGCTGGTTTTGTTTAGTTTTTGTTTTTGTTTGTTTATTTGTTGTTGGTTTTGTTTTTTAAGGAAGAATATGCATATGAAAATTGCTTCCAGACATCTGAAAATCAGAGGAAGTTATCTGATTTTTGAACTTTAAACTTTGTGCTCTTTAACTTGAAATCTTTAACTTTGGATGCTTTTCTTTTTCTGGCATTGGTGAAGCACAGTTTCCCTCTCGTGTTATTTCCATTCCAGCCTTGTGCTATGAAAGGAAAAACTTTATGGAAAGAACATAGTGCCTCGATTGTCCCTATATACTACAAATTAAAAAACCTGGAACAAGCTGAGCAGCACTTGGGACTAGATATGTGTTAAATACATGTTACAATGAGAAATAGACTGTACCAACCATAGTCTGAAGTGACATGTCATTTTCAGATCTATTCCATTTCCATGTTGCTTTAGCAGCGTTTATCATATGAATTGCTAAAAATTAGATTCGGCTGGCAAAGAAAAAACTATAGAAGAAAGGTATTTGTCTTGGCTTATCCAGAAGTCTTCAGCTGTTTGTATTCAGGGAGTAAAGCTATTTAGCGTGGGTCTGGTCTTCAAGACTGTCCTCAGTTTTATATTCACTCCCTACTCTGGAAAAATTTCCAAGTGACTTCAGTGGATACTTTTGATGACTTTTAAATTTAACTGAGAGCTAGTACAGAAAACTCTCTTGCACATGATTACTGCTACTAATCAACCTCCTTACAGTCAATGAGAATATTTATGTGAATTGTCCTAACTGTTCTTTGTAAACTTCAACAAAATTATTAACCATGAAGTCAACAACCTTTGATAATTTATCAAAGAGGAAAAAGGAATAATGTATCCCTCAGAAACCTTCAACTACAGACAATTAAAAATCCTAAAAACCAAAACCAAGCAAACAACCCTCCCCTCCACCCTCCCCCCCCCCAAAAAAAAAAAAACAAAACGAAAAGAAAAAGGCAAGCAACCAACTTTTCTCCTTCACCGCCAAAACAAATAAAATGTGACTGGCTATGTACTGGATACTTAAAATGGCTGTCATTGTGTCCTTGAGATGCACAGGACCAATAACAGCATTAAAAAATTAAACCTGCCTTGCATACATGAGATATGCAGAATTTCTGTGACTTGTTGCAATTTTGTCAAGCTGTTCTCTAAAATGCACATATGCTGCTATTCCTATTCCTAGCTTTTGTGGTTAGGTTGCCACTAGCCAAGTTTCCAAAATATAATATGAAGTTCCTAAGACAGACAAAAGTGTCTGGTGACACAGTCCAGTATAGAGAGATTAGACTAGTCAGTAAACAAAATAATCCATTACTTATTAGTTACAGGATGGGTGAAGCCAAGCTGGGGAGGTGGGTAAGATCAGCACACTGCTGCCAGACACTGCTAAGCCAGCATGGAGTGCTAAGTAGGGCAACAGCAACTGAAATCAAAGGTTCACAAATTGGCAGGACACATTCTTTTGTTGCACAGTCACTGGTTTTTGAAGGGTGAAATCCAAGCTGTGCTGAAGTCACCAGCAAAAATCTCTGTGAGCCAGGACTTCACCTTAATAGAAAGTAATTAACCTCACTTTTCCTGCCAAGAATTTCGGTCTGGGAGCACCAACCCATTAAGCCCTGAAACTCGCCTGTACTACAGGAGCAGTTGTTGCAAAAATGTGCAGAGCATGGCAGGAAGAAAGGTTGCCCTGGTGATGTTTGGATACTGTGGTCGTTGCATGATTACATAGGAGACCATCTCTTTTTCCAAGCCAATATCAATGATAATCAGCAGTGATGTGAAAAGAGATGATGAAAAATTGCAGAATGGCATTTCAAATATAGTTTTGGCAGTAGGCAAAACTTGGAGCTTCCAGCAGCTTTGTCTAAAACACAGAAAGCAGCCCAATTCGGTGCCCTCTGATCTGAGCATGGGCTTGGAAATTGCACACGTATTTTAGGCACCTGATTTCTTCCCTTCCCCTGATATGTGTCCAAAGCTCCTGTCCTCTCTTGACAGCTATGGCAGTGGTGGCTGAAGTGGCAGAAAGGAACAATAACAAATTACACCTCACCCTTAGCTGGTGGAAAAAACAGTAAAAGCTAACTTATCATACTGAACATTCTCTGGTGTTTTTTTTTCGAGATCATATTTCTCTTTGTTAGGACTGAAGATCTTTCAACCTTTATACACATAAACAAGAGGTGTACTGGAACTGCTCCCACACTGTCCACTGACAAAGATACCACTGAGCACTCCTATACACTGTTACTCATAGCAAAGATTTCTTTACACTGAGCCAGGTTAGAATAACTAAAAGGGGTAAGGAAATTAATTTGGGGAGGAAGTGCTCTTGTCTCGCATTACCACAGAAAAGACCCAAATCAAAGTGGTTGAAAACAGTAAGTGTTCTAAAACACAAAAGAAGATGTTGTCTCCTCTGTCAGTGAAGGACATCTTCCAAAAGAGTGGTCTGAAGTCTTTGTCTGGATAGAGAGGCAGTAGTGGCATTTTGAAAATATGGTGCTTTTACTTCTAACTTACAGAAAACATTGTCACTTCCTGTCAGATGAGTATCTGGCCAAATAAGTGTTGATCACCATAACTGTCTGTCTCTGGAGCCAAATGTGAACATCCCACATTTCCAGCTTCCAGAAAATGTTCTCCCTCCCTGTCTCCTAGAGGAGATCACCACATCTCCACCAGGCCCACGTGACACTGGGTTCATCCAGCTCCCTCATGTCAGGGCAACTATGTAGTGTTGCATTTCAGCGCAACCATCAGGTTGCTGTTTGTCTTAGAAACACACTTTGTTCAAGGGCACTATGAAATCTGAACTCCTATGATACACACTGGAGCACAAAACCCAGGAGAAAGTACATAGAAACACTAAAGAAAGCATTTCTGATTCATTGAAATCACTTTTCAAAGGAGTTTGTAGACAGTCTGCACTTAGAGGAGACAACAAAGCTTTCTCCCCTCCCCCCTCTCCTTTACTACTAGAAAAGTAAACAGCAACCAACCAAAGTCAACCTTAAAAAAATTAAAATAATGACCAACTTTAAAAGACAATCACTACTGAAATATGAAAAATCCACCCCAAACATCAACAAATCTCTGCTGAACAGAATTTTAATCCTGAGGACATTAATGTATGAAAAGTTCAAAGGACTGTAGCAGGGGTTTTGTCACTAAGGCAAATAGGATGTGAGTTTGTATAAGTAGAGAGAGCAGACACCTGTTACAGTGGGGACTTCAGTATGGTTCTGGTTTTGCAATCATAGTTTCTGTTGTGAAAGCACAGACTTTCTATGGGCCCTGTATTAGGATCAAAAGTAATGTTCTCCAAAGTCAGTAATGTTTAAGACTATATTGAAAGACCTGAAGTTGGCATCAGACTCATGTTATCAGCATTATCATGAATGTGTTTAATTGTTAAAGCTTCCCTTAGTTCAGAAAAACACTCTATAAATTGTTTTCTCTGAAGAGAATTTGTGAAAATGTTTTTATTCTTGTTCAGAAAGTATTTTATATTAGGACTCAGGGATTAGAAGTGATAAATTTTCGTAACAAACCTTTGCTGGTACAATAACTACAGATTATAGAGTACATAGTCAAATGAACATTACTGAAATTGGCTTGATACTAGATACCCAGAGCATATGCTTGCAGACTTGGCTCTGATTGTAAATGAGCTTGTCCTCAATTTTAACTACAGTTCCTTTCCAAGGACCAATTTCTACTGTTTTAAAACCAGTCTGTACATGTTGTACCTAAAAGCAAATGAAGAACATTTAGAGAAGGGAAGTAGCATGTGCATATTTCCAGAGAAACAGCCATTTCAGCAGAAAGCTGTGCCTGACAGTAAATATTTGACTGGAAGCAGCCTGGCAGGAGAGATGTTGCATAGCATGGTGACATATCTCAAGAAAATAGACCTGATTGTTAAAAACTAAACTAAGAATCTTATTTTCTTTTGTGATTACAGGTAGTGTCAGAGACTGTAAAACCTTCTTAGGTTAAAAAAAGAAAAAAAAAGGCAAAAAGCTTTTAATAAGCTAGCAATGTGTAGCTCATATATTTTCACACATCTTCGAGGTTATATAATCTTTGAAAAGATCTTCTACATGATTTTGCATGAACAGGTAATACCATCCTGCTATTTGTTGGGTCACTCATGTTAGGCTTGCAATATCCAAATTCCACCTGTTTTATAACTTACTGTCACTTCTTTTATCCATAAGGAGGGTGCAACGCCCACCTGAGACTTGATCTGCTCCCTTCTCTCTTTGATGTTCCTCACTCTGTGCCAGGGGTCACAGTGCTGGCAGACATGCCATGGGCTATGAATGATTTAAAGCAACAGGTGAAAGTCTTTAAATGAGTGTATTTACCACCACCTTTCAAGGGCGCTGTATCAGCTATGCTTGATCATATTCCATGTGTTCTCAGATGCACTTTCCATTGTGTTGCTGTTTAGTGGCATGGTCACATTTCATGTAAGTTTGCTATTCTGTGAATTTCACGTGTTCATCTTGTAAAGCTGGACTAGCGTGGATGGTTAATCTCCCAGGCTTTCATCACTCAATAAGGGACAGATGCACTACAGTGTTAAGCAAACTAATATTTTCTACATTTCCCATGAAAATACTTCTGCCTGCATCTCATCTACTTACACTTTCTCTCTCTAACATTCACCTCTGCTGCCTGCTTTCACTGCAAGAGCCTGAAAATGTTCCTGTGCCTTAAACAACTAACTCTTTTTTTTAATCTTACCTTGCTTAAATATTGTCCTTAAAAACCACTACTTCTATAGCTATTTTATTCCATCAAGCTTTGAAGGCCCATCACCCCTTGAGGCATGACATGACCTTTAGGTAGAATTCTAGTATCAAGCTCTGATCAGACACTCCTCTTCTGCACAACTGCAAATTAGAAGAATCCCCACTCTTATCTTCAACTATTTCCCAAGATGTTACAGCTGTAATGATTGCAGACCTAATTGTGAAAAAAATATGAAGTCAAATACAAAAACTGCAAAGTCTCCTAATGCAAGGAAAAAGATACTGAGGAGTATATAGTGGAAAGGATGTCATTAGAGGTCATCTGTAAATGTTTTTTCTGTTCATTAAAATAACACACAAAAGGCACTGTGAGAACATGCACCTCTGATCTCAAGGTTTCATTAGTGAAAATTTATGAGTTCAGCAAGGAGAGGGAAATTTTTCTCCTGTCTTCTTACTCTGTTTTCATTTATCTCATAGCAATATTATGTACTTATCATGCAAAGACTAAAGAAAAATTATTCTCAGATTAGAGACAGTCAGTCAGTATTTCCTTGCTCAACAACATGATATTTGCTGTACATAGAACAACAAGATTGGCTCCTGATGTTGATAATAGAAGGCAATGCTGATAAAAGGCTAGAGAACAGATCAGGAACTAGGAACAGTCAGTTCTAATCCAGGTTACACCACTGTTTAGTCATGATGCTGACTGGAATATTACACAACTCAATGCCTCTTCCCACTACAATATGCTTCTACTATGTAGTTGTAATGCTGTAAATATTGCTGTAGGCATTCCAAAAACCCCCCCCCCCCCAAAAAAAAAAAAAAAAAAAAAAGATGGGATCACTCCAGTGCTCCAATGTACCCTTGAGTTGCTGGCAGCATCCTGTAGCATATCAAGAATGTAGCATTTTCAGATGTTTAAATATACCTGAATTACATTAAAAATAAAGATTTTTAATAAAAATGAATCATTAAAAGCTGTAGAAATTAAACACACACTCTTGGCTTCAGACTCCATTTGCAGATTGATAATGATCAGCACCTATAAATCCTCATGGGCAGTGAAATGTTGGAAGGGACAGAGAATGTTTTCAACAATAGCTGATGTCTGCATCAGCAACAAAAACAGTCTCTGAGCGCTGGCATCAAGGAGCTTCTGATGTGAACAAAGTGACATCTTGTTTCATCAAAGGTTAATGAGTACAGCAGCTCTGTCAGCAATACATTAAGACAGCAGTGTCACTGTTCATCATACTTGGTGAGTTCAAGGCAGACTGCAAGCATCGTCATTTGTGGATTTGTTGGGATTTCTTTTCTCTCCTGGTTCAGTAAGTTTAATGTGACAAGTTAGTATTTCCCCATTAGCAACCCTTCATGCTGTTTTTCTGCAGAGCAAAAGGGCTTTTGTAAGCCTGGTACTTGTGCTAACTGGAAAACTAGTTTTTCTCAGTAAACTTATTTAAACTAGAACGTACTACAGAAGATGTAATAAGACATCATTAACCTTTTCTTTTGTTTTACAGTTTCCTGATAAAAACCTTCTGATGGATTTTTTTTTTTTAAGAAAATGTAATATTGTTGAGTTAAAGACTTTCTTTTCAAACAAATGTTTCTGTGTAAAACTTATGGTTTAGATATTTATCCATAACTGTCCATTAAAATAAATGGAAAAGTATAAAGCAAGCAGCATGAATGGGGAAAAAAAGAAAACAAACCGGCAGCAGTGAATTGCTGTATAGCCAAAGTTCAGCATTATGCACAAGTGCTGCTGCTCTAGATCCAGGCAGTGCTTAAAGATATTACAACCGACTTCTGGATGGCAGTGCTTTCTGTATCTCAGGAAATGATTATGTGGCTGAACAAGCTCCTGACTCCAGGACAGATTAAATAAGGACTCCATGGATGAGGAAGTGTTTGGATCTGGACCTTTGATGCAACAGCACTTGTCAAATTCTATCATCCAAGTTTGTAACAAACAGTGACTGGTTTCCCTGATGAATAATTCCTTATCTTTCTCTAACTGTGGACATGACATGGATGGTGCCTCTTCACTACACATGGCATTGGCTTCCAGTATCCATGACTGAAGCCAAGGATGAGAAGCTTCTTTCTGCTTGGGAGCTGCCCAGATGAGGTAAAAGTATTTTCAGCTTTTAGCGAGACACTAGTGTCATGTCCTACCATTCTATGAGTTGTGCTCATATTGTTACTGAAAGTGCTTCCAAGTCCTGAAATTACTTGTGGCTATTTTCTAAGGCTTCAGTTCTCCCTCCTCTGTGGGCTGAATGTCTCTTTTGGGACCGTATTTCTATCAGCATGTTAGTTTTACACAAGCCAAACCTTCAGCTCTGCCAATCTCTAGCTAGACAAACCTTAGTGCACAAATGCCTTCCTTACATCATTCCATATCTGCGTTTCACAAGGCAGCCTGTACATTATAAAAGAATCATAGAAAAGTGGTTCAATTGGAGCTTAGGAGGCCTTGTAGTCACCAGGTGTTCTTATACAATTCTTGACAGGCACTTGCATAATCCTATTTTAAAAAACCATCTAATAAGAGAAGTCCAACCTAATCCATTCAACCTTTGCATTAGAAAGGTTCCGTCTCTTCAATAAAATATCTACCTTACCTCTTTCTTGGTGTTAGGATTTGATTTCATCACCATGAACAAGAAAACCAGTCCATTCCTCTCCTTTCTGTAACCTCTTTTAAGGCTATCCATATATTCTTTTATCTTCTCTGGATAGCTCAATGCTGCATGAAACCAGTAGTCCTATATATAACTTCCACCCATTTCCTCTGTAACAAGCAGTTTTACTGAATCAGATTAGGCAGTGATGAAGATTGTAATTGATCTCTCACCTGTTATGTTCATGCATAAAGCAGTCCCATCTGTGTTGTAAATCTTATTTTATCTGACTTTTTGGTTAGCATTCCATCCCATTTACTAAGTATAAAGATAGCTTTGAGTTTGAAAGATGCAGTTTTGGCAAGTCCACTCTATGGTTTTCAAAGCAAACAGAATGAAGGCAGGCTTGACTTTTGCCCTGGTTTCCCAAATATATGAGACTTACACAATCATGCTACACAAGACTTTCTGTCTACCCATCCCACCCTCACAATAACTTCTGATCCCATAGGTCAATGTCAGCCTAATTTGACAGGAATGAAGAGTTCAAAGACAGTTTCTACAAGATCTGTGGGGAAGGGGAGCCAAAAAAAAAAAAAAAAACGGGGGGGAGGGGGCAAAGCAAGAGATTATGAATCAGAATAAGCAGATAATGTATCAGACATCCAGAATCCTTTTGGGAAGAGACTTACAAAGTATCAGTTTTTCAGAACAAGTTTCATTTCAAGAGCTGGAGTAGTCTAGAGCACATATTGGGCTTCCTGGTTCCAGAACTCCTCAATCGATTTGCACTAACATGGAAAATAAGTTTGAAAATGAGTATTAAATTCTCAGTGAATAGGGTTATTATTTCTGTGAAGTTCCTTTCATCAGCAGATCTGAAACATGTGACAAAAGAAGGCCTTGAGAGTTATCTCTGGTTTATGAATTGAAGAATTGAGAGGCTCTTCAACTTGCTTGAGATCCATAGATCAATGGAGAACCCAGGTGTCCCTCAAGCAGTTGTCCATACTGCTTCAGACACCCATCAAACAGAACCAGGTAACTTGGATTTTGTTATCCTATTTTTTTCATCTTATAGACTTCATACTCACGTGGGAGAGTGGTCTACTTTTATTTTTATCAGACAGACATAAACCAATAGAAAATAGCAAAAACTGTGTTGAAGTGAGTATTAAAATGCTAAGGCATTCCAACAGAGAAAATAATTTTCAAGAGTAACTCTCTGTATCTGAGTTAAATGAGAGAGCTGCAGAATCATCTCCAGCCCCAGATGACTGAGAGCAGAAACACTTGCAGAATTCTAGGTTGGGTTTAATACAATTGTCTAGAGAAATAGTATTCCCTTTCGCTTAAAAATCATGTAACCCCTGTGCATTCATAATCTCAACATATTATTTGCTTACCTTTAAACATATTCTAGGAGATTATGTAGCCTTAACTGTTGTGTTCGGCTATCCTAAATTATTCTGTTTGCAATCAATGCCCATCCACAAGCAGTTTCTAAAAATTGATCTGTCTGAAAGAGTCTCATACTGAAAATGAAATTTTGTGGAGAATCCATGCCCATTTTATTAGAATCTCTTTCATTATTCTGGACAAATCTCTTCAATGGCTGAGGATAAAACCACAAAACAGTATTTCCCCTGCTGAATATTAGAAACAAAGAATGACTCATATAAAATAAGACTTCCATCTGCAATTCCATCCCAATAATTAAATAAATGAGTTGCTAAAAGCACTGAATCCCAATGATGTCTCTCAGATGCCAAGAAGAGAGAAAAAGCTAGCTCTTACCACACAACTGCATTTAAAATTAAATTATCCAATAGCCTCCCTCACCATCACAAGTAATCCTTCTCATGTCTTCACGTCAATAAAGCACATTTGAAGAACTTTAACACTGTATGAGCTAGCCATTAAAAGGAGTTGAGAACAGTAAGTGGTACTTGAGTTTTAAATCTAGTTTCAGATACTTTTGCCATACCAAAATCTTGACAGACCTGTGCCTTCAGCAACCCAGCTATAGCAATACTAACACGAGGATCACTCCCCTGAGCCCCAGTGAAGCAGGCAGCCCTTCTCTGCGAGACAGGCATTCAGCCCTAGGACTGGCAGGTCTACTTGTCCAAGAAGCATCCTGACTGCAAGTGAGATGCTGCATCACTGCTATTCCAAATGTATTTTAGGCTTATACACTTATCTACTCCTACTTGGATGTTTAGTTTGACTGGGGTTTTTTGTTTGTTTGGTTTGGTTTGTTGTCTTTTTTTAATTGTAGTTTTGGGCATTGCTTCAGTAAGACACTTTAGGAAAAGCATAATTTTCATCATATAAGTAACTGAACCATCTTGTACAAAGCAGAGCTTCTACAATGCACAGACTTTTTCCACCTTACATGGAAAAAGGATTTAAACATATGCCTTCTGTTGACCTGAAAACCTTGTGCTAGTGACAGAAGCAGAGCTATTGGCAGCACTCACCTTCTCAATACTGTTATATCACTGGGACCCACACCTGATCTTGTAAAGTCTTTTAATTCAACTCCTGAGTCCTTTACTAAGGGCATCACCAATAGTTTTGAAAAGAACACTTTTCTTTTTGAATACTGTGATCCAGTTTCCTACCCTACATAGTTTTTAAACCAGTACCCATACACAGTTTTAAAACCAGGGCAACTATAGTAGAAAGAAAAAAGGGAGAAAAATAAGTTTGTTTTCTATCAGAGGGGTCTCTAGTGTAATGTGATGCCTTGTAAAATTAAAGACATAGACATAAACATGAACAAGAATAATATTCTGAAAATGACAACACACAACAAGTATCTGCATTAATATGTAATATACAGAAATGCTCTGATTTCAATAAAGAACATACACTGTGAATTAGTTCTACGTTGAAAATTATATCCAGCATTCTATGGGGATTAGAGCAGTCTATGAGCATGCACTTACAGAGAGGGTGATTTTAGTGAGGTTTTTTTGTGGGTTAAAATTAATGAAAGGAGAGAAAGAGCCAAAGGAACATGAATAGAAACTAAATTATTTAATTCACTCAGATGATTTTCAGATGTATAATCAGTTTCAGAACCTAACACTGCTTTCAGTGGCTAATTAAAACACTACTTGGGATGCTAAGGATTATATGCATGCTTGAATGAAAGTAGGAATTTGGGATTTGGATTACTTCTTTGATCAGTTAAGGTATGGTGTTTCAGCTTCATATGTGCATATCTAAATGGGATGGCTTACTTGAGTAAGGTTAGTCATGTGCACATGTGGTGGCCACAGGCTTCACAAACACAGCAGAGAACTTCAGGGCTGAAGGCTTAAGTCTGCACTTCTGGTTTAAGAGAGAGACTCTCAGGTTGGGAATTGTTACAAGTTGAATAATCTCTTAATCAAGTTCAGATATGATGTTGCCAAACACTGGATTATACAAGTATCCAGCTCTGTGCTTCTAATGTACATTATATTTGCAGGCTACGGTACCCCTCTGGAAATATCTGATGTCAGCAAATTGGTAGAATTGCTATCTAAAAGGAAGTGCACAAACTAAAGAAGCCCTTATGTCAAATCTTTTGCCTCCTTTCACGGTGTGAAAGTGTTATGATAACTTTGAAATTCAACTGATTCACTGATAAAATAAAAGTTCCACAAAACTATAAGATAAAAATATCCTACATAAATCATGCAGGTAGAATCCATAGCATCAACTCATCCAGTAATATAAATGCACAATGTTTCTACTTTCTTGTCTTTTCCACACATTTGTGTAATGGAGACTTTCTTTAAAATATAAACACTGCTTTGAATCATATAACTCAAGATTTTATTTTGGACACCAATCAGCATGTAGCCAGTTACATCATTAACTTCTCTGAGCTCCCTTCCAGAATTTCAGATGTCACAAAGATCACAAGCACACTGCAATGAGCTATGTCCATTCATTCTATCCAGACATCATTAGCCTGTATACACAAACCCCTAAAATAATGAGTAACTAACTGTGTATTAAGATATCTTAATAAGTCTTCCTAGCAATTAGAATCTTTTCATTAGCAGTCTTCTGCTTCTTATCTCTTTCTCCTCAATTCAAACAAATACAGTTATATCCCATGTCCTCACAAACACTACATGGTTACAAAAGGTAGGATGGCTCTTTAAGTCCAGCTGACAGTTTCCTAGATTTACTTCTGTATATCAAAAATGGACAAAACAACAACAACAAACCACTGCACAACAAACAAACAAATGCCCCACAGCTCTGTAAAGATTTTTTTTTAACTGCCAGTTTCAAGTGACAATACAAAGAAAACAAATTTCTTAGTTACCCCATCAAGATAACAATAAAATATTTACATTCTCATATACCCTGGATTCACCCATATTGTGCACTTCCAAGACAGGTCAGAGCATTTTAAACACACATGACACGAAATAAAGGTTGAACTATAAGATTTATGTGTAAGATTTGTGTGCATGTATAACCTCAATATATTCCTTTTAGATGAATGAATCCTGATTGAGAACAAAAATATACATGATGAAAATACAAGAACTCACAAAGCTAACACAATAGCCCACAGAAATGCAGAGTGGCTGTTAGCCATCTGAACTTGCTTCAAGATCTGCTTGTGACTTTGAATGCTGAATTATATACAGACACTTAAGATGTTCTACTAACATTAGATTGCCATCTGAGTCCTTTCACAATATACAAGAATAAATACCATATTTCTAGTTCTCTTTGAAAGGCTGATGGGTTTCCATGCTTGTAAATTGTGTGCAATGAGACCAAGAACAGTCTAAGATGGTAATTTTGTTCATAGGTCTGCTTGAAGGGAAATTGCAATTGGTCAAATCCAGTAACTGCAGTTTCCACAGCATGAATTTGCTCTTTCTCATCTCAAAAAGAATCAGCATCACCAAGGAAACATTGATCTTGCAAACTCACAGAATGTTCTTTTAGGAACTCTTGAGAGGAGAATTTAGGGGCAAGTTTTCTTTTGCTGCTTATTTTACAGACTACTGTTATCCTCTGGGTTTTTCCTGTGGTGTTCCTGTTTGTCCATATTGCCTGCCTCTTGTCATACATTTTCACCATGGCTTCCTATGGGACAGGATCATCCTGTATGGACAGAGCTTAGCACAACTGAGTCCTGTCCCACGATGAAGGGTCTAAGTGCTGAATATCATAAGAAAGAGTCAGTAACTTCTGGGTGCTATTCCTTTATCATCGACTGACTGAATTATCAGTCAAGTCACTTCAATGGTTCTAAAAATAGGACCAATATCACCATTTTTAGAGTAATGACAATTACTTTTCTGATAATCCAAATTTTAGACCTACAAAATAGCTACAAAAATAAATTCTTATTAAAAGAATACTTTTCTTTCTCTGTAGATGTCAAAGAAGATAAATGCTATCCAGAAAACAGAAGACAGACAGATTATTTAGACAAGACAGATACCTCCAAATAAGCAAGGCTTCGTGAAATCTGGTCTCAACTAATTCAGGAACTAATCAAAATGGTCATTAAACCATAGGAAACCACCTTTGAAACCATACAGAGGATAGGGGTAAAAAGAAAGGAGGAGGAAGGAACCACAGAATGACTGATGAAATCATGAATCGATCAAGTCCTGGAGAGGTTCTGGAGCAAATAATGAAGCAAACAATTTTCAACTTCTGGAATATAATAGTGATAAAAAGAGCCAGAAAACGAACATAACGAGTCAGTGCAATTTCCCTCTTTGATGGATTAATACGTTCAGTACAAAACAGGAGAGTTTCATTTTGAATAAGACTTTTGACATGTATTACACATCTTTATAAAAATTAATAAAATAAGTAGTTTAAATGTAAACATCACAGAGTATGTTCATAAGTGACTGAAAAACACCCGTTGGTGGTTCATTGATGAAAAAATTCCTACAGGGGAACAGGTATCTGAAGTATCCTTGAAGTATTCTTCCTGGAAATAATTCTTGTTTAATGAATGATTTGAAAAATGGAAAAGGAAAGGCAAAAAGTGTGCAGATAGTAATCAAGTAAAGAGATATTGCAAGCAGATTAATAACCTAATTCTGTCCTCTAGGACTCATAACTAGCATGGAAATATTGGGATATAATAAGGTGAAAAAGCACTTCAGAACAAGTGATATGTCCAATACTAGAAGACGAAATTTGGCAAAAATAACTTTGAAATATTACACTTAAGAGAAAATAAATCCACAGGTGCCAAGATAACCAGCAAGCAAAACACATCATCGTCTTTTCCCTAATGCTAATTTTAAGCAACTGTGTTAATGGCAATTGCAAATAGGCCACAAGTGAGTTTGGAGTTTATATATATATACACACACACACACCTATATATATATATATATATATATATATATATGTATACATATATATATATAGTAATGACAGTCTGTTGGCCAAGAACAACTTTGAGACATATGCAAAGAATACAAAATACCTCCAGCCCTTCACATCTAAGGTGGCATAATGTCAGCAAATTTCCTGAGAAAGCACTTCCCCACACCTGCCTGGCATGAAAGCACGAACTAGAGACAGATAACCAAGGTGCCCAGAAGGGCATATAGAAAGAAAACTTTTCACAACAATTAAATTCATTCAAGTAAAGGTCCATTTGACAACTGTGAGGGAAAAAAAAAATAACCACCCAGAAAAACCCACAAAGTAAACTTCCTACACAATTAGGTTTTGTTTTCTCTGTTTGGACGTTTAATCTGTCATCACAACGTCTTTGAAATCTTGTTTACAATGAAGACAGGTTACAATGGAGCAAAGGAGATAACAGTTGGTGACAGACAAGGTACAGAAGGGATTTTTATAAGCTGAAATCAATTTTATCTAGGAAATCAGTGAAGAATCACTCTGCAAACTAATTCAAACCATACACTTTTTTTTTTTTTCCAAACACTTCTGAATATTTTTGGATAAAGGTCATTCATAGAACTAAATTTAAATTATAGTCAGAAGTCACAAGAGTACTCAAAAATTATTTCTTTTGCTGTTTTCCAAACAGTTTGCTGCGTTTTCTTCTCAGATATGCATTGATGTGTGGCAGGAGAAAAGCCAAGGCAACTCAGGCTGACTGGAAATTTGAACACAGGGCTGCTTGTGAGGCCACATGTGAGAAATGTAAGTTACACTACACTTTGCTTTTGGCATCTAAAAAACTTGTCTGAGTGAACATACCTGCCAAAAATTACATTAGTGACAAGGTATCTTGTGTTTGTGCCAACACATTTCCTTCAAACATGGAAATAGCTTACCCCACATGTCTGGCCTTCACTGATGTCTTGAAAGCTGACATATCTGCTGGATATTAGTCTGAGTTTCTGCTTTGGATGAAGGGACCGGTCTGCTGACTTGGTGGTATTTGGACAATACAACATTAGGCAAGAGGCTGAGAGAACTGAGTTTGTCCAGTCTCAAGAAGAGGTGAAGTGAGCTCTTATGATTTTCTCCATCTATATGAAGTGCGCTTTTAAAGAAGACAAACTTCTGGAGGTGCACAGGGAAAGGAAAGAGCAATAAACACAAGCTGCAGACAAGGAAATTCCAATTAGGTATAAGAATATTTTTTTTTTTTTTTTGCCATGAGAGTGGTCACGGACTGGAACAGGTACCCAGTGGGGACAAAGACTCTCTATTCTTGCAGATGTTAGAAACCCGATGGGCTACAGCCCTGAGCAGACCAAGTTATTTTTATAACTGGTTTTAATTTCAAATTTGGACCCACTCTAAACATGGCTGTTGGACTAGGCAGCCGCCAGAGACCCCTTCCAGGCTCAGTTATTCCCTGACAGAGAGAGCTGCTGCAAGGCTGCTCTCTTGGAAAAGTGTTTCATAAGAAACAGGGTCTGATCTTAACAGCATCAACAAGAAATAAGGCATCATTTTTTAGATGCTTCTCTCTGGGGCCCGTATGCCAGTGAGTTATTAAGAAGCATTATTGGGCTGAAGATTTGCCCTAGAACGTGCTGTGCATTCTGTCAATGCACAAAAACTTTCTGTAGTTTTATGGTCTCAAATGGGAGCCATTCATTTGTGGATGCTTCTTCAGAGGAACCACTTTACAGGAAAAGGAACATGCAGGTCTTTTTTTTTTTCCTTATATTGATAGAACAGAGACTCCCTCTTTATGCTTGCACTAGAATCTAACAACTCTGAATTCGTTGGGGTTTTGTGTTGTTTTTGTTTGGTCGTGGGGTTTTTTTGCTTGCTTTTGTTTTTAACATCCCTAAAATCTTCCTAGGGCAAGAACTAAAAACAAGCAAACAAACAGAAAACCCAAACAGGATCTGAGCTTAAGTGAAGAGTTAGAAGATACTCTTAAAGCACATACAAACAACACATTAAATAGGCCCTGCACTGGACTTGGAGATCTTGCTGTTATACCCAGGTCTGCATGAATGCCCTAAAGGACCTTGGCCAAGTATTTTGTTTTCCCCTGTGTCACTTCTCCCCTGTAAAAAGGAAAATGATATCACCTTTTTGCCACTCTTTGCCTTTCTAAATACACAGGACTGAAAATCCCACAGGAAAGGAGCTCTGTCCTATTACTGTATGAACTCACCAGCAGTGAAGTTATCAAAAAACCTGAAAATATGGCTAACATATGATGAACAGAAACAGAAAGAGCAATTACTCCCTTGCAAGTATACTATTGATTTTGCTTAATTGAACAGCTGGTGACTCTTGGAGGGTGAAGGCTTTCCCCACATCCTTATGCAGCACTGTCTGTTGTGCCATCCAGATTGTGTCCATAAGCACACAATAAAAATCACCCTCCAGGGTAGCTTCTTTTACAAGAAGCAACATTTCCACCTCTGAGATCCAAATTTAGAAACACAATGCCACAGGATCTGTGCAAGGAACCTGGTGGAATCCAAGCTGGTGGTGCCGAAAGCAAACACCTGACAAGAAGAGGGCAAGTCTCACATGGAGCAACAGAGTCAGTTTGTCTCATTAATTTGAATAGATCTGCATAGTTGGCTTTGGAGTGTATACCCAAGTAGCACATGCAGATAACTGCAGAGTGTAAACATAAGCATTCACATAAATGTAGAAGGCAGAGCAGGCCTCAGTGCTGTTTTGGCTTCCAGTGCTGTTGAGAACATTCATGCTCAGGCCTTATGGTGAAGAGATGCTCCAACCTCCACTCAAAGCAAGCCTTCTCTTTGCTTGTGTCCGTACATTCCTAGACACTTTATAATCCAAGCTCTAACACACACTATCTGGAAGCAAAGGCCACTGAAAGGGCTGTCCTGTCAATGTGTCCTGACTAACGTAAGAGAACAAATCCTCCATTGTTGCTCAAGTGTCCTATGTCAATACAATAAAATCCCTGTCTTCTGTTCTCAAGATTACATTTATTATGATTACAATGTTTACTTCTTGCTGTGAGACTATAACTCTACATGCTTTCTTCTATTAAAATACATTTACTACCCCCACCCAGTTAATCCTTTTCCCACCCCCCACCCACTTCTCGGCGTGTCGCCAGAGGAGAAAAATTTCTTGCACATATGCAAAATAATATCATGTTTCTTTTTAGAAGTATTAATAATTGGGTTATAATGGCTTGCCTGTGGTGACAACATCTAAACAAAAAGAAATGTCTTTATGTACTCACTTTACATAACTTTAAGCAACTTAAGCAAAACCAATGTGAACAGCTGTGTAATTTTTATTGGGCAAGGATACTACTGAAAGCACCACAAAGGTCAGGAAATGGGGCTCATCCCAGCTTCTTCCACTTGCCCTATAATTCCGCAGCAAGTCTGTTTTCCTGCTCATGCCCTCCAACCCAAGGCAGAAAATATGATGTGGTATTTTTTCCAAAGTGCTCTGAAACACAAGGATGGATCAATTAAAATATATTCTCTGTGTATATTAAGATATCTATGGTGCTCCAAAGTTTCCAGTATGCAAGATCTTTCCACTTGTATGGGAGAACAACTTTGTTTTCAAGTTCCCATGACAGAAGAGTCTTTTTACAATTTGTGGCACCCATCAGAGCCCTGCAAACAGGCGCCCTAGAGGAAGCTGCAAAAACCTTCCTCACTCGGCTGCTCTGCCCAGCCTGCAGACCTGCTCCTGCCCTTAGTCTCCTGCTCCACTGGGAGAGAGGATGTGGCTGCAGTCTCACTGCTTACTAAGCATCGGTTTCCTTTAGGTAACACAATGCTGTAATACAAAAGTGAGGCAAATCAGCCACCCCAGGGCTCACAACAGAGTTAATCCAGTAAGAAGTGCTCTCTAGTGCAATCAGTGGCTCCAGAAAGGATGCAGGATGCAGTGCTGTCAACACTTATACCAGTGGAAATCTACCCTCCATTAGACTCCTGTCAGAGTAATAACAAAAAAGTTTTCTGTCATTTCCCATGGGAGTGATAAGTCTCGCCACCCTGGAGTGGTTTTTGATAAAAGTCTGACTGGGGTTGGGATAAAAGTAGCCGCCAGGTTCCAGCCACTCTCACAATATATACTTTCTCTAATGTGCCATAGAGCAATACAACCTACAACATATCTAAAATAAATATTTGCCTAGTTAAGTAATTATGCTGAAAGGCTCCCTATCTTTATTATACCAGAAAGAAATTCATAAATCACCTGATGTTATATCTCTGAAGAAATTTCCTCTAACTGAGGCACCAGGAAGTGATTCACAGTCGCAAGGTGGAGTAAAGGGGAGGAAGGAAAGGCAGTAAAGTCTTTTTTGAATAAATTAAAAACAAACAAACAAACAAACAAAACAAAAACAAAAATGAGCAAACCCCAAAACAAAGGCAAGCTAAAAAACAAACCAAACAACAAAACCTAAACCAAAAGAGGCAAAAAAATTTAAATGTTTGCTGATGCTACAAAGCTTTCTAACAGGTCAAATGCAGCTGCATATAAAAAGACACCACAGGTGCATATAAAAGGTACACCGCTGCTCTGAGGCATCTTCTAATAAAGATAAAATCTTTACTAGGAAGGAACAAAGTTCATCTTTTCCTGTTAAAGGTGCCTATGCAATACCAATGCAACTTAAATAATTGTAGCTAAATATTGACTATTTGTGAAATAGCTTTCATTCCTGAACTCTGCATATGATGTACTTATGTAACACAAGACTGTGCCACACCAGCTGTCAGACATGAATCTTTATACATAAACAGGATAAAATTGTGAATCTATGTCTGCCTTGGCTCTTTCTGACTCCATTTACACAGAAAAGCTGAATTACAATTTAAATGAAAAACACTGCTCTGGAGAATTTGCTCAGATATGGGTAAGAAAATTCAGCAGATACATCTCTATTTTACCTGCCTAGCTCCTGATGTAAAACTTATTTATAAGGACAGGTAGAAAAAATAAGACTACGCAAACCCACAAAACACTGACACAAATAACTTGTAGGCTTTGTGAGTAATAAAATATCCAATGTTTGCATTTGGAAATGTTAAACTCCTGAGTGGCTTGGTAACCGTACCTTATGTAGACATCATTATTACTTCACAGCCACCTTGTCTGATGGCTTTATAGTCATCATGCAGTTAAATTCCCATACAGAAAGATATAAACCTAGAGAGATAAGAAGAGATATGATTGCAGACTTATAGTAGGTTAGAATACATTCACACATACTGCACTGGGAAACAAAACAAGCAGTACAACACACTAAGCATGACTTTTATTTCCTAATCACAAACAACAAATACTTGGTGTTGTGTCATTCCCATATCTTCTTTCTTCAGCTTGGCTTTCTTATTTTCAGATATCATCACCTTTCCTGTTGTTTGCTGCTCCAATTTTGAAAACTGTCTTTGAAATTTATCCTCTCTAATATTGATTTTCATTACTCATTTATTATTTAAATACAGGCTGGTCTTGCTGATATTTTTTTCCACACTGTCATTTATTTGTTACCCCATGAGCAGTCTTGAGCCATCTTGTCCTTCACAAGCTCTTGCTTTGTCTTGTACAGGATTGCAGTTCCTGTGTTGGATTGTTCTGCCTAGTGCTCTAGAGCTGTTTTGTGTTTCATAATGAGGCAAGATGACAGTTAAAAATTTAGCCAGTTTTGAGTTAATCAAATTTCATCTTCTATTTCCATTTCTAAGGGTTGGTTTGTTATATTTTGGGGGGTGGGTGTGTGTGGGGAGGGTTTTTTTAATCCAATATACTCTTGGACTCTAGTGTCATACAAATACCTTCAATAACTATACAATACACATTTATTAATCTAATAACTGAAGAATTCCTCTTCTAGAGGAAACAGTGTCAGAGCTATATACAGGATTACTATTAGTTTTATTTGGTTTTTATTTGTTCTGTGGCAGAGACCTGGAGATTACATACTTTAGTCAAAGAACAGGAATGCTGGGCTCTCTAATTTTCCAGGTAAATGTTGGGCAAAGTTAACTATAAGGAAGTATTATTCTAACACACTGCTTTGAACTATCAGAACTATTTGGCCAATAGTTCTTTTTGTTTGCATTGTGGCTGGTCAGAAGTGTTAAAATAGTGTGATTTTGTAGCTATTGGTGAAAGGCAGCAGGAAATGCAAACTATGCCATCTTGCTTATACTTTATTTTAGAGAGCTTCCATTGAATCAGCTAGTGCAACCGAAGGGCAAAGTCACCAAATGCACAGAAATTAAGACCAGAGGTACAGGTAACAGGCAATATCAATTAAAGCATCAAGTCACAGTATATAAGCAGCAGAGTGGGTCTGAGATATTTGTGGCCCATTTATTCATTAACTGTACTGTCCTTAAATGATGGAAATATGGGTAAAAGATGGGTAAAAATAACTGGAAATGAAAGGCATGGCTGTTTTTTTGAACAGAAGAGAGATTCTCTTCCTCTGTTGAATTTCAGTTCACTCATACTACTGTATTTGAAGTCACTGTTAAACAACTAGGACCATGATGGGATCTATTGATCGCTGTCCCCAAACATGGCCTTTTTGTAACAAGTGCAGTACATCAAAGCTGTGGACAGGAAAATAGTGCCATTGTAGGAAAAGGATTTCAACATGTATATAAGTAGTGTTTTCATATAAAATCAGAGAATAATTAGTTTGAAAAGCTAGAGCAAAAGAAGTTCCTTTAATTTTCCAGTATCATCTAAGAGGCACCCTCTAACTCTTATTAGACCACAATCAGGGTCATGTAACTGCAGGCCATGTACAAAATCACTGAGTCAGGAGTTCTGTTAGAAAAGAAACAATGTTAGAATGGAAAATAATTAGTTTATGGACTTAATTCAAAATTTTCCAACTCTCTTTACTGTGGAAAAAACCTGTATGGAAATGTATTACAATGAATAAAATGCATTAACCACATACATCAGATACCCCTTTTCTGTGTAGGATACATACAACCTTTGGTTTACAATTTGAGAAAATTCACAGATCATTTACACAAAGCAAGCATACTCTTAGGAGGAACTGAAGATGCTCTTAATAAGATGGAAATTTCTTGGCACGTAGTAAGAGTGCTTGTCTTAGTTTATCCCACTCTGGCCAAGAACTGGAGATGTTTGAGGCTTCATATTAAAATATCTCACATAGCACAGTAGTCATTTGCTCTGCTTATCTTTGTGTAATTAATAAATGTAGAACTGTTGAGGCTTCAGAATATTCAACAATTTTCCTTATTAACACAGCAAATAATTAGGAAGCAATTGCAAAGAAAAACAGCATAAAAAAAGCTAATGTAACTGTTCCTGACAGTTGCAGAGACACAATTCTAATGTTTACACTCAGTCTGTTCCCCAAACACATATTTGACACATCTTTTGGGAATTTATCAAGTTGATGGATTATGACTTTCTGATGTTGAAACAATTGATTACTTTCTACATTTTGATGTACTGTTGCTATACAGTTCTTGCCAACATCTTACCAGCCATAGTTCATACTAAAACAAATTAGTATTTACAGTGTTTTTAGTTTCATAAGAGTGGCATTCTTCAGATTATAAAAGTGTAAAAACGCTGATCTATGGTAATCATTTCCATAAAGTTGTTCTGCACATAACAGAAAGGAGAAATCAGTGGAAACTAAGTGGAAGAAGAGCTAAGTTGTACTATCATTGAACACACTGTAAATAAGTTCTCTGACTCAAGGTCAATTATTTCAGATATGTACCCCACACAGCCAAGTACCTGGAAATGATAAACTACAGAAAACAGCAAATCTTGTCTAAAGGATTTTCTCTTAATTTGAAAACACATGGAGTTTAGGACATACAATATGACTAGCTTAGATTACTTCCTCTTGCAAAATAAAACACTCTTTTCATTATTATACCCATCATAGCTTTCAGGTACCAAAAAAGAACTGAGCTGTTATGAATAATTATAGAACAGTTCACTCCCAAAACCCTTAGTATTGAAACTGTTCTCAGTCTATATTCACAACTGGGAGAGAGAAATTATTTTCTTTTCACTTGTTGACATCTCTGTGCTTAACTTATGCAATGTGCAACATCAGTCTACACATTAGAGACAATGTTGGAGCTCCTACATAGATATTAAATGGGGATTGGGGGGTGGAAATGCTTGCTTAATTTCACTAGTATTATCAGCCAATTGCAAAGGATAAACTGAGCCTCCATTCCAACTACCTTCCATACAGTTGGAAAATAAAGCAAACTCTTGGTATTGTTTAAATGGCATTTTACACAAAATATGTTACATGCAATACCTGAGGCTGCATGAGCCAAAACAGGTGTTTCTGCTAGAACACAGGAGAGCTCCTACCACTGGCAATTCAAGTGCAGATGTAAACTATCAAAGAAAAATTTGATCAATCTACTCTCAAGGTGTTAATACTTTTCTCAAACAGGACTTTTTTTCTTATATAATTGAACAGCATGCTTCAGCATAAGCAGACACAATATCAGCTTTCCCATTTTAGTAGAAATTCTAACTAAGCTTATGTATTCTAGGAGGTCAGACAAAGCAATCAAACATATTGGGTCTGTTTCAGTTAAATACTTTCCTGGTAATTTTATTTCCCCACATTGCAATACCAGGTTTGCTTTGCAAAAATTTAGTCGCAGCAGAGTTGCCCACAAAAGTACACTCACCATGCTCTACTCTAGATTCCCACGCTTTTTAATATTTGTCATATTTCATCTTTTAATGCAGTCCTAATGAGAGCATATTGGAACACCACAGAACCAGGCTCATAAGAATGTGGTCTTGAAATAAAACGTGGAACAGAAGGAGCATTGTATTACAGCCTCTGTTAATGTTTTAATGGTTGAGAGATTTCCAACATGTTGGCAGTGTCAAGACAAACCAATTTAATAAATTATTAACACTAATCAAACATTTTTATGATGGCAGTCAAAACTTCCTTGGCAGTTAAGGTTAATTCTGTTGAAGTTTGACAAAGATGTTACTGTTTGATGGAAAACACGTTTAAAACTACAGCCTTCTTCAAATCAGAACCTTGCACTGCCCTGAGCAGAAATGGTTAAGCAACACATCTTGAAGTACATAAAGAAACAGTGAAGGCAGGGCTGCAGTCTCCTTTGGCAGTACGAGAGCTGACGAATGGAAGTGAAATGTAAATTGATTACAGCGTTCATAATTTGCCTGCCACTACTTGAAATAGGGATAGAGAGAGACTGTTATTGGGAAGAGAGAAAGCTTGGGCTGTTGAGGGGAGAGCACTAAATCAATATACAAAGAAAATCTAGGAATTCCAGGCACTTGACAAGAATGGTAGAGGAAAACAAAGAAACCTGCCAGTTTTGATGTATGAAACTTTGAAGAACAGGTATTTTAAAACATCCCTTCATTCAAAAGGCAACTAACAATAACAACGCCAGACAACACAACATTCTCCCTCCAGCTCCTCTAGCCTCGCCAGCTAGATGAATACCAGCACAGCAGAAGCTAATGAGGGGTATGGATTAACAATACAATGTTTCTCAGACCTTTCTTGGGTCTCCCCTGGGGCACCCACAGTCTATACATCATCAATCTACTGCAAATTGATGTAGTCAGCCTGTGACAAGGGTCAGGTTTCCAGGACCAGCTACCAGGCATGATCTAGTCATTTTGAGTTATCAAGACAAAGCTCTGTTCTGCCAAGCCCTGCCCATATAAAATCCACAGCTCTCCAGGCTTTCAGTGAGATGAAATCAAACCACAGAGCCCTCTCTGTTCTCCTTTATGCCTGCTGAGAAGTCAGATCACCTTTCTGAAGTGACACTGTTATTATTTTGTGCTCTCTTACAGATGATGCTCACAAACAAGAAAAACATGTGCTAACCCGTCAGCTTCTTAATATTAATAATTACTATTATTATTTATTGTAAGCTAATTATAAAAATAATAGCCAGAAAAGGCATATATATATTCAATATATGACAGTGATGAAGAAAAATGCATTTGCTGATGCAGGTTTCTAAGTAAGAAATTAGTTTATTGGAGTACCAAAACCTTTTGTTTGCCCACAATATTTTTTTCTGAACAATCACATGTGGGATCTTGCTTTTATTCAACAACTCATGTGCCACAGATTTTCCAAATACTCTGTGGATTAGTTTTACACATGCAAATTTGTGCTGGTGTTCCCTTAGCTTAGTTGAAATCAATGATTTCCATGTAAGCCTGGTGGGTAAGCATGCCTTGGCTCACAGCACAGCAGCCTTGTCAGCTGCACCCAAATGCACCCGTTCAGAGGTGAGGAGACAAAAGAACCAGAGTATATAACACACTGAGAAAAATGAAATGTTCTGTCAATAAGATATGAGTAGCCCATATCAAAGTAGATTTAAATTACTAGTAAGGCCTCTATTAACTTCAATGGTTTTTCTGGCATCCACATTTCTACAGAAACTGCAGCAGGTAAGATTTACGCAATACCTATAGGTTTAGCACCACCTACACATAGAATTAATAGTTCTTCCTGAAGAAAATTTTCATGGCTGTTTATAGAATCATAAAATATCCTGAGTTGGAAGGGTTCCACAAGGATCAAGGAGTTCAACTGCTGGCCCTGCACAGGATAGCCCCAGGACTCACACCAGGTGTCTGAGAGCATTGTCCAAACCCTTCATGAACTCTGGAGTGTTGATCTGCCTCAGAATAATTAAAAAACAAAACAAACAACCACAACAACAAACAAACAAACAAACCCCCAAAAAACAAAAAAAAACCAAACCAAAGCAAAACAAATCTTCAAGGTGACATACAGAAAAAGGAAACTAGATTCTTGGATCTCAGTTACCTAAAATATGGCAGATTCCTGAGGCATCCAATACGCTCAGGTTAGCTTTAAAAATTTACAGGTACTTGTGGTCCAACACAGGTGTGAATTACCAATAGAAAACAGACTTTTTATTCACAAAGATATTCAGCGAAACTCAGTGCATTTGCTACTTATATTTCTATGAATGTATCTCATTAATATATTTTAGAAGGCATATGTCCAAAAATGAATCCTTGCACACATTATCTAGGTGTTTCTTAACAAAACTCAATTCCTCAAGTTCATTTTGTGTTTTGTCTGCTCCAAATTAACAACAGGATTTAAAAAGCAGGCAAGAGAACTGAGCAAGCTGCTTGTGGTATGAACATCTGATGAACATTTGCTCATATTTATTCATACAAGCATTCTGGAATTTCTCTGTTATGGATGGTCTTCCAAACACAACGTCATGCATATGAATGTGCATGAAAAGCAAACAGAAAGATGCACTAATACCTTTGAAGGAACTTTGTGGCTTTTATCTGATAGATTCTTGCAAATACTTCATTTCATTATTCACTCAAGTTTTTCACACTGCAAGTGAACTTCTACAGGGAAGGAAAAAAAAAAAAGAAATAAAATCTCTAAACTGCCAGGCAACTTCAGTTCTCATCTTCCACTAGCCCCTTTGGGCAGTGATGTGTCTTGAATAAGTTTCTGAAACATAAGTATGAGTATGTGTTCAAAAATTAGGCTTCTACTCAGGAAGTTTTCATTATCTCTCACAATGAGTTTCTGCCACTGGACTAGCCAGTGATGGCAAGTTCTTCTATGATTTAATAAACTTTGAAATCAATTGGGTTGTAACCAAGACTGTGCCATTTTTGCAAAAAGTTGCAAGGGACTCTAAGGGAACACTTTGGGGAACAGTATTCAAGTCATGGTCTGTAACAGGTAGACACTACATGAACTTCCTTAAAGAACCAATACTTGAACCTTTAGAAGTTCCCTAACAGGAACGCTCTTTAACCTACATATACCTACCTACTTTTTTACACGTTTGTCTGCATGGGTGCATGCACGTTCACCTTTAAGTGCCTTTAGGCACATATCCCATCAGTTAAAAGCAAAGTCTCAGTTTAAGCTGATATGAATGGAAGCTTGAACAGAGGATGACTAGCCCTTTTTTTAGTATACTATCACTCAAAAGTGATAATAATAATTTGCAGGTCTACTGATTTATTCTATGCTACAAACAAAAGCTGCATTCACACTGAGGGAGGTGATTGCCCTACTCTGCTCTGCACTGGTGCAGAGTCACCTTGAATATTACGTGCTGTTTTGGCCACTGCAATATAAGATATGAAGCTCTTAGAAAGTGTCCAAAGGAGGGCAATGAAGATGGTGGAGAGCCTTAAGGGGAAGATGTATGAGGAGTGGCTGAGGTCATTTGGTCTGTTCAGCCTGGAAAAAAGAAGACTGAGGGAAGACCTCGTTGCAGTTACAACTTCCTAATGAGGGGAAGAGGGAGGGCAGACACTGATCTCTTCTCTGTGATGACCAGTGACAGGACCTGAGGGAATGGCCTAAAGTTGTGTCACGAGAGGTTGAGGACAACTATTAGAAAGAGGTTCTTCACCCAGAAGGTGGTTGGGCACTGGAACAGGCTCTCCAAGGAAGTAGTCAAAGCACCAAGTCTGACAGAGTTCAGGAAGTGTTTGGACAATACTCTCAGGTGCATGGTGTGACTCTTGGGGATGGTCCTGTGCAGGGCCAAAAGTTGGACTCAGTGATCCTTGTGGGTCCCTTCCAGCTCAGCAGATTCTGTGATTACTATAGCTCATTACTCCAGTTGGTTATATTTGGAGCAGACACTTTTAGAAGAGGTAATAATATATGAACAGTTGATAATGCAAAATGAATATACGTTTTGGAAGCAAGCATCAGCACCTTATAGAAATAAAAGTTGAAGTTGCCTTCCATTTAATTTTTCAGTTATTAAAAACTAAAAGGAGGAAGATTTTTCCTTCAGTGGAAGTATATGTAGGATGTGACCAAGATTAAAAAAAAAAAAAAAAAAAAGAAAAAGGAGAATATCCTTTAGAAAAGACTTACAGAAATCACTAGTTATCAGTTTAAGTACTTGACTTTTTAATAAGTTATGCCAGAGGAAAGAACTTTTGCAAGTGTCTCAATTTGTGGAGGTAATTGGTGGTCTGTTCAAATTCTGCCTGTACACAGAAGCCCATGGAACACATATGCCCTGAATGAGCTCTGCACTGCTGACCTCCATTTAAAATCTCTACTGCATCTTCACCACTGCTGGGAGAGCTTGCTAGCTTTGATCAATAGGGAAGGTTCCAGACTAAAATCCTGTTCACAGCTGGAGGAAATTTAAATCATCATCCAGACATGAAATTTTACCTATCATATCTGGTAACAGAGCACATCAGCACCAATCACTTCCCCCATTTAGGACATTTGCCTTCACTCCTCTTCCCATCTACAGCAACACCTCCTACACAACTAATCCCTACAAGAGCTGCAATCTTGCAGCAGCTATTCCCTTGGAGAAAAACTATTAAAAAATCTAGCCTCCAACCTCAAACCAGGCTGCTCTAGTACAGGCCAAAAGCTAACTAGTCTCACTGCTCTCTTCACCTACAGAGTTATTACTACTTTCTTCTTCCTATGCTAAAGGTAAACCCAAATGCTGTTTGGTGTAAGTCAGCTTTTTGAGCAATAATGAACCGGAGTGACTTGCCTGTGCAGCACACTGCAGAGAAACTTCTGATAGTGTTTGCAGGAAAGTTCACTATTCCCCTACCAGAACAATGGTGCTGTTCTTCCCATTTTAAAGGGTCACACCTTTTTTTGCTTCTCTTCTCACCTATCATTATTGGCTGCTTTTCCAAGGGCAGATGAGCTCCATGCAATTTTTTTTAATATCTTACTTTTTGGAGAACAAAACACCTTCCACCATCTAAGAGAACTGATGTACTTTGCTGGCTTTGAACTTGTGAAATATCTCTCTGTTGAAGCAGCTGCTGAATAATTTATATTTCTAAGAACCAAGCCGAGAATATGTACATTTTGCTTTGATACATACAGTGTAGTTCTTTTTCCTTCCTTTCCATTGCCATCTTGTTTTCCACTTAAAATTTCAGTGTAGGAAATTCTGAAGACTTCAGAGCCTGGGAAAATTATTTGAGTTTGGGGAACGAGAGAAGGAGAGTGCAATACATTTGTGAGGGGGGTTTGGGGGGTTTTTTTTGTGGTGGTGTGGTTTTTTTTGTTTTGTTTTGGTTTTTTTTGTTTGTTTTTTTTTTTTTTTTTTTTTTTTTTTTTTTTTTTAATTCTCTACCATAATTATTATGATTCAACATTTGAATTGTAGTAATCTGTAGAGTCCCCAGCCAGGGATTATGCTGAACACATTTGAAGAAAAGACAGTCTTCCTTCCCCCAGTGGGTAAAAGCATTTTGTTCTCATTTAAGATGACCAATATAAATAATTTTTAATTTAGCAGTGTGTTAATAGTGTTACCACGCAGATTCATATACTTTATTTTATGGTACCTAATTGAGAAACACAGTTTGCAGTTAAAGATGGTTACATTTTGTTTTCCATGTGCTTTGTATTCTTTGCCATGATGCATTTCATCACATTATGGAAAAAGCAGTAGAGAATTGGGCTTAAAATTTCACATTACTTCTCCAAATCAGTCATTCTGCACTAACTGTGCAGTCAGCTTTAAATATCATTCTTAAAACAGGGATAAATTTGCCTTCAGGTGTGGGAGAGGAGTGGGTTTAAAGTCAGGGGTTACATTTTTCAAGTGGCTTGTATATTTAAACAAAATTTTGGATTACTGTGTATAATATAAAGAAGAGGAGAACTCTATGTAAATGCTTTTTTATCTCTGCTACATGTATTTACTTATCCAGCATGAGATCAAGCAGGCAGAGCAACATGGGAAGGGCGGAAATACAGAAGTAGCCATTGTGTCACTTTGAAACTATATTGTGCTGGGGTGCAGACATCAACCCAGCTGTTCTATCTTTCCTCTTCTTCAACAGGGCTGGAGAAGGAAAGTAAGATAAAAAAGCTTGTGGGGTGATAAAAAGACAGGAAGAACACTCACCATCTGTCATCATGTGCTTAGCTTCTTTCTCCCCACAGTCTATATGGCTCAACTTCATTTCTTCTGCAGTGCAGGGAGATTGGGCATGAGGGTGATGCAATCAGTTTATAACCAATCTTTTCTGCCACTCCTTTCTCCACATACTTTTCCCATGCTCTATTGTGGGTCCTCTCTGTGGACCGAAATCATTCAAGGGAAGTCTGCTCCAGTGTGAACTCTCCTCAGCCTCTCTTTAAAAAGTGTTCACTTAGTCCAGTGTGGGGTCCTCTAAGAACTGCAGTGTGGATATCTACTTCCACATGGGCCTCCTTGGGCTGCAGGGGAACAACCAGTTTCACTGTATTCTTCTCCATGGGCTTTAAGGGAATTTCTGCTCTGGCACCTGGAGTACCTCACCCCCTCCTTCTCCTCTGACCTTGGGCTGTTTATCACTCTTCTGTTTTTCATTAACTCTTCCCTTTTTTAGTCACTCTTCTGTGCATCATTTTATCATTTCTGAAATATGATTTCCCAGAGTTGTCACAAGCATTGTTGATGAACTCAGCTGTGCCCTTCAATGGGTCCACTGGATATGGCTGGAGCTGGCTCTGCTCAATACCAGACAGCCCTAGACTCTCCTCAAAGTAGCCAAAACCTTTCTGCTTATACGCAATGCAGGTAACACACTAGTGGCTTCTTCCTCTAAATTATCAATAACAATGACAACTACCCATATACCAATGGCTTCTTGAAGTATTATTCTGTTGATTCTAACAGATTTTTCCTTCACCCAGTGATGCTGTCTGCTCAGTCATCTGTCTGCTTGGTTTTTGTTCTCTGATGTTCTTCATCCTACTTCTCTTTCAATGGAGGCATCTTCAGAGTCTCTTTGTTTCAGAAGGGAAAGGAAAAGAATGGAGGTTATCAACGAGGATGGGCACAATAATAAAGAGTGAAATATGGGATTTAACTTCCTTTACCACTGCATTTTTATTGTCTGTTGTATTGTTTGCAGCAGCAAGCTATACATGTACATGGGAAAGTATATCTAAGGGTCAAAGTGTTGCACAGTGGTGCATGTGTGTTGAGGGGGAAAAAAAAGGTGTGACGAGCTACTACAGGCACAAAAGCATGAATTCCCCTGCAGCCTGTGGAAGAAACCATAGAATCATTAAAGTTGAAAAAGACCTCTAAGATCATCAAGTCCATCCAGTAACCCAAAGGCGCCAGGTCCACCACTAAACCATGTCCTTAAGCACCACAGTTATACATTTTTTAACAATTTCAGGGATAGCGATTCCACCACATCCCTGAGCAGCCTATTTCAATTCTTGACCACCTTTTCTGTGAAGAAACCTTTTTCCTAATTTCCAGTCTAAATCTCTCCTGGCACAACTTGAAGCCTTTTTCCCTAATCACAGAATCATTAAGATTGGAAAAGACCCTCAAGACCACAGAGTCCAACCTTTGAAAGATCATCACTTTGTCATCCTATCACTAGTTGCCTGGATTTCTCTGTTCTTTTGTTCACGTTCAGCAGGTGCTTTTTTTGTGAATGTAGAATAAAGAGGAGTGAGTTACCTAGGGAGCTGTTCTGGGGGGGTGAATACTTTTTTCTGTATGCATGCATGCATGATAGTAAGAGGGTCAAATGGAGAGAAATACATAGGGAAGAACAGAAAGACAGAGAAGGGTAAGCCTATATGAAGCCGATTCCCTAATATATAAGTTAAAACACATACAATAGAGTATTAAAAAAAAAAATTGATTATCTGTAATGTGCTTCAATCCCCTGATACCAATTATAGTCAAATATATATTCCATGGTGGGATGGGGAAGAGAATCGGAAAAGTGAGAAAACTTGTGGGTTGATATGAACAGTTTAATAATTGAAGTAAAATATAATAACAACAATAATAACTATGACAATAACAAGAACAATTTTAATGAAAAGGAAAGTAACAAAAACTACAGAGAAACAAGGGATGATACACATAGAAACCAATAGCTCACCACCAACAGATTGATTCCCTGACTTTTTTGGAGCAGCAGACCACTAGCAAACTTTTCTCCTAGTTTGTATGCTAAGCATGGGGCCATGTGTTATGGAATATTCCTCTGGCCAGTTTGGGTCAGCTGTCCTGGCTGTGTTCCCTTCCAGTTTCTTGTGCACTTTCAGCTTCCTTGCTGGCAGGGCAGCATGAGAAGCTATAAAGTCCCTGACTTAGGGCAATAAGTGTTCAGCCACAACTAAAACATCAATGTGTTATCAACATTGTTCTCACTCTAAATACAAAACACAGTGCAATACTAGCTGCCAAGAAGAAAGTTAACTATCCCAGCCAAAACCAGGGCAGTAATATGGGTGCCATATATGGGGATGGCTCAAAAAGTGGTGGTGTATTCTGGACAAATTCTCTCCAGGTGTTTGCCTTGTTAAGGAAGTTCTCCAGAGTAATATGCAGAATCTGTTTTGGGAATGAGCAACATTTTTTAAGAAGAAAGATTCTGATTTCACTAACTCTTATAAGAGCTATTTCTGGAAATAACTCTTTATTTCTTTCTTTTTATACTTAGAAATACTTTCAACTTTTTTTTTGTTTGTTTTGGAAAAAAAATCAGGGCAATCAAATAAATTGATATAGTCTAGGAAAATATTGATGTATTCATTAATTTGATTCATAAACTTAACTGTGATTTTTTTCTGTTGAAAATTGATTCAAAAATTTAAATAATGTTCTTACAGAACAGTGTTTTTAGATGTACTAATTTATCTCTGATTCTGTAACTAACTACTCTTAATGTACTGACATGTCTCCATTGACATTCATGTTGATTTTAATGTTTTATTTTTAATGTTATCGTGTGCAACTTTCTGTGTTGCTCCATAAATGCATAGTGTAATTCTTTTTGTTACTGTACATACACAGTACTTTTCCTCTGTGATGTTTTCTAGCAACATACATTTCCTAGGTATTTTGAAGAAAAAAATAAACAGATTGAATTCTGGTCTTACTGACTGTGGAAAAAAACAAAACAAAACAAAACAAAACAAAACAAAACAAAACAAAACAAAACAAACCTATAAAATATTATTTCCACATCCAATTTCTCAATAACACCAGTCAAAATCTTTCTAAAAGTTAATCTGGAGACAAAGCTATACTCAAAATCTTGCTACAGGTCAAAGGGAAAAGGCAGTTTAGATGAAAACCACAAATTTTTGTTAGCCAGCTTAGCTGGTTTAGAGGCATAGCCTTCAAAATAGTCTCACTATCACAGGAAGAGCCTTATTCATAAATTGTTATACAAAATAATTTTTCATAGTGATTACCCTGTTTCCTGTGTTATGTTTACCCTTTCAATGTCTCTCTGGATCCTAAAGTTGGTCCTCTTTCAGCCTCATTTGACACACGAGTCTCTTGGGTTTTGCGCAATTACCATTTTTTGTGTGAGACTTTTATTAAATGTGATGTTCCTAAGGCTGTTCTGACAGACCTTCACTGACCCCTTTCAAAATGCACACAAGTTTGCAAAAAACGTATTTATTTTCCTGATGGAAATCAATCCTTTCACATTTCTATTACTCAGATATCAGCAGACCTACTGCATGGCCTGCCAGGTGTCATACAGCATAAGAAAACCGTTCTAGAAATCTTACATGGAACTTTTTCTTACTGTCAGTAGTGGGTTTTATGTCCTTTCTTTTGTCCTTCTAATTTGAGAATTCAACTAACTAACTAATAATAAAAAGTTTTGACATAGAACATATGGCTTCCTGGAACAGGGACATGAGAATAACTTCTGAGTTCAAGGACAGGATTTTAGTTTTTCAGTTCAAACCGGTATTTGCCCAGCACCAGGAGATAATGATGGGTGGAAGCCATTTCTTTTCTGTAATGAGAATGGACCAGCAATAAGACTGATCCTTTTCCCATAATTTGTGTTAAATTACGCCATGGTTTCCAAGAGATCTTTCCCAGCTTCTGGGAACCGCTAAGACTGCACTAAGTCTTTTTCACAATGATTGTTCTTTATATAGGGTAAGCTATATGGTGACAGCAGGAAGACTGAAAGCATGTCCTGAGTGTCTGTGCTTATATTTTAAAGAAGATATTTAGGCATTTCAAATGCATGAGAAGTTGATGAAAAACATAGACTTCAGATTCTTTGTCTAAAAATTCAAAGGAAAAGCTAAATGACTGAATGATTTGTCATGGAGGAAATATGTATTAAAAGTAGTGAGTTGTACAGAAAGATGGTTTTCCCCTATAAGATCTGTTACAGTGGTCCAGGTAAAATTACCCATTTCATTCACTCTGAGACAATGGTATGATGATCATAGACTGGCTTTGTTTATGGATTGCCTTCAGCTATTATCCAGAGTTTTGAGTGATGTAATGCCTGGGGGATGTTTATGGTGTGAATCTTAGCATTTAGCCAAAAAAAATCTTTGCTGATCAGACCTGCAGATACCCTGCAAGGTTTGGTAACAAATGATCTTGCCTGGCATGCTTTCCTTGTACATGTCCTTGCTGCTCCAGCTTGGTTGCAAGGTTTAGTTTTCACCAAGCACAGTCTCTTTATTTATTTGCTGCACTCCATAACACGTTCTTTGGCATCTGTTACCTTCCCACATTATTAAAGTAGGTTATTACATGTTACTCTAGCCTAAATAAATATGTCACATTACAAAGAAAAATCTACACTTAGATTAGAACAGTAAAGCTATGTTTGCTATAGAATTACCAAATATAGTCCTAAAGTGTTGTGGGGAAAAAAGAGCATCGACACAGTGGGGCCACTCCAGGGATGAATGCAAGCCTTTCCTTACATTATCATCATCATGTGAATGTAATGAAGGCACTGTTGAGGGACCTCATTAAGAGTAATAATTTTTCTTTAGATGCTAGTGAGTAACTTGAAAAAACTGCATTATGAAATAAAGACTCAACCCTTTCACTCACTTTATGGGTTAAAGCAATCTAATAAGTGGAAACAGCTGTGACTTTAATCACATAAGAAATAAACCGTTCTATTATGCCCTGCTGAATGCAAAAGAAGAAATGCAATAACTAAACACCAAAAGGCAGGAGGCAATCAGTGGGATATTTATTTCCGTTCATTTTTACATGATATGCTGATTTCTGTAAAAGTAATGGTCATTAAAAAAAATATTATTGACTTAGTTACAGGCAAGACTCATCAGCCAAATTTTATTGAGTATTTTAAGGCATATAAAAGTTACTGTCTTATTCTTCAACCGACTTTTAAAACCTTTTATTTTTTTTCTTTTTTAGTAGTATATACATTAATTTAATAATTTTCCACACCCAAATTTGCATTTTGTCAGTTACAATACATAAGCAGAAAAATCACTTGGAAGTACAATATGTTCCACAGATTTTTTAATCTCTATAAACTTTACTTTCTAAAATAATGCAAGTGGAGGTGAAATACTTGCCTGTAAGGAGACCAAGTACAGAAGTCTTTTATTTTTTATGCATACAAACGACTTGATACTTTTAGTGATTATTTTTACCTAAGTATAAATTCTAACTCAAGGTCTGAGACGGTCAATAACAGACTTTATTCGGAGAGAGGAATAAAGACAATTTATTGTACAGCTTCTTGCTTAATATAGGGTTCTACAATTCAGGGGCAGGCAACATGTCTCGATACCAAGCAAGGTTTACATATGGAATCTACATTTCTTTTAAATGCAAGGGACAGCAATATCTGCAGACATATATTCCAACTTGTACTGGTGTTGCCTTCAAGTTCTGCTGGTTTTCCAAGGGGCTGCAGACTTCCCAACCAATCTTCCCACAATCGGGGTGGTTTGTGATCCCACAAAGGTCTATAGCCATAAGTGACGAAATTACTCTGTGTAGTGGAGAAAAAATAAAAAATATCTTTGAAAAAAAAACCCAACAAAACATGCCATAATGGAAGCTGAGTTTGTGGGGATGGTAGAAAATGAAAGAAAGAAGTATGTTCTAGGAGGAAAGTATATTTTATAATTAACTACAACATTTTACAACTTGTACTGCATTTATTTTCTAGTGCAGATCTCTAAGATACTTTGCTTCTGTAATTGCACTGTGTCAAGTGTTAAAAATGAAGAAAGGAAAGTGTAGAGATACAGGCAGGAGCATTCATCCCAACTAGCTTTAGATTGCTGTATCTGAACTAGTTATCCTGGGGGTTTTTTATACACATATAAATCTTTATAAATCTGTCTTCAGTGCAGTAGTAATATTATATTTAGGTACCTCAAGTATAATCTCATTCTAAAGCATTTGAAGATGCCTCAACTAGGTTAGGCAAAGTGGATTGTAAAGCAGTTATTTCTCTCCATTTGTAGAAGTTGAACTCATGAAATCTGACTTAGGTAAATCCCACCCTCAGTGATTTTTTTTTTTTTTTTTTTTTTTAATCAGCATCAGAAAGCAAGTCTCTGGCAATGCTAAACAGGTTTTCTAATGTAGTTTTTAATATCCAAGTGTAAAATTTACAGTAGATATTGTACTGGAGAGAGAGATTAGGATGATGAGAAATCACAGAAATGTATAAAATATATTTGGTTTTTAAATACAGGGAAATAAAATCTCAGAGATTTTACATGAATTAAGCTCATTCTGTTACTCAGCAGAATTTAAATTTTAAAGAAAAATCATGGACAAAATGATCTCATTAATTCCCTTCTGCCTGAGAAAGACCATTACATGTTTTAATGAGTTTTACACCTGCAGATTAATTGACAATACCTATTTCAGATATATGAATCAACAATAAAAACTTGAAGTGCCTTAACTACATAGGTATAGCAATGTCTAGAAATAATCAAAAGAAGAAAAGGTCACAGAACTACAGAATCAGAGACTATGCTGAGTTGGAAGGGACTCATAAGGATCATCAAGTCCAACCCCTAGCCCTGCACAGGACCATCCCCAAGAGTGACACCAAGTGCCTCTTGAACTCTGGCAGACTTGGTGTTGTGACCACTTCCCTGGGGAGCCTGTTCCAGTTCCTCACCATCCTCTGGGTGAAAAACATTATTCTAATATTCAACCTAAACATCCCCTGACACAACTTCAGACCTCTGGTCCTGTCAGTGGTCGCTGGAGAGAATGCCTGCCCTTCCTTTTCCCCTAACCATGAAGTTGTAAACTGCAATAAGGTCTCCCCTCAGTCTTCTCTTCTCCATCAGCTAAAAAAGGCTCATGACGTATTTTCAACATTGACAGAATTTTGCCAAGTTGGAGAAAGTTTTTGATCTATGATGGGTCTGCAAGACAAACTCTGGTGCAAGGAGAAGTAAATCAACAGAGATTAGGTTGTGAAAGCTCTGGAAGAACTGGTGGTGACAAGTGTGGGCTAAAAAATAGGTGTTTCAAGGAACAGAAGCTACTGATATCTGAAAAAATGAGGTGTCTTGGTTTGAGCTAGCAAACTGCCAACTCCCCCAAGTACAGAGAGAAAAGCCTCTTTCCGCCCACCAAAGAA
>JAWWEV010000115.1:24907399-24962339 GCA_035583235.1 Hafferia zeledoni | reverse complement strand
TTTGTGTGGGGGGTTTGGGGGTTTTTTTTTTGTGGTGGTGTGTTTTTTTTTTTGTTTTTTTTTGTTTGTTTGTTTGTTTTTGTTTTTGTTTTTTTTTTTTTTTAATGAAAGGAAAATATCCTGAACAGCTTGCAATTAGCAGCTCTGGAAAGTTACAGTTTCTTCAATGGCACACAGCATGCCAAGTAAACCTACAAGAGATTCCTTAGCTTAACATGCCTGGAGCAGGATACAGTTCCTCTAAATCAAAGCACAGCTCACACTAACAGTTGCAGTATGTTAGTGGCTGGTTGGCTGTTTTATGAAGAATTATAAAGTGACACAGCAGTCTGGTTGAAAAAAGCACACACTACGCTTTGATGTTTTTAACCACTAACTTCAAGAGGACCAACAGAGACCTTCCTGTTTTTATTGCAGACTCTCTATCATCCCTCCCCCTGCTCCCTCCCTCCTCTCCCACTGCTAGATGGGGGACTGTTATCTTTCAGTCACTTTGTAAGCTTGACTTGTTTACAGACTGAATGTCTCTGTTTATAGGCCTGTATCAGAGAACAAACAGGGCAAGTGTGACTTCCTAGGACCTGAAATGCGATGCTTTTTCCTTTTGGGCAAAAGCAGGAGTGACAAGGGAAGGGAAAATGAAGGGGAAAAGAGAAATCCTGTAATTGTCCTTCTTGTCCATCTTTCCTCCAGGATAGATGTATACACCTGTATGGTACAAAGGTATTTTAAGAGCCAGCTGCTTAAATGTTAGTCTATCAAAACTCCATGAAAATGCACACCAACTGTCTTGTAAAAACTAGGTCCACTTCAGAACCTTGTCCTCCAACAGTAAAATCAATTCTAAATAACGTCTTCTCTTAAACTCCCTGTTTTTAATGTTTGTTATTATAGATCCATTTAAATGCTTATTTGGGGAACCTTAAAAGCTTATATCATATTTTACTGGGGACATTTAAAGGGTGTCAATGGGGTAACTATAAGCATACACACTGTAATGGTGAAATTTTAGAAACCATTAATGGCATGATTTTGTATATTCTTTTTTATCTTGAACAATATTTTACCTTGGGCACAACCCTACACCGGTCAATATGAATAGTCTTTAATAAGGTACTGAAATGACATAAAAGTCAGTCTGCTTATACTGCTAATGGCAGATTTCAGCTCTCCATAATGGTCAGATTATAAACACCTCAAAGGAGGGATGGCTTTGTCCTTACTAAGGATGTTTTCCTTTCACACTGTCAGTTTTTATTTTAATTGTAAGATTCATTTTTATATGTTTCTAGTTTCAAAAGGCTTGCTTTTGCACAAACCCACACTTGGGAGCATGATGGGTTTTTAAAGAGGGTACAAAAAGGCATATCATATTTGCTTTAATAGTACTTTATGGTAAGACACTGGGCCAGCCAGTTTTGAAGCTAGCTCTGTCTATGCTTTCTCTTGGAGATTGTTTACCAGAAAATGCTAAAAACCTTTAGAACTGAAAAATAAAATAGAATAATGAAATTTAGGATGTTAACTATTTAAACATAAACCCTTCCAAATAAATAGATCAGACAGGACAGAAGAGGAAAGATTTTACATGTAGCTCTTCCTTCAACATCTATGTCCACACAGGTGTGACCTTAGAACAGTGGCACTCAAACATAGTCCAGTTATACTGTGAGTAGCAGCAGTTCCCAGGCCCCGCTGAGTCCTCCCACCTACTCTAAGACCAGCCTGCTCCATGTTCCTCACAGCTGCCTCCAAGCCAAAGTTAGTTGTGCAGTCCCTGTGATCCCCTTTCATGTGCTCAGCAGCATCCCATCAGAAGAGCAATCATCTCTCTCCCCAAGGATACCTCTGCACCTCCCTGTCTTTTACTGATGGATCACATGCCTTGGCAGACCACAGAGAGGTGCAAATGCTATTGCATGCACCTCTGCTCTACAATGGAACAGACAGCCCAGCACAAGCTGAGTGCTCAAATGGCTGAACTTTTGAAATAAAAGGGACAACTTGGTCTCCATTGCAGTTCAGGTACAACTCAATCAGTTTAAACACAGCGCCCAAGTAGACGTTATCTAAATGTGTCCTGGTGCAACTCTGCCTGCTGGCAAGAGCAGAGTTGCTCCTCTTTATCTGGCCTAGTCTGAAGACATCCAAAGGTACTGACCTTTCAGTTTTCTCCCACTGCAACAGGTTTTTTTCCTGTGGTCAGGCAGACCCATCTCAAATACACATTAACTGCTGCTTTTGACATCCAGATACGATTAACTTTTCTTCTGTCCTTTTTCACATTCTTTAAGATGGCTGAAAAAAACACTTGAATGTTTAGTTATAAGTAGAGATGTGGGGCTAAATTTGAAACACATGTCTCTCTTTATCATGGCCTGCCAGGATCCAGAGATGACTCTTTCGCCTGTTCCTCAGTATTGTTATTCCCATTCTGACACAGACAAGTCTGTCCACGCCAAAGGCACTGAATTTAATGTTATGGATTTTACTATGTAGGGAACACCAAAACACAATATAACAGGATGCTTAGCCCTTTATGTGGCTCTGGTCTTTACCATGGAAGTCTGGCAAATTAAACACTTCAATTTTTTTTCTACCATGTCTAAAAATAAAGCCTTCACAGCCCTACACAGCTGAAGAAGAGGTGATCGCATGCTATTCCTCATAATTTGAAGGACAATCAAGTCTCAACTCAAAGACATGAAACTATGTAAAATTTAGACAGATTCACAAAGGGCATGAATAGACTTATCTATTTTTCAGGGGAAAAAAAAGTGAATGAACATTTTAAGTCCCCAGTCTCAAATTCAATCAGTGTTATTTCTGTAGCTAATAAAAGCTCAAGACATCTCATAGATGGATAAGAAAATTCATGTCCAAGCCTTCATATTTCCCACTCCTTCTGACAAATTCTAGCTGGACTGCCTTTCCAGATGCATTCTCACACTCTAATTCCCTGTGGTAATTACTCCCTCTTTGAAAGTACTAAGATTGTATAAACATTAGCATTCACTGAAGAAACAGAGAAATACCAAGACTGATACATCTCTTACAGTGTAAAGGTATGTGAGTAAGAGTTGTTTGCGCTTGAGCTGGGTGGGGTGATGACTGAACCAGGGTCTCCTGAACTTTGTCCCTGTCAATAGATACTTTAAAACAACAGGTTTTCCCTCATTCAGAGTTACCTCTGTGTGCTTGCACAGTTTGCATGACAAAGTAGAGCTTGTAGGCAATTATGTTTCTAGAGCATATAATCATGTCACTAAAAGTATAATTTTCTTCATTGCATGATTTCCTGAGCTACTTTGCCCTAACTGCGACACCCAGCACAGAGAGAAACTAGGACTGGAAAGTTTTTCCTGAAAGCTCAGGAGTACCAGCTGTTGTGTTCCTGTGTGTATATCTATGGTGAAATTCAAGATCATGCAGAAGATCAAAATTTTAACTCCACCAGTGGGAAATAGCTGGTAGCACTCTGGGCATCAGGGCTGCAGGTTCCTTTCCAAAGAATGCCACCTACCTGTCCTGAGGCCTCTATGGATGCTATGTGCCCTGTAAGACTGATTTGTTCCCACATCTTGTGGGCTGAAGCTATTGCAAGCTCTAGGGCAGGGATGCCCCCAGCACCCCCACCCTCTGCCTACAGCTCTGTACAGTGCCTAGGACTCCACAGCTCTATTACAATACAAGGACTAATTAAGAGCCCAAGCAGGATTTTTGCAACGGCTGCCAAGCCAAGCTCTTTGCCTTCAACTGAATCGCTCACCCTGCTTAGCTGTTTAAGTCTTTAAGTTCATTATTTACTGTAATGTACTAAGTTATATCATAGAAATTTTGAGAAGTGCGACTCCACTTCACCAGTTACTTCTGAACAATAACAAGTCATCATATGCTTGTCCCTGAGCTCTGATGAGCTTTGAACTTTAATAAATGATTAATCCCATTTAGAAGTAACTTAGCACTGCCTTAACTGCATCTTTCCATGAAGCGTCACTTTGACATCCTCTGTTGTGTGCATTCATCGCAACTTTCACACGCTGTAAATTAAGAACATTTACACATGCAATTAGTGTTAAATAAATGCCTGAAGAACTCCTTGGGGATTAAGCAATTAGATGGCATCATGGAGTACCCTTTGTACTCAAAGCTTATGAGGAAAATCATCTACCCGTTCTGCACAAATTGCATACTGGGGTAACCATTGTGCTGGCAGGAAGTGCTCATATGAATTGCCAAATGCAGCCTTGAGTTCATACACACCACCTTCTTCCTGCTGTCCTGTCCCTCCCTCTTCTTTAGAAGGGAAATTAATATAGACAAATTTGTGACCAAGATAGTACTTTATTATTAAATTACTCTTTCGGTTAAAAAAAATAACCCATAGGATTTAAGAACTTGAATTTTTAATGTCATAGTTAAATTAATAATAAAAAACTCGGTCAAGATTAAAAAAAAAAAAAAAAGAAACCAGCTATGTGCACACAGGCTATTTGCACAGCCAGTGAATATAAAGACTTAATCCTTTCATATCCTAACTGTTATTTTATGGTACATGAAAACTGTAGTCAGCTAATGTGGCAAAGCCTGCAAAGAGTCTTAGATGGAGAAATTCTTGGCACACTAGAGCTTCTTGTAAATGGAAGTATGTATTTTATATATACACTATGCACACACACCTAAAGCTTGCTGAAAACAACAGCAATCAGCTGCCCTGCTATGTGTGTGGTTCCTACTCACCAAAATGTTTGGTTAAACACAACAATGTAGGTGTTGGGGAAGAAAAGGACAATGATTTTTTTATGTCTGGAAGTTCAAGGTTAAAGTGAATCACACTCTTATTAATACTTATCATCACAGGCAGCCTGGAGAAGAGGGGATACCTCACCTTGGCGAAGTTGTACCTAACTCATGGAATTAGATACAAACAAACAAGAGGTGGACACAAAAAAAAAATCAAACCAAACAAACAGAAAAATGAGTTACACTGAAAGCATTTAAGGCAGAAAACTACATGCTCCTGATGCTGACAACCGGTCTTGGGACCCCCTCCTCAGGATACTGTGCCCTCCATCCCATCAAGAGGGTGAAGGACACAAAAACTGCTCACAGAGGTCATCCCCCCAGCCATGCACCCTCCTTACAAAGAAGCCCATTGTAACCAAGGAGCTTCCCGAAGCTGGTTAATGCTGGCATACAAAGAAGGTGGTGTACGAGGTGAATTAGTTGAGGCTGCATTTCACGGCAGAAGAGAGGACCCTGTTTGCAGGAGAGTGGGATTTGTAAGTGCCAAGCATTAATAAAAAGAAAAAAACAATCGGAACAAGAAAAAACTAAAAGCACAGCAAACCACCAAACCCCAAACAACATAAAACAGCTGCAGGGAAGTTGTTTTTCCACTTGATGCAGCCCGTGGAAGTTGTTTAAAGGTAGCCCTGTGAATGCGAAGACCAGCCGCGATCGGCGAAATCCCAATCCCGGGCTGCCAGCGCCACCTTCTTGCCAAGGAGTCCAGCGGCAGGCGCGGGAGCGGCCGGAGCCCCGCGGGCTCTCGGTGGGTACGGCGGGGGAGGCTCAGTTTACACCGCCGGGACCCGCCGCGCCCGAATGCCGCGGGGGGCTGGCAAAACACGTAACTCATGGGAAACCACTCAAAAAAAAAAAAAAAAAAAAAAAAAAAAAAAAGCGCGTTTACTTCGGTTATTTTTCCTTAATGTAAGAAAAAAAATGGTTTCCCCAGCAACTTCGTTCAATCAGAAGCAAAATGTTTCTCTCATACAAGTAAATTTTCCATACGTAAACATTCCTACAGCAGCACTTAAAACCCCCAAGGTATTAGTGGATGTTAAAAATATTGTAATAGTATTTCTGTCTGGTAGAATGTCATATTCGGGGGATATAGTGCTTTATAATCTTCTCTGCTCAGAATCAGCTATTCAATGCACTGATAAACTGGTGAAAGGAAGACTAAAACACCCATCGCCTCCCTGGAAGACAGACTAAGCTCTTTTCTCATGAATCCTTCAACCCACCAAGGAGGGCCACTGATGAGAGCCTGAGGGGAAACTCACTTCTTCCTGTGTCCAAAGGCTCATCGTTGAGGTTGGTGATTTTGTCTGTGTGAAATATGCTAACAATATTAAAAAAGAAAAAACTGCATCTCTTGAAGAGTTTCAGAATGGTGAAGCATGCCAAATAGATTGCTCTACTGAGTTACAGCTACAGCACTGAGCTGGCATCAGCATAGGGGAAGACTATTTTGTTGTCTCAAATATGTGAAAAGACATAGTCCTCAGCATGAATAACTCCTGAGCCTCTCCCGTTTACTTCTCTGAAGCAATTGTCACCAAGGGGTTCCTCTGATACCATTTACAGTTAAAAAATCTAATTCCTTGAACCATTTTGGGTTCTCTGGTCATGTAGTCTGTATACCAAAAATGTAATTTCACTTCAATTACCAAATTGCACAAGTAATAACAGCCTACACATTTTCATACATCTCTTTTTTCCAATTTCTACCTGCAAAGGATGTGGAAACAGCAAGGTCCCAGTGCAAAACACTAAGTATTTCTGTTTCAAGTGTAACTAATGAGGAAACGTACTGCAAGATATTTTCTTTTACAATACAGTTTTGCATCAGATGATTTATATTAATATTGCTGGATAATCATTCAGAAATAAGGCCCCGAACCTTTCACGACTTGCTATTCCACTTCTAACCTCAGGATTGCAGGGGAGAGCAACAACTGCAAAAGGATGTGACCTTTCAGTTGCATAGAGGAATCTTGCCTGTCCTGACTGTGTGGATCACGGACATTTGACGAATGAGGAAGAGAAGAAGCAGAACCAAAAGGAAGCACAGGTTGATCCACATGCATACTGGAAAAAATATGTATTTTCCAGGGTAGATTTGTGTTGAAGTTCATATCAGAGTTGATGTTAAAATCGGTCTATCATCTATCTACTGAACCCATATCATCTTCCTATGAACTGAAGCAACTTCAGCAAAACTGTTAGAGTGACCTGTCTACCTTAGCCAGATTGTCACTATTAGATTTTTATATGTATGAAACTTGCATATACAGGCACACACTTCTGCAACTAGTTGTTAGCTACAGAGGGAAAAAAAATGCGGATGGGAAAATAAAAAGGCAAAGCTAGAGGACACTTGATGAAACACAAAAACAACAGCTGAGAATTTGTCTAATAAAAATAATGAGTATTTTCAACTTTTGAAAACTCTCAAAAATGTTGATTATTGTGAAATATGACTGTATTTCACATCCCCAGCCTTGATCTTAGGAACATTCAGTCCTAATAGGTTTAACTGCTTAAGAAGAAATATTAGTTAAGCTCTCCAGCAAGCATGCATGTACGCCTTCCCTGGGATTCCTCAGCAACTGGCTGCAATATGTGTTTCCCTTGCATAACATGGACTAGGAGCAGTCACAATGTGATGGCCAAAGTAAATTCATGCACTACAGCCTGGAACACAGCTAGATCCAGATCTCCAAAAGCAGAGCAGCACTGATGCTAATGATGAGTGGTGGGGCTGGAGAAAGGCACCAACCTTCCTTTCTGCCGGTCCTGCTGTCACTCCCTGTTCACTGCAAATCACCCTTGCCATCTCTGAGGGAGATGTGCCTGCTGGGAATTACACTCTTGGGGAGATCTTTCTCCCTACCTGGAGAGCTGCTCCCACGCCTAAAGCTGAAGCCTGCCTCAACCCTGCCCATTTCCTGTTAAAAGCCTGTATATGTACATATATCTGTATAATATGCATATATATTTCATATCAATTACAGAGAAGACAGGGCAGTCTTTCAAACTTCCAATATGTCAACATACTGTACAAACAGGAAGCAGCACTGCAGCAACAGGTCATTAAAAAGACTGCACACTAACCAAGAACCAGGAGAGTCATCTAAAAACTAAAGAGAAAAAAAACCAAACACCACCAGGTCTTTTTTACTGTGGTTGGCATATTCTAAATCTCACATATTTCATACCCCCACAGAAGAGAGATGCATGTTTCATGGAACTACCTAAGCAAGAAGTGTTATAAATAATAGCATATTTTCTACCTGCCTTTTTCTGTAACACATCACTTAATTGCCTCTGCTGTTTTACTGTCTCCTCAATATACACAATATTCCTACAGAGGGTGAAAAGAGATGCTCAGAAAGTGGTTTTCTCTCCTTTGGTAGAAGCCTTTCCTTGACAGAGGCAACATGAAAGCAGCAGTCTATCTTCCCCTTCTTGCAGGCTTTAATCCCTTCCCTCTCCCAGCCTTCTACCTTGAAATGCCATTAAAAGGAAAGTTCCAACAGATTAGTTTCTGGAGAAGCTGAGGTGGGATAGCCAAGATTGGGTGCTTGCTAGAGGGACTTCATTGTGGGTAAAAGAAAAACAAACCAAATGCAAACAACTCTGCCCCACACCCCCCCACACACCCCCCCCCTCCCCAATAAAAAGGCTCTGACCCACCTAAGTTCCTGTTCATGACAAAAAGTACCCATTATAAGACAGAAAAAGCCCAGCATTTGCAGTGTTGCTGTGAGCACTCTCTTCTAGAGAGGATCTTTATTAGTATTTCCTATCCAAGCAACTAGATGAAGCTGCTATACTCTAGTAACACCTGAGTGACAGCTCTATTTATTTTTCTTTTTTTTTTAAAGTGAAATTAAACTCGCCCTACCTCCCCCAAGTATTCACCATTTTATAATCCAAGCTGTCCCAGTACAGCAGTATCCACACAACCAGCAATGTTTTTTAACATCTGCTTTTCATTTACTTAACAGGAAACCAACACAATTTCCATGACAAAGGAGTATTCTGGTGTTATACTCTCATTTATCTGTTACGTGTGCACTTGGCAGCATTTGATCTTTATTCTCTAGACACTTAAGAAATAATCTAGGAATTACTGCTTCTTGACAATACAAACAAATAAGTGTATCTATAAATAAACCACAGTGAGGCAGGGGGAGGGGGGAGAAGGATTGCTTTGCACCCATAGAGGGACTGCCTCGGGACTACTTCTCGGTAATTTTTTTGTCCACTGCTGGGGATCAGGAGGTCACTCTCCTTTCTGAGCCCGTTTGTGCAAGCCTGTGCATGCAGAAAAGGGGCCCTCACACAAAGCATCTCTGAAGAAATTGGTTGACTTTTCTCACCTTCTTGCCAGTCTCCCTGACAGGAAGGTGGGGTTTGGTGGGAGCAGAAAAGGTGACATCTCAGGGTCAGCATGGTCCCTGCAGCCCCCTCCTTGTACCTGTGGCACTGGCAGGCAGGACTCACTTGCCAAGTGCTGCTCAGAGAAGGGAGGAAAATGGTTTGTCTGAGCCATTTAGCTTTAACTCCACCCTGTCAATTGCAGTTTGAAAACCCAGGAAGTGTGATATTCTTTCAATGAACTGCGAGCACAAGACCACTGTTTACTTTATGCTATATTCATATAGGGCATTTTTACTAGTACCCACCACATGCTGCCAACATTTTTCTTTCTTTCTTTCTTTCTTTCCTTTTTTTTTTCTTTTTCTTTTAAATTTCACCATTTGTAGCATCTCCCCCTGACTATTCTTGTTTGCCTTGGACCTGTTCCAAAGAGCTATGGGGGAAACAGCCAGGACACCTATTGACTTTTATATAAGTTGAATCAGGGCCATGGGCAGTAATGGATATAATCCACTGAGACTTTTTTGAAGACTCTGAAATTAATATCAGTCCCTTGATATACATTTTCCTAACATGACAGGTATGTTTTAGATAGGACAACCTTTCTTTTTAACTCTCTCTTTCTATAAACATACAGATATAAAGAAACCTTCCAACATTCAAAGATTCCAACAAAGAGAAGTTATATAAGGAAATAATTTTGAGATAGAAAATTTAAGACACAAAATTGTTCCAGTTTAAAATCTTCACTGCTAAATTATGACATTGACCCTTCAAATGCTTCATCACAAGTGGGATTTTCTTGGAAGCCAAGAGCACAAATCAAATGAATGTGTGTTCCAAAGTCATTTGTAGACAGATGCAATTAAAATAAAATGGCATGTTGCCTGCCTCCTAGTACATGCAGAGACTGGAGGTATCTCATATTTCTATACAGTTAATGAGAGTTAGGAGCCTCAGTATAGAAGCTAAAGCAGCCTTTGAACGAGGAGACAAAACTGACATCAGTGTGTTCAGCATGCAGCTACTTGAAACCACCCAAGGGAAAACACTAAACATAAGGCATTGCCCCAGTTATTTGCCCCTCACAGGGTCCCTGCCCATCAGTCCTTGCTACAAGCAAGGTTAATTTTCCCTGTTTGAAAGACAAGCAGCCTGAGATGTCACTTCACAGAAGACTTTGCCTCGTTTTGCAAAGACTCAAGAGGTTAGCCTTTTAAGTGACATTTGGTATCACAAGCCTTGTTTAATGTAATAACTCAGTGGTTGAAGCATTACCCTGGGAAGTGGGAACCTGGGGTTGTCCAAATATGTGAGCAATCAAAAACTGGCCAGAGGGAGTATACACCCATAAGAGTACTATCCAGACATAGACCAACAATAGCTCTATTTCTATACACAAACTTATTTATATTCATCTTACTTCAGCTTATTTCCTTATTAAAAAAAAAAAAAAAAGCAAAACTGTTTTTGTCCTAACAGACCTGTTTGAGATTTGCCAAACCATAACAATTGAACTTTTTTAAAGCAGAGCTTTGAAGCCAGAGGTGGTCTTAAAAAAAAAAAAAAAAAGGAAAAAAAAAATTACAAGAAACTCTACATTTAGTAAGTTCCCTAAAAATAGAGAAACAAAAGGCTTAATCAAATTGGACCATTTTAAAAAAAGCTTGTATTAGCTCTAGGAATTAACCTCACCCTTCAAGGATGAAAACAAGCAAACACTCATTTAGGATTTGCACTAATATTTCAGTTAATAGAAAGAGGAAAAAAAGAAAAAAAAAAAAACACAAATCCAGAAAGTATAGCTAAAAATGGGGTGTTTCATTCCTCTTTTTGTGGCTGCTAATTACATAGCAACCTCACTACATTTTCTGAGTATTTCTATTAATAAGTGTTCAATATTGTAAATAAACAATACATAGTTTGGCCTACAGGCAACGTATCAAAGACATTTTGGGAAAAAAAAAAAATCCTTGTAAACATATCTATAAGTATTTGTGCCTTTATTGGCATGTCTATCATATTAAAAATACACCCAAGCAAACAGTTAGTGCCTTGTCGGGAGAACAGCAGTGAAGACCTAGGAAAGGTTAGAACTATATGGCCAACTAAAAGGTGAAGAAAAAAGTCTCTAACCTCTTTTAGTAATTTCTTTGCACTTTTATATGTCTTTTTTTATAACTGAAATAATATTCAGCATTTTAAATATGCCATGCAGAAAGAATTAGATAGAATAGGTGGAAAGTAACAATACCTGAGAGGCAGTTTTTAATTTAAACATTCTATTATTTATGGGAAATATTGTATTTTTTATTGCCCAAACAGAAAACTTTAACAACATATGCAATTTTAGGTGAATCCAAGGCAAGATATTTCTTCTGTAGAGAAGAAACAATTTATTTGGGGTAAGTTCAACAGTAACTTGCACTTGACCTAGATGCTATAAGGATTCATGGAAAGTTATAGATTGAATGTCTTTCTTTCTGTTCACCATCACGGGCTGGCTCCCTACTAGATTTCACCTCCAGTGACCTCCAGAGTCTTCCCTTTAGCTGAATCATAAGCAGCTGATGACGGAAATCTTATGGGCATAGTATGTTATGGGAAATGCAGTCCAGCTGTGAAGAATGAGCCACAGAAAGTGACTTCTACTTAGCACTCTTTAGTCTTCAAGCTAGTTTTCCCTTCTCTCAAGCCTCACACATTTCAACTATTTTTCACCTGACTAAATGCAATGAGTTTTCACCTATGAGTACAATGATTAGGATTACTAACTGAAGGTAAAGCAAAAGGAATTTATTAAATTGGTTCCTCCATATCCCAATACTTATGCTTTTATATAGTGGATAAATTCTATTAGATCTACACTAATAATTAGAAACTTAGAATAAAACCAAGCCTAGAGTATCATTCTATTATCCTGTCTGTTCACTGCCAAAGCAAGCATTACATCAGTTGCTATAGGTGCATGTGTGTGCATTCACCCTCCACACACATTTACAAATGTGCCTTTATACAGGGAATGTATGAACAAATGTATATGTGTCTAGAAAACCAACTCAACATGTGGTCCTCAGACAGCTTTTCCTGCCATCTAACTATGGTAATGAGTGAATCATAACTCCATCAAAAATTTCTGCCTTCAGACTCATGGAAAATGTTGTTATTTTTGGCTTATGTCAGAGAAAAGCAGAATGATAAAAGAGTGGGTACAGGAAGGTCTAAGTTCATCTGCATTTTCATCTGTACACATCTTTTGAGATCTCTCTAGGCTCTATTTACTTACATAGACTCAAGAAGCATACTTCACTTTTACAGTGTTTTATCATATGGCAGATGTAAAGAACCCATTTAGGACTATGCAGTTCATATATTTTTTATACATATACTAAGTGTAACAATCTACAATTTGATTCTATGATCTGTATAAATATTCATCAGCCCGAATACAAAAGCAGAAACTTTGAGCAAATTATATAGAAAACTTAATATTTTGCTTTATTTTTGTACCATTCTTTATCCATACTCAAAGGAGGGAACTTAATTCTAGAATTACAATTACCAATAGCTTTTCTCTTAGCTGCCACAGGAATTCCAAGAGTTGACAGAAATAGCTTTCTAAACTATCCTGTCACCCGTATTCCCAGAGACACTGCAACAGTGCTGTCATCCAGAGCAGAAAACACATATAAAGGGTAGACAGCCTTAAGAAAATGAGAAATCTCATCTGCAAGGCCTTCATCCATTATGATGCCTCCTCCAAAACAAACTCACAAGAAATTCTAGTACAATGTGTTTTTTTCTGAATTATATGCCACTCCTTCAACCAACAGTTTAGCCAGACTCTCTCTGCCATCCTTTCAAAAAACCAAAATACTAAAGACAAAAGCTTAGCATGACACAAAATTTAGATCCAAATATTCCAGAATCTGGGGAAATAAAACTATGAGATATGTAGTTCATGACATGGGCTAGAACACTCTCCTTGTTTGTTACAGAATACTTTGCTTTTATAATATACTCCTTTTATATAATATACTCCTGCTAAAACATCCCAAGGCTAGAAGTGAAAGTACTCACTTAGGTTTCAATTGTCCCATCCTGTCTCAGTCCTACTCCATACTACTCAATATCCTATTACTTCCCCCACTCCCTTCCTTCCAAGAAAAGGCTATTCGTGTTTACAATCGATCCAGACATTCTGTGAGCACCTGGGAGGGGTGGCAATGAAGATTCAGATGAGGTGGATCCCTTCCTGAAATCCCTCATGAGGTTCCTGAACCTCCTTAGAGCCAGCTTCTAATAGGAAGGCAGGGTGTGTAAATTTGAGGAGAGGCACCCACGAGGAAAGGGAAGTCTGTTACCTTCATTGTAATTTATACCGTCTTACATTTTCAACAGACCATGCTCTAGATGCATTATGGTGTCTAAAAACTGTCCAGAGGGGCAGCAGAATATTTTCCTAATATATGAAAACCTTGCAGTTGTGAAGAGCTACTCTAGTTTCATCTCATTGTGTCTCTTTCTATAGGGATTAGATTACAGAGGGTAGAATAGCACAGGAACTAAGAAATACTTCCTTTCTCTACAAAGTTGCAGTTTGAAACAGGGTATGCACTAACTTACAGGGAAGCATTTCCAACCCTGCTGTCAGCTGAAGTCACTGATAGAAGCTTTTTTACTCTGACACCCAGCTTCCTCCCTGATGAATGCTGATGAGCTACAAATGCAATACTTTTACTGTGAGGTATGATGCAGTTAAGCAGTTCATGTGAGGATCCAAAACTTCCTTAGAGTTTCAGACACCTGTCCAGTCTATGAAGGTTGTTTCAGAGAGAAACAAAAAAATCATCTGTGATACTGTAGTAGTAATAATTAGCAAATAGTGATTATGAAGTTTCACATGTAGAGAAGGATAAATAAGTCATGAATCACAGCCAACACCTCCTTCCATATCCACAGACCTATACAAATAGTACATCTATGACATGCTTTATCATCAAATCACATACACATTTCCATGCTTTCTACCCCTTGGGCAATACTACAGCAGGGTCACTAATTCTTCAGATTTAAATCCCAGTCTGAGCACCTACTTTTATGAGCAAAAATCCACAGGCTAGTGTCTGGCACAACAGAGTAGGTGCACACAGTCAGATGGTGCAATAACCTGATCAGCACTAACCTTCCTGCCAAGTCCTTTATATCAGGTAATCAGGAAGATTTGTTATGGCCTCTGGCAAAGAATAGCGCTTTGATGAATCCACTTCAACAAAGGAGACACTGACTTTCAGTCTGAAGTAGGATATTTCTGCATTCATGCTAAGATTTGGGCATTCCTCCTGTGGCTAGAACAAAAATGTTTCTGCACAGGGGCTACGTTCCTATAATTGTCAGTGGAATTTCAGTCTCCTTAATCCAGGACTGAGTTTGGCCCAAAGAGTGCAAAAATAAATTTGCTCTTCCAGTTTTCAGCAGCATGCCAGCCACCAAAAAACCCAGTTCCTATTAGTGATTAAATGCAAAACTTTACAGGTCTTCTCCCACACAGGTCTTTGCAGATCTTTTTGGCACAACACTGAAGAAATAATAATAAAAAAATGTATAACTGCAGCTGCTTTTCCTTTAGACTGAAAACTATATTTTCAGTTAATAACGCTTACACATTTGGATTGGAAAAAAAGGTGAAACAGATTTTCACTCCAGCAATTGAGTCAACATAAAACATGCTCCTGCTTGTTTGGAAGACATAAGCATGCAGAAACCTTCACAGAAAGATTGCAGTGGTAATGAATGCTTGCTTGTAGAATCTGCCAGGAGCTGGATAGTGACTAACAAAGCTCATCTGCAAACTACTTTGTATACCAGTTCTATCACTTTAGTCTTTGGATCATGCTCTGTCTAAGGCTGCATCCTGAGTTGCAGTGCCCTGTTGGTACAGGAACATGGTACTACTCTCAAACACAGTAAAAGCACAGCTTACAAAGGCATTCAAGGCTTTGATAGAACTAACCCAGCTACAGCATTAAAGAATAATTTGAAATAGCAACTATGTCTCCATGGTACAGTTCAGCTCGGGCTGCTGTGCCAGTAAGGAATAATGTATGTAGACTGACAGAGCTGTGCTGGCAGATGTTCCTGGTACAGAGCTGGCCTCAAAGGAGATGAGGGCAACTGAGAGGGAAGTTTATACTTGAAAATTTTCCAGAAGTACAGCGATTTTACCATCCAAAATCTGAAGTGGTTTGTCTATTCTACTCAAGGAGCCTCAAGAGCACCAAAAGCACTGGGAACAAGTGGCCGGACAAAGTAAACCTTTCATATAGCTAAACCTTTTCCCCAATGTGTGCCATGTCTGACTGTCTGGTGGGTGTTGCCTAACCTATTCCTTGGAGATTGCCCAAGGACTTCCTAGGAGAATGCCAGTTGGCACAGATCAAAATCACACCAGGAAACATGCTAACAATTAGAACAATATAGGGCATCTGCAAAGGAGTGCTCAAGGCTATGAGCAGGACCTGTTGAGTTTCCTAGTTCAGATTTAGCCTTTCCAAGCAGCACTGGAATAAGTACACAAACACTAGGTAGCACCCAGTTTATCTTGGAGATCTACAGGAAGTGTAGCTCACACTTGGTTCTTAGACACCTCTGCACATTAAGTAGCTCAAAGGCTAGTGGGCACTGCACTGGAATTCTAATTCCACACGAGTGAACTATTTCAAGTTGTTTTTCTGTTGCTGTAAGGACACAGATAAGACACATGAAAACAGTAGTGAAATACATGTTGTCTGAGATATCTTTATAGTAACCAATTTATTTTGCAAATAATGGTTCCAACTCCATAATTATTCAGATGCTACAAGAAATGCAACATTATCAGCTGCACTTTCTCCAAAAGAAGTATTTTTCAAACATATCTGGTATAAGAGTGTTTTTTTCTTCTTTCATGAAGGCAATGAAATATTATATAATCATATGCTTTTCACAGAACAAAATCCTTTGGGAAAAAGGATTTTCAGACCTAGACGATCTCCCCTGCAAATGAATATGGTCCTAGCAACAGATGGGATGAGGATTTTCGCAGAATTCAGTAGGCTGGGGATGCAGCCAGTTAAGCACTCACATGCAGGAAAGAGTCTAACTTCAGAATTACAGACAGGTCTCTATGCTCACTGCATTTAGTTTTTGGTTTCCAAGATATGCCAGGTACACACTGCAGCACAGAAATGCCAGTATCCTGTTACCTGTTGAGGTCATCTAACCTGTTACTGAAAAATCATCACTGCCTGAATGTCAACAGTGCTCCTCTGAGCCAAAAAGATTAGCCTGTGACTTAAAAGCACAGGCTGCAGATGTAGAGCACTTCTCAGAAAACAGAAAAACCCCAAACCAGCTAGACTGGGGCAGATGTCTGCCCAACTGCTTCAAGCCTTCACTTAAAGTAGAGCCAGCTAAGGAGTTACATCAGACCAGTAAGTACTAGTAAACTTTTAGTAACCCAGCCTCTGAGGACAGGGATTTCACTGAATGTTCCAATTACCCAAAATGCTTGTTCTCTACTAAGTTACAGAACTTCTTATTAACTAAGAACTTTCAAAGATGACACTTACACACAAGATTTTTCTACCTAAATTCTGTAGATATTTTTTTTACTGTTAGAGTATAGAATTATTTTCTCCTTGTATTTCCACAAATAACTTTTGAATTATTATAGAATGCTTTGACCCTATCAAATTGAAAGAGTAAGATAATTAGTACCAGGAAACAGTTTACAGTAGTAGCATAGGTCTGTGAATATGATACACATGAAATATAGAACCTAGGTAATATAATAAGAGAGGAGAAGCAGAAAATGAAGTCAGGATACCATATTGCCCACAGAGCAAATCAATCGTAGCAGTATACCATTATAGTCCACTTACACTCTGAATGAAGCAAAATGTTTTGACCTACTTGTGACCCCAAAAGAAATAGCAAAAATGAAATCATGCAATTGTATGTTGATACCAGCTTTCTCAATGAAAACCAAATATAAAAAAACTAACCAACCAACCAAACGCAAAAAAAAAAAAAACCAACAACAAACAAAAACCCCAAAAATTCAACAAAAAACCAAAGCAGTATTTTGTTTGCTTGTTTCTTGCCAAATCTGAAAGCCACAAAGGGTGAGATTTGAGTTTCCCAGCCACCTCTGATTTTCCAGTGCTAGAGATAACAAAGGGATTGGAGAAAGCTGGAGCATACAGTTACACTGTGCTCCTTTCCCCATCATACCACAATAACTAGCAACAACTTCAGACTTTTAACTAATAAAAAAAGTGTAACACATAGATACAACGTGAAGGATCCTGATTTATAAAGTCCTTCACCATAGTGTAGATTTTCCAGCAATTTCTGGCTCTTTTAAGCATGCATTAACCATCATACAAGTCTGTAAAGTACATCCTACCTCCGCACCATTTTCACTGCATCCAGAAAATGGATCATTGCTGCCTTACCAGGAATACTGGAGCAAGGGAAGAACAACTTGAACATGAAGGAACAACAGCTTGTAGGACATCTTCCAAAAAGTGTAATGACTTCTCTGAAATCAACCCCATAAGGAGCTTGATTTTCACACAGTTTTGCAGATTTACACATTTGTAAACCATTACCAGTTGATGAGGTAGCATTTTGCGCCCACTTTGCACTCACTTTGAGCAAGTGTAAATGACTATGCAAGGTAAAAGGCATTGGAGAAGAGGTAATCTCAACCCAGGTGTTTCAAATGCTTAATTACTACATGACTAAAATTCCTTTGATCCTCCTAAAGGATCACACTAGCTATAAATTATGATATTTAAACACAGAATTGAAATATCTGCAACACAGAGGATGCTGAAGTACAAACCATCAGTGAAATACTTATTTAAATGTATATTAAGATATGTTAATTTTTTTACTTCTGTTAGCACACTACTTAGGAGCCCTGATTTGTTCCAAGCTTCTGAGAAAGAACTCACGACACTAAATTAGCAGAACACCAGGAGGGGAGTGGGGTGGGAGCGGGGGAGGGGGACGAAAACAAACAAACAAAAAAAGAAACAAACAAAAAGCCCCCACCAAATACTTTTCTTCTCTGTTAGCAAAATGAATAAGAGGGATTAGCAAAAAAATAGAGGAAGCTAACTGGGACTGAAAGCCTGACTATCAGGCCAGAGTGAGTCACCATATCTGCTCTCTCATCAGAGCCCCCTGAAGTACAGCAGAAGGCTGGGAGCACCAAAGTGATGAAGCTATCACAACAGGTAATTATCCTGATGTAAGACAGGTATTATCCCAATTTTCAACCTGATCCTGGCTTATTTATTCATAACCCCAGTGCAGGGGTGCAGGTCTCTCAGTGCTAGACTACATTGCCAGTTATGTGTATTTGAGTATCTCAGGTGAGCATCATCAGGGGATACACAGAAAAACAACATACTGAGGTATCTGAAGGTCTGAAGTGGGCATGAACTACGTGTACACTTTTCCTGTCAAACATGTGGGGCTTGGGTGTTTCACCTACAGTTTACACCAGCTCTACAGCTGAGCTCTGTGTCTGTCCCCAGTCCTGCCACCGTGTCCTTTGTGTCACTGTGGCTGTTTGGATGGCTTTGCAGTAAACTCTGGAGCAGAAGACAGGGTGCCACTTTTGAAAGCCAATCTGTCTCGTGCCCATTTAAGTAAGCGTATTTGAAACTAGACCTTAAAGATACTCCTTGACTACCCTAGGAGCCTGATTATCCATTGCTTTTCAACTTGGGGACTCTTGAATGAAATACAAGGTTAAAAAAAGTATATGAATGTCATCAGTTTATGCACATATGGCCAAACTTCGTGAACGCAGATTTGGGCAGGGCTCTCCCCACGTGGGTGTGCCCTTCCAGTCTGCGCAGGGGATTTTTTAGGTGAGGCACAGCGTGCGCAGAACTGGCCCCACCGTTTAAGTCCTGAGGTCCATCTGCCACGGCCGAGCGAGCTTGGACAGTGACAGTGAAGTCCTCGGGACTGTCACAGCACCCGGTACTGACCGGGGCTGACCCTGCTGAGCATCCGAGGTGTGACGGGATGGGATGACAGGGAGGTTTGAACTGCCTGGGGACGGTCCCACTGAGACTCAAATTCAGGTCCTTGGGATTCAGAGTCCAGAGTGCTCTCCATTACACCACAGGACCTCACCTACTATCAGTTTATACACAGGTAGCATAGGTGCAAATAAGGGCACCAGGAACAAGATAATGGTTAAGCTGTTTCATTGAGTTTTATGTTTTTTTCTTCTAATTTTTACATGCTATGGACTTCAAACCTTCTCTAAGCAGTGTCTCCATTTTCCTATGAAGACAGCAAGATCATGCCCTCCTTCTGACCAGGATCATCACAGAGGACATGGGAAATGGGAAGGAAGTTTTCTCCAGGGAAGTATAAAAACTATCCATGGTACTGTACCAAAGAGAAAGCCCATAGAGCTTCTCTGGACCAGCAGTTACACAGCTGATTTTTCTGGCTGGTTTGGAGACATTTACTTTGAACTACCATTCATATTGTTTTATAACTGTTGACAAAAACTCACTTAGTCTGAAATCTGGCACTCTAAGATATGAAATAGGAATGTGAACAGTTTCATCAAAATTCATTAAAATAAAAAAGGAGGGAAAAAGAAAAGATAAATACATTGCATTTAATTTTAACTTAAACTTGCACAAAGGAAAACAAACAGGCTTCCCAGTTGGAACTGTTTTCCCTCCTTTATGCTTGTCTAACTTAAACAAGGTTTTATTTAATACATATTTTCCAGATCCTTAAGACCTTAGCTTGAATTAGGCATTTCTGGAATTTCTGATTTAAAATTGAAATGACTGAGTAGAAAATACAGCAGAATAAGAACACAAGCCCTGTGCTTTTTTATTTATAGCATGTTTTATTGCATATATCAATATTAAAATCTCTCTATAAAGTTTAACTAAGGATTGAAGTAATACTACAGGTAAGATTACCTCCTCAGTGAAGTATTCTGTTGGTTTTGGGCTATGACAGGTTATGGCACATCATAAGAGCAATGCTTCACTTTGTCATTAAACAGCCAGAGTGTTTCTTTGGGCCACAAGTCACTAATGTATATAACTGTGTGGTTAACTTCAGTTTTGAAACTAATTAAATCAGTTTCACATATGTTAGCAAAGTGCTCAAACATTTTTCTGGACTTGAATTGAGCTCAGCTTTATGCAGAGTTCATTTTTTAATTGACTGCCAGATCCACCATAATGGGAGAGTACTTGGCACACTGGGAAATTCCCAAGGCATGAACAGATCTCACAAAAAATGTTAGAGGAAAGAGAAAAGATAAATACTAAGAGGCTGCCTCTTCAGGTAAGAAAATTGTATCTAACCATGACCGCATTCATTAAAATATCTTGCATAAATGTAAATTTGTGTTTCCTTGCTTTGGTGGGAATGTGATACAAATCTACCTTTACTTAAACCCAGAGCTGATTTTTTTTCTCCCCTCTTAATTCATTTAACATGTATGTAGTTGCTTTAGTTTCATTATGGAACAAATTTTGAACAAGTATAAATCCCAAGAGTTTTACTACCTAATTAAAAACATGTTCCTGTTCCACACATTGATGGGAAACTTATGTCTCAAAGGGTTAATTAACAGTCTTTACACATTCTGTATTTAGCTCAGTGTATAAAGCCAAAACCATAAATAACCTCTTAGAAGGAAACAGGAGGTGCAGATGGTTTTCAAATTTGGTCTTTAGTGCATTTTACACTAACCAGAAATATAAACTGTATAAAACCGAAACAATGACTCAGTAACCATACTTAATGCACAGTTGCATTTAAAATGTTCTTCTGCTTTTGCAACTTCATATCTTTTATGCTTCTAAAACAATAATTGTCATCTTGCTGCAGTCACAGGTCTATAGAAGAAGCCTTGAAACAGGAGGGCAACAAGGATCTTGTAAGTGAGAGAGACAAATGACAAGTATGAAACTCACTATTGTGTACATAGCAGATAATCATCTGACAAAAACAAAATTAAACACTAGGATGACAACTGAAATTAGCACACTGATTTACCAGCTCTCCATTTACAAAACAAACACCCTATAAAACAGCACTAATTTGGCATTAACTTTAAATTAAGAAGAATTTTTAATTGACACTATCAGCTTGAAAGAAAAGTGAGAGAAGACCTTTCTGAGAAGCAAATACTTAAAAAGTTCCATTACAAAGGCACATGGACCCTGCTCAGCCCACACAAGTCATGTTAGACCCCCATCACCAGCTCTCACTTACATAAATATTCTATTGAATCCAAATGGGAAAAGGACCTGGTAAAAGCCAGCAGTAATGGACACAGCTGAATGAAACCATTGACTGAGGGGCTGCTAATTAGGTAAAAGTGTTTGCAGGTTTGAAGTCACATACAATTGCTAAGGAACAGTGACAGAGAAGGAAACACGAAATGTAATACAGAAGACAACCAGACCATCTCATTCCCTGTTGTTACGAGCTATTCTGTTCCAACAACTAAGTGGCCTTGGACATGTCATGACATTTCTTTCTCACTCTAATGTCTCTTAATGGGATTTTAACTATCCTCTAAAGGTGCCATGAAAGTGAGTTAATTTTTAACAGGCGTTTTGTAAGAGACCCATTTAGTGTAAGTTTACAGATTTGTGGAATGCCAATTACACGTGCTCTTCAAGTTAAAGTTGCAATTTATAATCGAAGTGGTCTTGGACATAAAATGCAAGCATTCTTACAAACCACCTACAGCTAAACTAATACTCCACTTCAGAACTGCAGCTCCAGCTAAATTGCCTGTCTTCTCATGTCAGAGCATCTGTCTCAAAAGGGGGCTCCGGTCTGGTTTCAGAGCAGAACATAAACAATTCTTTATACCCTTCAAACTGAACAGCTCGCTGTTTTTTATGAGCTGACTATTAGACGCTGTGGTCCTATTAAGGGTTCCTTGCTCATGCTAACAGTTTTGGAAGCACACATCTAATCTATCTTCAGCCTTTAACTCCTTCAGTAAAGACGCAACCTTAATACCTCAGTGTCCAGAATCTGAAAACTGGAGTCTGCAGTTTACCAGTTCCTCTCAGAAGTATGTTTTTGTGCTTAGAAGCAAACTGCTTCTAAATCAATTAGATATCATCAAATACTTTGTGTAGCTAATGGCTTATCATCTGGAATCTGACGCTTAAAAGGAGGACATTATATGAATAATACCTCAAATGAAAATGGGGAATGCAATAGTCACATTTTCATGCATTTCCAATTTTTTGCCAAGTACTTTGTGTTCCAGCATTAATGACATATCTTTCAGCAAGAGGCATGCTTTTCCCTCTCTACAGTATAGTAGTTGCTTCTTTCTGCTTTATCCAGAAAATTATAAAAGCAAGGCAACATGCCCTAACTGGAGTCAGTAGTATCCATATAGAAAGCATTTTTCTCCTTCCAAGAGTAGGAAAGCAGTCTGGCAGCTCAGATTAGATAACATCAGTCCTGGATGTCATGGCTAAGGTCTAGGCCTCAGTTTCCATGTAAAAGGTGAAGCTGAACCCAACATATATTATTTTCAGCCCCCATGTCTATGATGTGGGAACTCACTGTCTCTGCCCTCTGTGTGGTACAGGACTACCTGCTATTGTCCTCCTTTTTCCTCTCCACTTCCTAGGTGAGAGTCAGAACTGTCCTGGGGAAGGTCAACTCCCTACCATTCTTTAGATAGAAAAGTTGTCCCACTTGCAGAAAGTAATGCTGCAGCACTGTAGCAAAAATACAGCAAACCATGAAAGACCTTTCAGGGAAAGGGAGATTTTATTTTAAAGCAAAACTGATTTCAGACTTACACTCATATTCCCACCCCCACTCACGAATACTAAGGCTTGTACATGAGCGGTCTGCCCAGCATACTGATATTCATCCAGATGTTCATATCCTGGTTTCCTATCCAGACTTCTCTGCAATGACACAGAGGACCTGTCAGCTACCAACAGCTCCTCATGTCTCCTCTTCTTCCGCAGTTGGCATCCTGGTGCTGATTTTAGATGTGCCTTTTTACACACTTCAGGGGATGACACTGATTAATTTCTCCATCCTGTTCCACCTCTGTGAGTCATCAGAATTTACTCAGTCTGTTTCCAAATCTGGATATCTTGAAAAGCTACACACATGTGTGATAGGATACTGATGACCTGCTAATCCAGCTGTCATTCTTGTAACCCTTCTCCAGATGGATACTCATTCTGGTATATCTGCAATCAGATTTACCCATTTATTCTGCTAAAATGTTAATTTTAACATTTTTAGAAAAATTCTCCACATTATCCACCAGCTTTGGTGCGTCATTTCTAAGTAGTATATGGTACTTTCTCTGTTGCAGTCTCTGTGCAACTAAATTGCTTTGGTCAGCAGGATTCAGCCTTTTTAGTTATGTAGAAGGGAATGTAACAGAGCTCTGACTGATATTCTGGAAATACCTGTAAAGTACACAGCCACAATAAATTATATCAGCTGGTGATGCTGAACATATGGGAAAAGATGACTAAATTTGATGCACCAGACAGAACAATACTCCACAGCCAGAATGAGGGAACACAGTAAGATCAGAGGTAATGAGTATGGAAAGGAAAACAGCAAGGACAGAATGGAGCATGAGTTCTTTCTATTTCAGGTTAGGCCCAGAAAAAGACGAAAGAAAGAAGTAAAGTGATACCAGGTGAAGAACAGAGTGTGTGTGAAGGGAAGCTCTTTTCAAGCAGAAATATCTGTGAGCACTCCAGAGGGAAGATGAATTTCTCACTAAGGGGAGTGCAAGTTTAAAATAGAAAAAGAATAGGAAACAATGTTTGTGGCAAACAGAAATACAAATTACTGAATATCTTGCATATGACATTATCTCATACAACTGTTCCTCATCAGAATACCACAATAACAGAGACAGAACCACCAGCTCAGTGCTCAGCACAGTGGGGTTTCCTGGATGAGGACTGCTGGAGGCACTTATATAGACAACCACTCACTATTCCACCTATGGTAACAAACCCCTTATTCATATTCTTGTCTGCCAGTAAATTCCCTAAGGACTTAAGTGCACACCTGAAATTTAAAACAAACACTTTTCTGAACAGTTGTGGCCTTCAGCACAAGTCAAAGTCCTCTGCTGTAATGTGTAGTGCAATATCTAGGTTTTATCTTGGCCTAGGCCTGCTGTAAGATGTATAGAAATAGAATGCTTACAGTGGGTCAAGTGTGACAATTTTGGTGAGGAAAGGAAAAAAAAGGGGGAAAAAAAAGAAAAAAGAGAAAAAGGAAAAAAGGACAAGTGAAGTAAAGAAAATATGAAAGCAAGACAAAGCAGCAGAAAGGAAAGGAACAGAGAACACAAAGAGGGAAAGAATAAGCAGTTCTCTCTCTTAACCCTGTGATATTAACCCTGTATTCCACAGCTATTACAACATCTCTCAAGCATCTTGCTCGGTTTTTGCCTTATTGCTCTCCCCACTCCCCAGCCACCACTTGAGGCAAATAATTACTTCCCATTCCCCTCACCTAGTTAGTTTTAGTTGACTTCAGGTTTTCCCAGCCTGTTTGGCTCTCTTGAACCCATCCAACAAAAATATAGGCATATTTATCCAGGATAATATAGACATTTCAGTACTAACTGCTTAATTTCAGGGTTCATTGTTGCTACCCACTAAACCTTATGCATTTCATACTCTAGTAACTGAACCATGAAAATTATAGGTAATTTTGAAACACTGCTGGGGATGGATGGGAGAGAGGAGGGAAAGAACCCTGGAATTACAAAATTACTACCACAGTCTGGTTAGAAAAGTGATGATTTTCCACATCTTGCTTTGTAGAAAGAATACATGTGAACGTAGTGACTTTTTTTTCTTTGGGTGTCCACTCAGAAGTGTTAATCTTGTTCAACTTGCTGCTTCTTTATTTTAATTCCCATCTTTACTAGTTTGTTTAATTGCTATATCTAGGAACATTTGACAGCCTGAGCAACACAAACAGAAATATTTTTTGTCAAAAGAGCAAACCTTTCTGCAAGTCATTCACCATTTTTTTTCAGTCTAGGGCATGAATTCAAAAGATAGCATTCTGAGCCTAGTCTGACTCCATTCCCACATCTATTGAAGATAATTTATGCTTGATGGGAAGAAAGACAGCTACATAAACTGAATTAAAAAAAAAAAAATCATCTAGATGGAAGGACAAGCACGATGTCCATTTTGTTATACATGTAAGTGAGGATAAAAAGCAAAGAAAATATATAGCGTTAAATGTACATATTGCTCATCACTTGGATTCTTTAATTATTGCCCCTTTTATTAATAAAGAAAATTATTATTCATCTCTTCCTAGAAATCCTAGATCATATTCTCTTTGTATACCTTTCCCAGTGTTTCCATTTCAAGGCAGAATAAAAGAGAATATATTCCTAGAATGATGGGAAATGATCTCATAGTACAGGCCTTTGTGCCACAATTTCTCTTTAGCTCCAGAATGTTTAACAAGCCCTGCAAATTAGGCTTTGTTTTGCCAGGAATGCTTTAATTTTGTCCTTTTCTTACTGTGAATGAAATTAATGTCACCTTCTAAAAGTTCAATTAATTTGATTTCCTGAGGAAAAACAATCTGGGAGTAAGTTACAGCTATTCTGAATCAGTATTGGAACAGTACCCACAGTCTCTGCCCCGTTGAGCAAATGAGTTAGGTCCAGATAATCTCAGGCTGGTCCAAAGACCAATAAAATAAAAGGAAAACCTTCTTTCTATTTCCATTAGACTCAAATCCAGCCCTCAGGCATTGAGTCCAACCCAAGTCCAACCCCATCTTATGCTTTATGTTCTGTCTAACCACATACTGTCTCAGCTCCAGGTACTGCAAACCTGAGATGATGAAGGAGGTACTGAGCTGTTCCCCCCACAAACATTGCAACACATAGTGTTTGTGCACAGTTTTCTGCCAGCCTCTGTCCCATAGCAAGTTTCACCTCTCTATTTATATCAGGATCAAAATCTGAACTCAATATTGCTATAAGGAAATCATTTATTGTTTTCCCAAATATCTGAATCTCTTAAGATTTTTGAACTGGGTTTAAAAATGAATAAGTATCTCCTGTGAAATGATGGAAATATCACATAAGTAAGTTTTTGATCCAGAATCTTGGAATTGTATCCAAAGGAAAATAAGATTTTGTATCTTCAATAAAAAAAAAAAAAAAAATTAAAAAAAAAAAGTGCTTTATTTCTTGATTTCCCAGTGGAAAAACAAACAAAAAAACCAGCCAGTCCATTCAAACGCACATTATGTACTCATTTTGAGTCATGTGTGCGTGCCAAGAACATTTTCTACTATACAGTTCTCTTACTATGTATAACTGTATGTTTCATTTTGCCTAGAAATAACCTCACAACATCACACAGTAGAAAAACAATGGCCAAGAAAATTAACTACCCACAAATCAACATTGCTGCATGGGTTTGCAAGCCAGCACTGCAGATGATTGGGAAATCCAAGTCTATTTTTAATGTCATATTTGTCCCCCAACCATTGCTTCATCAGCATGATAAACATTATAATTTGTGGCTCCAAAAAAAATAAAAAAGAAACCTACCTGGGCAAAACAATATTTATGCAACTCTATAAGCACCCAAAGCAGAACATGTGCATCAATAAATTTAAGAAAAACAGTAACAAACAAACCAGTAGATTGCCTTCAGTGTTTTCACTTACTCTGTGCTGTGATACTATCTTTTGGTATATAGGGCAACTAGAGAACATGGGAATCAAAGCTCTTTAGTTAGTTTGCAAACTCCCACTCATTGCTGCAAGCAATTTTCTTGTCTGCCCAATGTATTTATTTTTTTTTATAACAAAATACAGTGTGTGAGTTGTTGAGGAGGCAATCTGTACTGCGTTGCACTACTAGGATATGTAGTGTTTACCCCAGGCTTTCCTAGTCAAGAAAAACAGGCAATACTGAGTGACAAACCTGAAACAGTGTGTTGACCCAAGGTTATATGCTTTATCAGCTTAAACTGCTACCAGAAATAAACCTGGTTCCCAACGCAGCCAGAGCGAGGAAGCAAAGCTGATGAACAAGTGGCATAATAGAAATGGCTGCACAGAAAAACGGTCTGTATGTTACCAGGAGGATGAAATCACAGCAAATAAGCACAAAGACTCAAGCTTTTACCTGCTTTCTGTCATCACCATCAGCCTGTTGTCAATTATGATCTAGTTTTGTACAATAGTTTTGTACAAACATCCATTATCTCTGATACTTAGTTTCTTACTGGATCAAGCTTATGCTGACCATGAGCAGGTTTTATTTATTTTCTTAATTTAGTTTTCTAGAGAAGAATTTGGCACCAGTAAGCTCAGACATTTCCTTACTTTGAACAGTCACACAGAGATGGTAAAATAACCTTTATGGAAGCCCCTCAGTCAGAGAGTTCAACAAGGCCACCCATCCTGCATTTCTACCATTTCATTTCTTCTATTTAGAGAACACAGAGAAGGGTGAACAAAATGAATATTTCTCCTCCTGAAAGAAACTGTATCATCTTAAAATCACAAAAGAGGAGCATTTCTTCAAAGTCTGAAGAGGTAATTTTTAAGCCAAAAATATTTATGAACTAATGCAGAACAGCTCCCTGAAGTTACTCCTAATACAACACAATATGTATCTGTTGCTTGCATCAATGTACATAGTCATAAATAAAACCTCTGAATAGAGAAACACCTTTCTCCACCTTTCTAATACAGTCCTGTTAATGTCTCCCTCCAAATGGTGGAAAACACCCCAGTTCTAGTATTCTTGATTCCCAAACTATGGTGTTAAAAATATGAAGAAACAGAGAAAGACACAAAAAATCAACGAAGTTCATCAAATGTCCATTGGACAATAAAGAAAAATATTTTCTAGTCTCTCTCACCCTCTTGCTCTCCCAGACTCTGGTATCTCCAGTTCCTTGGCCAGAAGTAAATTTGGCTTACTGCTTTTGAATTTTTACTTTTCTTTGGGAAAGCTAGGAAGCTCCCTGCTCATGTAGTGTGCAGAATATCTGAAACAGTACTACACCTCACTTCGGTTAGGTAAAGCCTTGCCAAGGTAACTGTTGCTGTCACCACTTCTCAGCAAAAAGATGAGTATCTGTGCAGTAGGCTGTAGGGCTGCCCCGATCCCACCTTTTCTTTTCTTTTCTTTTCTTTTCTTTTTTTTCTTTTTTATTTTTTTTTGGATGGAAACCTTTTCCTAAGGAAAAAAAAAATTCAAAATGATAACAAAAATGCAGGTCTTTGCCACATTCACCACTTTGAGTAGAGCCTAAATACTTCTGTATGCATATTCCTTTTATTTAACCTCAGCAGATATCCCTCTACTTGGCAACTCAGTGTAGGATCCTGTAGAAGAGGACAGTGTTGTTGGTTTATGAAGAAGAGCAGATTGAAGAGCAACTTGAAGACCTCTGTCCTTTCTGAGGGGAACCAAGCTCTGGCTAGAGGCCCAGCAGGATATTGTGGCTGTGCCGTATTGTTTAAGGGCAATCAGTGCATGGGGACATGTGTGGATTTCTTATGTGAGGTCTGTTAAAGTTGTTATCCCCTCTCCATGAATAGGTCTCTCTTTTTTTCCCTTTGCCTTATTTCCTCCTTCTTGCTCCCTTGACAGCAGCAGCATATGACAATGGTCAAGAATCAAGAAAGGAACGTTATCTTTTCATGCAGAGCAAGAAACATATCTGATATGAGGAAAACAGCACTTGCCATAGAGGTGTTCTATTTGTCACCCTCTTCCTCACTAAGGGGAGCTTTTCCCTTGTTCTCTTCCTGCTCCCATTTACAACTGACTGACAGGCCAAAATTGTTTTAAAAGTTCAGGTGCTGGTATCCTCACAGAAGGTCTGCAGTATTTACAAATGTAGCTCATTTTTACTCAGCTTCTGATGAGAAAACCTAGTTTTTTCTGAAAGCTACCACACCAAACTTTCCCTGAAAAGAACAAATGTTCTTCTACAACAAATTTACATTCTTCACTAAGTTCAAAACCACATCTAAAATACTGTATTTCTTTCCAAGAGAAGGTGAAACTGGGCCGCACTAAGTGTTTGCATGACATTGAAAAGTAAGAATAATTTTTAAAAAAGACCCAACCATGAATTTATAGCACTTTTCTCTCAGTACATGTGTGACTCATAAAGAGTTGAAGTTGCCAAGTCAAACACTCAGAAAGTCAGAAATGACAATATACCTGACCTTTCTTCGGTCTCCCTGTGAATATATAATATGGTGATTACACAGCCAGGTTTGGGTTGGGGGGGCGGTTCTGGTGGGAGGATTTTTTTGTGTGTACTTTTTTTTCCCCTGAGTGGGTCTTTGTTTCATTTTGTGACTTGAAATGAAAAGTGCTCACAGAAATACAATGCTCTGTTGGCTGTATTGACTTACTTCTCTCTGTGTGATCATGGACTTTATGTTCTTCACCTTATTCAAAAGCTATTCTCAAGATAGCTTTATTAATTTCATCAGGATTTATCCTGTCATATTCAATACAGTAGTATCTGAGTGTTCCATATGTATTAATTATCTTCACAGTATATTTTGCAGCTTAAATAATAGTACCCATTTTAATTTTTAAATTGTGACACCTGGGAATTAAGTTTTCACAATACTTACGTGCCCACAGTACAGATTCTATTGCCTTCTGCTATACCTCTAAACACTAGAATTAAGAAAAAAAAAAAAAAGAAAATTCTTGGTCATGTTTGATAAAGTTTGTTTTTTGTGACTTAGCATCATCTCACAGGAATTCTGGAAGAGATGGACAGAGACCAACCTTTCTCTTCCAGTAGTTCTCACTTAATGCAAGTGATGATATAAACATTGAATCCACATCCAAAGGCACGAGCCTGCTTGACTTCACAGCTCTGATGCAACTGAAGAACCAACATATCTTTCGTGTTCAAAAATGCAAGGGACTTGTAACTTAAAAAAACCTCCATGATTAAAATGCAAGTGACCTGAGCTGAAATGGTACACGCAGTCTTAAACTTCACTTTCATAATACTTGCTTCAAAAATCTCAGTCATGTTCTTTTAATGTGGACTCACACACATAATGCATATGCAAAATACTTTTCGTGGGAAATCTTGCTGAATCTTTTAGCCTCACTATTGCACTAACTTTTTTAACCAAGCATGAGAAGCTTCAAACAGGAGTAAAATGTAGGATGGAATAAAAGCGAGAGAGGCAAAATTATATTCACCGACAATCAAATTAATCCCTTTAAGAGGCCATTAGAAGTCCAAACATAGTATTAACTACAATGTTTTCTACTTTCAAAGTCTAAATAACATTTACTTGGTAAAAAATATCTTGTGACGAGGATGTAAAATTGTACATTACTAACTAGCTACTATTTTTAAACCTTCTCAAAAGTTTAAAATTTATTTAACACAATGTGAAATCCAGTGTTACTGCACAAAACGTATCTCGGCTAAACCAAATGCTGGCTTTTTGAAATGAGTAAACAGCAAATGCTTTCATGGTTCATTGCCTAAACTGATTTTGTGTCTATCCCAAGAAAATGCACCCCATTAAATGAACACTGCATTCATACACTGCCTTCATCTTAAAGAGTTCTAAATACTACACAAATATGAATTTGCTTGGACTTCTCGTGAGATACCTTGGTACTTATTTAAAATGTATAAAGGAAAATTCTGGGAGATTCTATAGAAAGTACCATTACAGTGGTATAACCTTGACTATCTTAGACTCTGACTACAATTAAGAAAACTCATAAGAAAATTCTTCCTGTGATGAAAAGAAAGGTGCCAAGTGGTTCAAAGTTGCTGATAAGTTTCAAAGAGATTTTTCCAGTGTCTGTAATATTTAGGCATCACTCAGTCCCTTGAGAAAGTACAGGAAGACTTCCATCTTGGTGAGAATAAATATCTTTCAGAGCTCCTTCATAGGGAAAATACAATGTGGTGTCCCTGGAGGCATCAGAGCTTGCACACAGCTGTAGGCTGTTCCTGCAGAGGGATCCAGAGGGACCTGTGTAGTGCCTGTTCCTCAGTGAAGGCAAAAGCACAATTGCATGAAGTTTCTTACCGTGCACAGCAACAGGTGTGAACTCATACCAGAGTCTCAGATCCAAACTCTTCTGAAAGGCTTAATATCTGAGCCAGATGCAAGCTGAATGTTAACATTTCTCCTCTCTTTGTATCTGGCTTAACAATTCTTTCCCTCCTCTTACTGCAGTTAGCTCTGCAATTCAATTGTTTTTGAATTTAAGGGGCAGAACTGGAATCTCTGTTTTTGTGGGTCTCTGAAAAAGTCTGCCTACCTCTGTATACCTGAAATTTCTTATGAGGATTCTTATGAGGATCAAATGGAAATGATATTTGTAAACCTAACAAATTCTCCTCCAGCTGCAGCAACAGGATCTAGGCCGCTGCCCCTACAGTGATCATTGCTGGCACACATGAAGCATGCTGGTGACTTGATGTGGTCCAGTACTTCTGTAATTACACTCTAGGAAAGAAACCCAAACACTTTTCAAGCAGGATGAAAAAAGGTGGATATCCAGGCCTTATAGCATAATCACAAAGTAGTGTTGTGAAAGAGTTAACAGCACGAGCTGAAATTCATTTCCTTTCCATGACTTGACTAGCCCAGGCCTTGACCATGTGATATTATAAATAGCTTTTTTTTTTTTTTAATCTGAAATGCTAAAGCATTAGAAGCATATTTGCTGCTATTCAGAAATTAAGACTCCCCACTGACATTGCAATATCACAGCTGTCAAACTGTTGGGCTCTTTCTTCACCAGAGTACAGTCCTAACTATCAAAGATCAAATAGAATCTGCTTTAATATCGACAAGAACCTATAAGTAGCTAGGAAAAGATGAAAAGCTAGTTTGTAAGGGTGCATGCTGAATGTCGCACCAGACTCCAGCTACAAAAATACCTCTCAATCTGAAGGGAGCTGCAGACACAATGGGACTGACTAGGTAGGTTACATATGACCCCACCAGACAGCTTCCCAGATCTTTACTCATTTTTAGAATCCAACTGGGACCAAATGTTCTTAAGCTCTTGGAATTTCTGAAGAAGTGTTTTTTCGATTCCACTGTCCAGCTAGGATGGGAAACAGAAGTGCTGAAAGCTACAGGAAAAATGCTGCTCCAGCCCAGTTTTACAGTCTCAGAAAATCTGGACAGCTTTTATAAGCTTTGAATCAGTGAAGGCAGCTCACTCTGAACCAAACCTCTGAACTTTGAAGTCTGGCCAGGGTTCAGATAATTTGTTGACTTTCTCTACGAGACAGTTAAAATGATGGACATACATGTGCGTGCAGTTATTATCTGACACAACATAAGCACACAGAGACCACTCCCTCCTCACCTGGAGAAGACAGTGATATTGTCATTGGAGTAATTTTCCTGTTCCTCAGGGAATAGCCAACATCACACTACATTTAAGCTCTGCAGTTATGGTTATATGTATCCATCTGCCCTGCCATTCTCTGCCAAATGGGAGTGAGCACAATCCACCGAACGGGTCCTTTGAGTCACAGCACTGTGACATCTACTGAAATAGAAAAGGTTGGTAAAGACTTTCTTGCCAGTCTGCTTGCATCAACAGGTCCTCCAAGCCTAGAACAGTCTGTCCTGGACACCCTTTGTCCTGTCCCTCTGAACACAGGGACATGAGCACTTGAGAGACGAGGTTCAGAGCTCTCCACTCAGCGAGGCATAACCAACAACACACCACCATCGAATCACCACCCTGTGATCCATCACTTCAGGCTTGAGAAACACACTGGGACTTTGAAGGCTGAAATAAACAAGCATCCTAAAGCTATGGTCCAAACTTGTACCAAGTATTTGCACATCGATGTTTATAAAATGCCCTACCAAGAGCTTGCCTTTTTATTTACACATGAACAGATTGATGAAACAAAACCAACAAAAACAGAGATTTCAATCAGAAATAGTTATCTGCCAAAGTGACCAAAATGGGTAAAAGTCAGTGTTTATCTTCTTTATTCTGTTAAATCATGAAGGAATATCTTGGATAAGAGTCAATAGTTGTACACTTACATTTTCTACAATATTCCATTATTTTAATAAATAGGTCATTGTGTATAGAGTGTAATTACTAGCTCAGAACAAAATTAGCTATGCTGACTTAATTGATGCTATTTACTTTTGCAGCCCTTTGGCAGCCAGCCATCTTTTTTGAATACCAGTTCTCCAATTAATCATGATTTCCCCTCAGCTTGCCAGAGTTTTCTGCAATGGCAGCTGCTATCTGTTAACAACTACCATACATATCAGCCAAAGAGCAATCTTCAAACTTAAGAAAGTTTTATTGCTCAAAGCAATGTTCTGAGGCATGATCTTCTGAAGCCTCTTTTACTGTCATTGACTTGATCAGATTTGAGTGAGAGTCAGTCCCCTTGTTCTTTCTAGTAGTAATGCAACACATCATACAAGAGCTATTAAATAACTCTCCTCAACCCTCGATAATCACTCAGGTAGTACCTATTAACAAAAAACTACATGCATTTCTATTTAATCCCTTTTACAATTGTTCAGCAGTGTCCTGGGAAAAGATCAGCAGACCTAGGTTTAGAAGGTCATTGGAAAGAAGTGTAAGAAAAGTGTTGCATTTCTAAATCCAAAAATTTCTGAGGCCCATGCTTGTTTCTCTCAGACCTCAGACACTGCTGCAGGAATGAATGGTGCTACAGTTTTCTACAGGAAATCTTCAAACCCTCTCATTCTAATGGCATGTTATGATGATCCAAGAAGGCGGTATTTGCAGAACTGAAAACCAAGAAAGAGTACATGGTATTTTGCCTTTGAAGGAATCAGCTGGATGTGGGCCTGCTTTTGACTCACCTTCAGTTTCCTATGTCTGATTTCTGTTCTTGTGGGCCTGGCTAAAATAATATTTTGTTGCTGTTGTTTTTATTTTGCTATTTAATGGGTAACAGATGTGAACTGGTTCATCCCACTTCCTGTCACTGCATATATGAAAGCAAACATCTCTCTTTAGCTCACATACACAGAGCTGGAAGCACTACCTTCTGGAGGTTTGGTAAGGTAGAGAAATGGTATTTCCTTATACATATACACACATATACATGAATATACACACAAACATATACATGTTTATTTATTCATGAAGAAATATAAGCTGAGCAATGAATTGGTCTCACAAAGAAATTAAAGAGTAAAAATATATTTTGCTAATGCATGTACTGATTCAGAAATGTTACTTAAGTGATCATATGTGTCCTGATCCTATTGGGATCAGCTCAGAGATTGGGCCTGGTGGAACGAGGGTGGAATAAAGATGAAGCCAAGACATTCTCTTTCCATTAGCTGGAAAAACTGACTAAGAGGGGAAAAAAAAAACAAAACCAACGATGCAAGCTGCATATCCTCTGTTAAATTTGCTGCATAGAAACACATTGTGTCAGGCCACAGGAAAATTCCTTGCTATAATACAGTTATATCAGTGATTCTCTCTGCAAAAGACCCAGTCCAGCCCACTGGATTTTGCTAACCTTTGGTGCTTTATACACACTCAATTCAATTACTACTGAAAAAGAACATGAAACTGGTGCTCAATCTAAAAAAAAACCACTTATGAATGAACATATTTGTGGTTCTCCACTGGATTTTATATTCATCTCAAATTTTTCTGTAAGATTACAAGCACACACATTTCTGTTTTGGCTGTATGTTGGCTTATAGATATATGACTGCACATACACATGTACTCAAATCTATTTTAATTGACAAAAGTTCATGCTCTGTTTGAATTTACACACAACCTGTTTAATGTCGTCTCTATTTTAATTCATTAATAAAAACAAATTAATTTGAGACAAAAACTATAAAAAAATCTGTTTTCTGAATATAACCAAACTGCTCCTTAGAGTGCTTACATCACCTCTCTGCTGGAAAGCCAGCTGAGTTGGAAAGTATGATAAAATCTGTGCTGTACACACTATTCCCATGTGTAGTCTGAACTCTGAATTAGTCCTTACAGTGAAAATAGTGAAATACTGAGATGTGGTTATAAGGCATAGAGTGTAGGTGCAAAAAAGAGGCACCTCTCTTTACATCTCTCTGTGTTATTAAACACCACTAGCCTTTGGGAAGGCATTTGCAAAGTCACTGTACTGTTCCAGCTTACCTTCAAGTGGTCACATTATTTCCATGTTTGCTAAATTATAATTTTTATTGTTTCTCCCCAGGTAACGCAGACTTGCTAGAATAAATTTGGCAATGGTGTGTCCCAAAAAAAACTGCTGTGGGTTATCCTGTTTCCCACTCATTAGGACCAGGGATGGTTCCAGAAAAAGTCAGTGATTTTCTCTTGAAATGAAGCTACCTTGGAAATGATCACTTGCTTCACTTAAAGCTGATGAAGTGTTTGCCAAATTCAGCATATGGTCCTGGGGTCCAAAGGGAAAGAAATCATGGAATAAAGGAGAAAGTGACTAAGGATGTGGAAGTCAAAAGCAGAAAGACACCTCTCGTCTCTCTTGGAATCTCATGGCATCTGACCCAGGACATATCCCACCTAACTTTGCTGTTTTGACAGGAAGGTTATTATTCTTCCTGTGAGTCCTGAGCACCCAGGTCAGCATTTGGGATCCTTGACTCTGAAGGCAGATCTTCCTAGACTTCTGCAAGTAATCTTGAAGCCTGATAGCCTAAGCTTTAACAAAAGCTCATCTCTACTCATCACTACTACCTCTGTGTGCCTGGAAAACCAAACTGGAGGAGATTCAAGTCTACAGGCAGTCAAATGTAATGATGGATATGGCATAAAAATATGGACAGACGGGAATAAAGAGGGACTCACATGGTACTCTAAGAAGCAGTACAATACGTTTTACATCTGTCTTAAACATGTTAAAATACACTCTTGCAGAAGTTTGTTCATCACTTAAGCCTACTTATTAAGCTAAGAAAACAACAGACCTTGGTCTGCTTTGGGTACCATACAATAGATTCTGCTGTTACGTATCCAGGTATAAAGTCAGTGTAAAATACATTTATGGATAAAAGTTTTCTAGTCTTGCCAGAACATTAATATTGCCAAAACATTAACTCAGAGAAAGTAAAACATTTCACCTTAGAGAAAAGAGGTGTGTTAAACAAGCCCCATAAGAGGAAGGTAGAAAGCAAAGAACATTTAATTTCTATTTTCCTATTGCTTAGCTGTTTTCACATTAAGGCAGCTGATCTGCCTGGCACTCTCAGTATCACTACCAAATTCCACTCAAAAGATTCTCATGATCAAGACTTGTCAGTTGATATTTTAGTTATGGATTGATTCACATGTGATCCTTCCCTCAAAACATAAGCAGCATTTTTTTATATTCCTTGTGACACTGTTCGAAGAGGCTCCCATCAGCCTACAAGCTACATTTGACTCTAGCTGTTGTGTTTCAACAGAAACTGTTAAACATACACATGTGTGTGTGTGTATATATATATATATATGGCCAATTCTAAACATTTGCAACTAGATACATCCATTATATTGCAGAAGTCTAGTTCAACATCGTTATCAATGTCTTTTTCTATGACCTGAACTCAGATGGGAATTAAGAGATCGGCCAGATGTTTGGTATCTCAGCTGGAGATGCAGGCAGATCTCATCTCTGCTAAGGAGTGAAACAAGGAAGGGTGGAATTTCAAGCATTTGGCAGTGTGTTTTGTTCTGTATAACACAATACTAATTGAGATAAACAGATGCACTCCAATAACAAGTCTGCCAGGTCAACTTTCAAAGACTGAACAAATATTCCAGTCAGCAAAACTTTTCAAGATAATGCTTACCTCTGATCATATGTTTCATTTGAACTCATTTTCATGGAACATAGAAAAGGCTTTTCTAGTTGAGGGTAGACAAAAAAAATTGTTAAGTACCTTTCTGAGACAGAGCTAAAGCAGAAGGAAGCAAGTAACAATTAAAAAAAAAAATCCATTTAACATATAACACATTCCCATTCCACTCATAACTTGTTTATATATACAGAAATATTGTACAAATACTCATGTTGCATACTGGCTGTCTACTTAAAGAGGTTTAAAAAAAACCCAAAAAACCAACCACAAAAATTGGGTACCCTGAAGGTTTCCAAGGCTTATTTTACCGTGGAGGAGGTACAACGCATGGGAATTTTTTGTTATATTTTCTTTTAATGAGTCCTGTAAGCAATTGTTTCACAACACAGTCTGAAAGGCTAGAACAATTAAATGACTACAGATGTGTCAAATGATGCAGGAAAACCATGAGACACTTCCAAATGAGTAGGCGGAGGGTGTGAGGAGACCATATCCTGTAATATATGAATCTCAGATTTTTTGGCATGCAGCTTATTTTTATGGAAATGTCCTGGTAAGCCTGGAACAATCTAATGGTTCTCAAAATATTTAAAACCAACATTTAAACCAACAGCATAAAAACTCTGTTGAGAACAATCTTTTTATGCTGGGGTGATTTTGAATTGGCTCAGGAATGGCATACTAAAGAATATGCAAGAGCTAAAAGGACTAAATCATAATTGCATTTGCAAGCTGTAGGTGAAAAACAATTTCATAAAGATAATAGAGTTCATTAGTGCAAGGGGCATAGAGGAAACAGTGCTGGTTGCTTTCATCTGCTTTTGCTGACTCTCAGCTTGGATCTTGGCCACAGGCACAGCTTGCAACAATAAAAGGGTTACTCTAAGTTATGCCATCTTCAAATGGGCCTCTGTGGAGGCTTGTCCTGCAACTCATTACTCAGGAGCCAAGTTTGTCACTTTGTCTTCTGAGTCTCCAAGTGAGTGATTATGTGAGGACCACTTCCAGCCCTTTTATCTCACATTTATACCTGAATGAAAGCAGGTCTTGTAGCTGTGATTGTGTGGCCCATCAAAGTCCTAACATGGACTAAGCCACCCCTGATACCACTAGTAGGAGGAGTAAAAGAAAGGCTCTCTTAGCAGCAAAAATCAAGCTGTAGGTTCCTTTGTACAGTGAGGTCCCCCACAAAACTGTGTGCCAACACTACCTGACTGCTAAGCCAAATACTGTTGGATATGGTGATGACTCCATGTGTGAGCAGAAGAGGCAGGTGGGCAGGAAGATGACAAAGCACTCTACAGGAAGCATCAGACTTCAAATCATGGAGCTTTTCCAGGGACACATCTCTGTCTGATGCCGTTCCTTTGCCTTGTGCATAAGAAAGGTAAATCAAGGCTACAAACATCCTAAACATGGACCTTCCCTACAGCTGTATGAATTTTTCACAAAAGAAATAACTTAGTAGTCTTTGTTAAAAAACCCAAACAAAGAAAAAACAAACACAAAAAACCAACCCTCAAACCCCCCAAACTCCAATCACTGAAAACAAACTAAGGTTAGTTTGAAATTAACTCTTTTGTACTACTGAAGTTTAGGTAAAACTGGCAGCAAAAAACAAACACATGAAAAGTTGATCTTAGGTGAGTGTGTTTCCCATCATCAGATTGTTACCATACACCACTGTTAAGCTTCTGACCTTTTGAGCTTTTATGCTTTAGAGAATGAATGTCTTAGCAAAGATGCTTGGAGATCCCTAGTGCCTGAAGAATAAATCTCTACTACTTCAAATATTTTCTTTTCAATATGTACTTTTCCTCATATTTTTTCAAGAAAGTAATTAGATATTCTAAATAGTTAGATATTCTAACAGTCTGTGTTATTCTAAAAGATTTGATATAAAACTCTCTAACAAAATAGACACATATATATAAACAGAAGTAGCCTGGAAGTCGTGACATACAGCAAATTTATATGATTAATTTGTTTAAAGCTCTATAAAAGAAACAGTCTGTTTAGAAAGATGTTCTATAAAATCATGTGGTGCACAATTGTCAACAGATATTAATTACTGTAGTATCTTGTGATTATATAAACGGGGAAAATTCTTCAGGTTCTAGAGGACAACCCATTTATTTAGCCTTTTACTCATCAAAGTAATGTCACTATTCATAGAGATCAAGTAATAAGGGGAATTTCTGCCAGTGTTTTTTTGGTCCTGTGAAGAAGTCTGGAGAATTTCTTACGCTATCCAGCTGAATACAAAGGAAGGGGTCCCATCCCTACCTAGTCCAGCAGCAATGCTCTATTCAAAAAATTGAACCTCATAAGCAAGTCACAGCAAATTCTGTGATAATGTCATTAAAAAGAGTCATTCTCATCACCAAATGAAGTGAAAAATCCCACACAAAATGCAGGACAAGTATAGCACCACAACAGTTAGAAGTATTACATAGCCTGTATCAAGAACAGACCAGTTACCATACCATACTTTATAAATATTTTGAACATGTGCAGTAGAAATCAAGTTGTTCAAGTCTTACATCATCATTGCCATGACACAGACTGCAGCTACTGAAGATTAAGTCCTCAGTAGAATGATCCACCCCAGGGTCCGTTTTCTGACTTACTTACAAACTTGTAAATGAGACATAAACTCTGACTTCAGCTCTTCTCCACCTTTTGAGAACTGGGTTTCATCTGGATCTTTTTTTTAGTTCAGAGAAAGTAATGCAGCAGGCAGGCCTCAAAAAGAAATTAGGGTTTGAGTGTTTTATAATGCAAGTGATAATATAACACTTGTTTTCAGCATATAATTTTCAATGTTACAGAATACAAAATTAACTCTGTGTGCTTGTTTAAAGGTAAACCGGCAGGAGAAATGAACCCAATGCAAGGGAGTTTATAACTCAGAGTTACAACTTTATAACAATATTACAATAAATGCAATGGCACAAAGAGAAATTGGTTTTAACCCACAAAACCCAGAAGTATAACACAGCACCCCGGGGCACAAACACAAAAGGGTTTGTTAACCCCTGTGCTGAGACCCACATGGCTCCCCTGAGTCCAAAGCAAAAGGAAGTGAAAAACTTGTTGGTGTAGATGACAGTCACAGTCTGGTCAAGAGTGGTGGTCTCCTCCTGTCAAGGTTCTGGTCTTCCTCTGGACTGACACGTGGTTCCCCAGTCCCAAAACCCCCAAGATTATATACCCTCAGGTCCAGATCAGACCACTCAGTACCTCCCCCAGGGCAGGGAATTACACAATGAATGATCTCACTCTATGAGTCATGGGGTATTTTGGAATCATTGAAGGCCCATTAGCAGACATGACACCTCAGGCTGGGTGTGGAGGTGCTAATGACTCCCTGGAAGGGGGTTATCACAGCTCCTATCTCACAGGTGTCTTTCACACCCAGCTCACATCTTGAGGGGCCAGGTGTGCCCTGGGCAGTTGCTGCAAATGGTCCATTGTTAACAGTTCATGAGAAATGGCATACAGGGTTTAGAATACACAGCTTTGGTCACACCCACACAGTGGTAAACTGGTCCCAGCTTGCTGAACTAGGACACTCTATAAATGTTTTTCTTATCAATCTTTGATTATCAATCTTTGATGGAGCATGATGAATTAGCTGAGAGCACTTTTCTTTAAAACATTAGTAGATAATTCCTTTCTGATTTGCTCAAACATGCCCTCAAACTGAGGGCATTTATAATACAACAGATGTGTTTGTATTGTATGAAATACCATATACAAACACTTACAGAACCACCTTGTGATATTTTAAATGGAAATACTTTTTCATTTTTGAAAACTTCATAATTATGTATTTGTTACACTGCCATCTTAAACACAGCCATACACATTCTGTCTACCCTTACTCAAGTCAGTGGAACTGTTTTTCTCAACTGTGAAACTGGAAATGAATAAAACCTGTAGCAGAAAGATTTCCAGGTACAACCTTCAGTTATTAGCGCTTTCAGATGACATCTCCTTGGCTTGCCAGTACAAAAAACAGCTTACATATCACTGTTCTGAATTTACAAGTTGTAATCCTTTTCATTTAAAAGAACTCAAAAGCACTTCACTGATTTAGAGCTAGTCTTGGAGTAATTTCATTTGTATGATCATCCCATGGAGTACTTCTGTCCTTATAGAACTGAAATGAAAAAATATATCAGTTTTGTACATATTAATGACCTCCAGCAGAAGCCTTGTTTTCTCTGAGAAACACTGGCAGATGCAGAAACCCTGTAGAGCTAGTTAGAGCAACACCATATCTAATTTATGTATATTATATTTTCATCAGAATACTTCTAATTTTTTACACATTCCCAATGAAAAATAGATGGTAAAAAAAGCCTTACAAGATTACTAAGCAGGTCAGTAACTTGCTGATGGGGAAAGCAAAGATGAGCTTGAAACCCAGGATCTGACTTTTGGCTGAGCCTTCAGGTCTGACTGAACCCAGTCCAGCCTGTGTGGAGATGATGCCCTTTGGTCTGCCTTTATCAAGGATGCTCTTCCTACATTGGAGGGCTCTGTGCGGCATAGAGTGATATAAGGTGCTTACCACCCTGTATATGAATGCAACCCAAATATTTTAAGTGGATTCATTCCCCTTGCGTTAAAGCAAAGGGTCTCTAACACTTCAGTTTATGTTTATGTTATCCATGGCTGTTACAGTGTCACTCTGATGGGTAACAAGATGGACCGACTCTCACTGTCTCTTCCTTTCTGTGCATTCCCCATCATGCTGATGCATTCTCTGCTTTTGACAGCAGCTACTGTTATAGCTGATTCCTGCTGCCCACCTGAGCTGTCAGCTGAAAAGGCACTTTGCCCAGCTCTGCTCTTTAGTGAACCCCTTAAACCTCTATCAGATATGGCTGAAAGAAAAATTACAAAATTTTGCACTAGATGAATAATATTTACATCTATAAATGGGATACTAAATATTTAATCTCTCAGAAAAAAAGAAATTCAAAGCTCTTAACTACATAGGGTTAGGAAAACTTATATTTTATAATCACTGATTAGGAGGAAAATAGTGAGTAAACCATAAGCAAAAATAAAGTGCTTTCTCAAAATTTTCAGCAGCCATGTGAAGCAAAACCCTACAATCTCGTGAATGAAAGTGATGTTTCTAACGTCCAGTGACACATGGAGTTCCTCTGTTGGTTCAGAAAGTAACTGGCTTCAAGCTAAATTAAACAGAAATTACCACATTGAAGCAGGTAATAAAACAGTGAGCATTTTAATGAGACTTAGAAACAAAGGTCAAACACATTTTTTAAAAAATTATTGTAAAAATTCCATAGTTTTTGAATTTGTCATAAAAGCTCTCTTTTCCAGAGGAAAATAGAAACTGTTTCTGGAGAGGAGAGTCATTATCTATTCAAGTAGTTAATTAAGGAAAACTAAACTGTCTTTTAAAATTTTTGTGTTTTACTGGAACAAAAAAGTGACAGAACAGCCCTTTTAAGCTAAAAATGTCTTGAAATAAGAATTGCTATCTGCTTCCTATGAGGAGTATAACACACTTGGATTAAGGCCATATAGCAGATGTAGGATAGAAAATGTTTCAGAAAGTACAACACAGACCTCATAGGATAGACATTTTGGGTTGTAGGAAAAATGCCCAGACTTTACATTGGAAAACAAAACTCAGCATATGCCCATGTCATTGTCAGATTTGCTAACTCTTATAGGTTGGGGCAACAGTCTTATAAAACTGATCTCAGTTTTGTATAGTATATAAAAATATACAAATATCCAATATAATATATATTAATTTCCTCTCTGACCTCCCTTCAACAGTCAGCTAGCCTGACTTCATCACAAACTTTTGATTCTGTTTCCTTCTTAACCACAAGAGTTTTATGGATCTGTAATTAAAAATGTATTTTCCTGGCTATACTACACAAATACTTTAAGTATTTGACCAGATGCTTAAGACTGGCCATTTTGATGAAAGAGATTGAGAAATTTTAGCTACAAAAGATGGTACTATAGGAATCTTTTTGAAGTCACAGTATCCATGTTATAATTCATACAGGAGAAAGGGTGAATGTCTAGATCCTTAATGTATTTAACAAATTAGCAGATGTTTGAGAAGAAAAGAACTCACTGCCATTTTTTAGAGTGTTTGTTTTACTCAATATTTTATAGAGTTACTCTGCATCATTACTTAAAGAACAACTGATTTATTGCATTCAGTCTGGTCAAGTGCTATGTTTCAGGAAAAGATTGTTCACTTACCTTTTAAAAATTTGTGCCTGTACATATAATCCTTATGTCAATAAGGGAGGATTTATTGTAAAATTTTACCCCTAAGGCAGGAATCGGCAGTGTATAGAAATGAAAAACTTTCAAGCAAACCTATCAACTGAGACTCATAGAATCTAATTATTTGTATTTTGCTAATATTAATTTAAACTTTACACCTAAGTCATACCCGTATTTCCTCTTTTCCCCAAAAACAGTTTTAAAAAGTTCAAGATTTCTAATATTCTGCCATGAAAAGAGGGGCAGATAAGTATAAAAGCTCATGTCTTGATCAATAGTGTCAGTTTAAGAAAATTCATAAATACTGGACAAGTAATAATTTAGTTATTAATTTTTACTTTGCTGATGAAATTAGAAAATTTCATATGGAGAATTAATAATTGCAATCCATACATAAATACGACTTAAAAAATACTAAGATCCAACAACATCTTTTAAAATGTGCTTCAAATCAACTGGACTATTGTGTGCTTTGAATCTTGTGTACCTGCTACACATTTGGGCTCAATCAGAGCTACACAACCTAATCTTACAGAACAGCTATTTAAAAGAAAAAAAAAAAAAAGCCACATAAACAAGCTCCAGCTAGATTTTCTGAAATTTTGAATGATTTTTGTCTCTTTATCTTTTTTATGTACTTCTGTAACCAGAAACATCAAAATATTTGGGCTAGTCCTGTGGTAGTTCCTCAGGCACAAGTCTTGTTGACTTGGGATTTTGCTGGAGAAAGGAACTTAAGAGACTTTCCCATGCTGCAGTGTGTGGTGTTTTCTCAAGGGTACTGAATACAGCTGTTAAAATTTCTTGTTCTTTCCTCAAACATGCAAATGTTTCACATAGCTGAAAAATAAAGTTGTTTAGTAGACTATTAATTAAATATCTATTAAGATTATTTCTGAATGAAGACCAACTTAGCACTGCAGAAGATACAAAGCTGTTCAAGGTAATACAGAAAAGATTATTGTCAGAGCACTGCCTGAGGAAGAAGTCTGAGGTTGAACAGAGTTTATTTTAGAACAAACCTCAGAAATTAAATCCTCCAGAGATCAGAAGTGGCATTCAAAGTCTTCCACATTAAGGTCACCAGTTCAAGCCCAGTGTAGGTCACTTACCAAGTGGTCATTACCAACTCATGGTTGGTCAAGGAGCTGGTGATCTCACAGACAGGAATCCACACCACTGAAACCTCTGCCACAATTGGCACCTTTACTAGATATTTCACTAAAGAAACCAAGGCCTGGACTGAGTGCAGAGACAGAGCAATATTTTCATCATAAGAGGCGATGCCTCAAAAAACAGGTTAGTAGGATTTATGGTAAACTTGTCTTAGCTGAAAGTTATTGTTCATGTTTGTAACCAATAATTGAGACACAAAATATCTGTGTCAGACTCCTTCGGACTTGTGTTGGGTGTTGTGATGCCGAAATAATGCCCAAATAAATTCTGGATAAACAAGTTATTTCTGTCTCTTTCACCAGGGTAGTGATTTCTGTATTACTTAAAGAGAAGACCACGTAATTATCTCCATATGGAATCCATTTCTTCCTCTATCCAAATGATAATTTTAGATGTTGATTTCATTGCCAGAATGAATATTCAGTTTGCAACTAGATGAAAAAAGGATTTCTAATAATACTTTTCATACTTTCATACACAAAAGGATGTTTCAAAAATTCATAAAACCTTTCAGAATGTTTGCAAAGGAAGTGAAATAAAAATATCAGGACTTCACATTGTTATGGTTCTGAGGCTACAAAATGCATTGCAGAAGCCACTCATCACAGCTCTCTATTTTAGAGCACCAGCGTAGTTTGGTAATTTACCATACTGTTTGAACATACAGACATGAAAATATAGATTCCTAACTTAAATGATTTTTCAGGCTCTGGAAAGCTTACAATGAGTGGGATGTACAGCTCTGATCATCCCACATACACTACAGACCCCATTATTGTTTAGGTCAAGCATTTGTCCCAGACATTATAGGAAAAAAAAATATCATTGAAGTTAGAGGCTCAGTATTTGTTTCTGCATCACACCAACAGTTACAGAATCACAGGGTCACAGAATATGCTGAATTGGAAGAGACTCGCATGGATCACAGACTCCAAGCTTCGCCCTGTACAAGACACCCCAAGAGTCACACCATACCCAAGACTATCATCCAAGCTCTTCTTGAACTCTGTTAGGCTTGGTGCTGTGACTGCCTCCCTGAGGAGCCTGTTCCAGTGCCAAACCACTCTCTGACTGAAGAACCTCTTTCTAATATCCAACCTAAACCTCCCCTGATACAACTTCAGGCCATTCCCTTTGGTCCAGTCACTGGTCGTCACAGAGAAGAGATCAGTGTCTGTCCCTTCTTCCTCTCACGAGGAAGTTGTAGCTGCAATGAGGTCTCCCCTCAGTCTCCTCTTCTCCAGGCTGAACAGACCAAGTGACATTGGTCACTCCTCATATGGTTTCCCCTCAGGGCCCTTCACCATCTTGCTGTCCTTTGGACACTCTCTAACAGCTTTATATCTTTCCTACACTGTGGTGCCCCAAACTGCGCACAATATCCAAGGTGAGGCTGCCCCCATGCAGAGCAGAGCATGACAATGCCCTCCCTTGACCAGCTGGCGATGCTTTGCCTGATGCCCCCCAGGACATGGTTGGCGCTCCTGGCTGCCAGGGCACTGCTGGCTCATATTCAACTTGCCATCGACCAGGACCCCCAGGTCCCTTTCCGTGGTACTAGTTTCCAGCATCTTATTCCCCAGTCTGGATGTACATCCAGGGGTGCCCCATTCCAGGTACAGAATCCTGCCCTTCCCCTTGTTGAACTTCATATGGTTGGTGATTGCCCAGTTCTCTATTTGGTCTTGTTACAACACAAAAGTACCTGGTTAATTAAATATTCTGTGACCATAACTGGACTCATAAAAAAGCACATTAGAAAAAGCATAGAAGCCATTTTGTCTCCTCGTTCTCTTCCAACACTGCAGTTGCTTTCAACTCAGCAGATTTTCTGAGCTTGATGTGATTTAATCTATTGAACCTAATGTCAACCATTTGTTTCAAACACTTGTCCAGTTTTCACTTGGATTTGCATACATTTCTTATGCCTGCAGTGTCCTGGACTGTTCCATGGGACAACTACCCATTTATTAGGAGCTCTCTTCTTCAGGTGAATTACCTACTTTTTATTTGAAATAGGCTCCTAGCAGCTTAATTTTTTGGCTCTCAGTTTTCACACTGAGGAGAACGGTGATCAGTTTTGAATCAGTTTTGATCATTATCAAATCTCATGTTTTCAGAGTTTTGAAGACCTCTCCTGTATCATTCCTGAGGATGGAGGAGCCCCAGCTTTTCAATCACTCTTCCTCTTCAAGCTGCTCCATACCTCTTGTCATCTCTGCTTCTCTTCTCCGTGCCTTCTCAAGTTCTAACATAATCTTCTTCAGATAGGGAAACTAGAACTGCACACATCATTCAGGTTGTGAATGAACTGTGCATAGTGGTCTTTCTTTCTTTTTTTTTTTTTCTTCCATTCTTTAAGAAGCCTATGATTTTGTTTGCTTGTTAAACTGGTACTGAGCATTGAGCTGATGTTTTGGTGTCTACCACAGCATCAAAGTCTTGCTCCTGAGTAGCTGCGTTCAGTTCAGAATCCACTATTTTAACTTTTAAAAGATGAATTTTAATGCAGACTTTTTACTGGAGCCAGTCAAGCAGGAAGTTACAGCTTTAGTCCAGTTTGAACACATGAAGAAATGAAAGATAAAACTGCAATTTAGAACTGGATTGCTAAGAAAATAAAGCCAGCACCAAGAAAATTGGAAAGATATACTTTTGAGGCTGACTGCAATCATTTATTTGCCTGTCAGCAGTCATTCTGGAGCAATGATGACTCTGAGCTTGGCCATACAGGAGATATCATAAGTTCTGCACTGGGATTTTAATGTCTGTGGAAAAAAAAATAATATCAGTGGTGTACATCCAAGAACATTTTCAGTTATGCATTACATTTGCATTTGTCCATTTGCATGACAGAAAATAGGAAGTAAGGAGTTCTCATTATCTTACATAGTTGACAATAATGAAGATATTACTGCAGTTAACTGTGCAGTAGAAACTAACAATCACTGTTTCTGGCACTGGCAATGAGAACTATCAAGGTTGAAAGATGAACCACTTGTCTAAAACAGTCAGTTTGAGTCTGGGACTTAGGAAAGCCATGATGACATTTCAGTGAAGAAAGTTTTACATCAGCTGGGGACTTTTGGCATATTAGTAGTAAAACTTAATGACCAATTGAGATTTATTGAAACTCAAAATAGTATATATGCAAGTCTTTTAAGAGTTGGCAATGTTGGTTATTATGAGCTTTCTATTAAATTCTATTTGAGTGGAAAGACAGTCTTCTTGTTTCTAAGGCCCTTGGTTGGATTTTGGAAAAAAAAGTGAGTTAACTCTCCAATCCATTTGGTGTGATGTGGAACCTGTAATTCAAATTCATTACTTCTCAGCTTTATGTGTGGTTTAGGAATAATAAAAAGACTTCTTGTTTATATGTGTCTTTTTCTCACAATATGCAAATGATTGTGTTACAGCTATTCTAGAAAAAGGTTTTGCATAGAGTTTCCATTTCATAATTATATTCTTAGTTGTCATCTTTTCAGCTCAATTTCTCTTTCTACTGATTTCTACACTCCCAAGTACAGAGTCTCAGTTTCTGTCCACAAGTATCATGTGGATCTAGTTTTAAGTGTTTTCTTCCTGTAATGTTGAAATGACTACAAAAACTGTCTTGTCATTTCTTCTCTTTGACTTCCACGGATGCCTCCTCAAAGCCAAAATGGATGCCAAAATAAGACTGAGGTTTAATCCTCAAAATCAACAAAATAAATCTGCTTATAGACATTGACATGAAGTGAGCCATTTATAGAATTATAAGAATCTCTTTCAGTGCCTCTGACGCCTGTTATTTTTCACATGTATTTGAACCAGAAGTAATAGGTCATGTCCAAGGGTGGGTCTAAGCCACATGGCAGAGTGGAAGGACAGTTTCACAACAGGGAATTCAAATGTTATCTCCTATCTACACTAACAGTGTAACAAGATTCTCCCTTGAGTCAATCCTGATACACAGCAGCTATTTTAATAGTATAAATATATAAAATACATTGTTAAAAACTATAAAATCAAGTAAGAAATTTGAAAGCCCGTCATCAATAAGTCTTACAAAATGTCATAGACTCAACTTTCCTCTCCAGGAGAAGGAAAAGCTACCATTTCCCAGCTCTGCTACAGGCTCACATTATCAGAAGTACCACAGTTCATGACTTGTCCCAAAATGTTTCATGTGAGAACCCAGCTATAGGTGAATTCTCTAGTTACACACAGGTCTCACTTCTCCTCCTCCCTCCTTTTCTTGTCATTTGCCAGGCATTCAGAGGAGAATACATTTATACCTTTTCTAATTGAACTCTCTGAGACTGAAGGACAGTACAAGTTACAGACCTGGAGCACTGCCCATCCTACACACACTGCTGTAGAGCTGTGTAAAAAATCCAAGAAAGGAAAAGCCAGAATAAACCAAGAAAACAAAATATTTTCTTTCTAACGTCTCACTGAAGCAGTGGGCTTAACAAAACTTCAGATGGCACTTACCTCAGAATTCTTATTGAGAGCCCTTAATTTTTTCTCAGGAGAAAAAATTGTTTCTGAGCCTGGTCAAACTAATCCTAATTAATAGGAGAGAGGCAAGTAGCACACCTTGAGTGACTGCTAAAATTTTCTTTCTTCCAAATCTGAAAATTCATCTCTAGGCTGAGGCAGGAGCACCTCTAGGCTCTGCACCAACATGACACAGGCTAAGGACCAACTTGTGACTTCCTTTTTATGTTGATTCATTGGCTTATTTACTCAACATTGTTGTGTATCAGTTACTTAAAGAAATGAAACCTATGCTCTAGCTTTATTTTCTAGGAAAGCATTCTGAAACCAGGACACATTCCTAGATGCCTCAAAGTCTGAGTACCAAATGCTAGTAAAGGCATGCAAAACTGACCCGGAATGAAGACATTACGGATGATAATGATCCTAACCAAATGCAGTTTACCAGGCAGGCAAGACCTAAGTGCCTCTGGTATAAAGCAAATGGCAAATTATTATTTCTCTAATAGAAAGTATGGCATGAAGTACAGTTGGCTCACATGCCTGTTGTTAGTTATGAATAAAATCCAGATGAGCTCCTCTGGGTCCAAGTTTTGCACAAACCCAGATTGTGTTTGCAACAGGTCATCTTCATCAGATCTTCCACAGTGCTATGATTTGTTATTATTTGAGATCTATATTTCCTGACCCTTTAAAAATATTGCTCACCAGGAAAAAACAATGTGCTAAATAATGACATTTATTGAGTGGCTATTTGTATCACACTGACAAGCAACTGTTCATCGTCAGTGTTTAGCTCACAGCCCTGTATGATTTTGGAGACTTTTTTGAAGTTTCTTACTTCATTCAGGGTGTTATCATGATAGAATCTTGATCTGAGATATTTTGAATCTCCAAGGTAAGACTCAGTTGGGCGTCAGCAGTGTTATCTATCTCCCATCATTGATTAGTTGGCAGAGCCAACTAATCATAGGACTGAGCTCTCTCATTGTAAGTGGTTTGTCTGTGAGATATCCCTCAGATGTTTTGACAGCTCCCAGGTTAGCCATAAACACTAGATGAATACTTTAACACAGGCAGGAAGATACACAGAGTTGTGAAACTCACTAATGCTCTAGTGTTGGTTTTGTTCAGACATATACTGAATGGGTGGTCCATCAGGTTCAGGAATGGAGATGAAACTATTAATGAGCTTATGATGACCATCAATATTTGCAAACACATCCATGCAGCTCCATGTAGTATCATTTACACATTACTCTCCAGAATACCACAGACTATCCAATGCATCCAGCTTCACCTCTGAAATGCATATTTCCCAGCTGGTTTTCATAGTGACTCACTCAAAAAAGGTTAGTATTACAGCTCATCATGGATAAAGTGAGGCTTGGGCAAATCCCAATGGCTGGTTCTTTCTCTCACAGAATAATTAGGACACAGGCCGGTCCTTCCCATGCACACCAGCTGTGCGCTCCTTAGCCATTGCTAAGCAGACAGATGCATAATCTGGAAGTGTTAGTTGCTGTCAGTCAGCTGGCTGCTGTTGCATCAGGCACAGGATAATCTTCTGGGCATTTTACAAGGGAAGGGGCTCTCAAAAGAACTTCCTGACTGTGCCACATGTAAAGAAGTCAAGCAGAGAGAAGCCCAAATAAAATGAAGAAAAAAGAACAAGTTCAAATTTCCTCTAAATAGCAAGCCACTGAAACTCGCATAACAAAGGTTTGTAAAACTCTACATTTGAGTTCCTGTACAAAGTTCCCTAACAGAAAACAATATCTCTGACCCTACTGAAGCCTGAAAGACTGCAAGTTGACACTTGTTGAAACAAATGTCACAGCAGTGACCATCCTCCTTTTAGTGGGCTTCCTCTTCCTATCTAATAAGTCCGTATCTGGAACAGGCACAGGCTCTCCAGGGTTATGCCAGGCAATTTGTGGTGGTGTACCTGAAAAGACCAGACTCTCACATAAGAGACCTTTGAAAGTCTCCACACAAAGGACTCGCAGCCTGAACAGATGGGGAGTAGCTGAAGCCACAGGTGTTAAAACAGAGGCCCTGCTCTCTGTGTGGAAAGACACACTGACAAGGATTGTCCTTTCCATTGGGATCCTTCATCTGGCCAGAGCTATAATGCAAGAGACAAGAAGGTAAATACATAAAGAAATAGGTCAGTTCCTGTCTAGGAAATACACTCAAGTTAATTGAAATGACATTTCTGTTTTGGAGTTGTCATCAGACTCTCAGTGTTAAAAACTCAAAAACTGTCACTTATAATTATGCATCAGTTGACAGTGACTTAAAAACTAGCACTCAGCAGTCCTGATATGGACAACCAGATTTTCTAAAGAATTCAGTATGTACTTTTTAAAACTATCTCTGTAATTTGGGACTTTCCTTCCAGATCCCAATCCAAAGGAAGTGGCTGTGTGTGGAGCTCTAATAGTGCTGGTTCTACAGCATCTTTTATATTCTCCATATGAAGATGTCTATATTTCAGAAATGACATAACATATTAAATATCAGCAAAATAAATTGCTCATTTCAATTCACTTTGAGAGTTAACTGGCAGAGTCTAAAATTCAGTGCATATGCATAACCTCTCATAGCTAAAATAATCTGTCAAAATGTCATTTATAAGGCAATTAATCTTCCAGGGAATATTAAGTTAAAGGCGTATTTAATAGCAATTTTTTAGACAGCCTGAGCAGTATAGTTTGCATGACTATTTAGCAAAAATGCTGTGTAGAAAGAAATATTTCTTTTACTGAAAAAATACCTTCTTCAAAAAAAAAAAATCATGAGGTGATAGAACTATAAAGAGTCTGGCCATAGACGTCGGCTTTTTTTTTTTTTTCCCCAGCTGGAAAGAGTGGCTTCCTGGATTCATGAATATGTTGTGGATTTACATACATATCCACATATCATTTCAACCTGGAACACTGGAGACAACTACAGTTGGGAACTTAAACGAGCACAGCAGCAGCTGTGGTGATTCAGTTTCCTTTGAATTAGAGCAGGTTGGAAAAATTCTTACCAAATAGTGTTTCGTTGGAATTCAGTGATTTGGCCAATTTAGAACTTTTCATAGACATGGTTTAATTTCAAAGACAGTATGACAAAACCTAAAAAGGTTCCAATATAAGCTTCACTATTAGGCAGGTTTTAAAACTTGTGTTCTTGCTGGTTACCTTGTCCAGCTTTTTGGAAGCCCATTAAGCAAGCTGAGTGGAACCTGGATTGGGACAGTCTGGAGATCACCAATTGTCCTTCCCCAAACCACTGCAAGAGCTCTGTGTCCATTAATAGAATATTCCAAGTGTTTTTCTTCTATTTCTTCAAATGGAACAAACAAAAATGTAAAATCAAGAAAAAAAGTCTGAGAAAAGGAATTGCTATTTTTCTATCTGACTGATTCCAATATTAAGGAATATAATTATAATATTTAAATTTCCACTTAGTAGGAATTATTTATGGGAACTATCGTCATTAATAATGTAAACCAGATAACATGTGAAAAAATGTGTGTCTTGAGCAGAGGATACTTTTTGTTGATGTTATTTTGCATCATTGGCTTGTAAAGCATCACAATTCTGATATCTTGGTCAAAATACAAAAGGAAATCAGTAATATTATAGCACAGATGAAAGGGAAATCATTGTAACACCATCCTTCAGGGTGTTTGGACCTTAAAGGCAAAACCAAAATCCTGTTAATTATCATTAATATTTATGCAGTACTCACAGGCCCAAACTGACATAACAGCCTCATTCTATTATGCCTCATAATTTTCTATTCCAGAGAGTACTAAATTGGATTAATTGAGAGCAAAGAATGGAAAAAGAAACAGAACTACAGGTTGAGATCATAGAAATTCCAAAATGAATTGTTGCCCAGGTTTCAATTTGATTTTATGCATGTGGAAAATAAATCAGTGACTGCAGAAGTTCTTCTTTTGCTTATAACTCCTTTGGGACACTCCAGACAAGGAATTTTTGCCCTGTACTTCTATTTGCACTGAGCTCTTGCATTTTTTTTTTTTTAATTTTGAAAAGTTAAGGGATAGAAAAGAATTTGCACTTGTGCAAACAACCTGATTCAATTCTTTTAAATCCTATTTGCCACTTGGAACTGATGAAAAGTTACTAGTAAAGCAGAAAAAAAGGAAAATCAACACTAAATCACAAGCTTTTTGATTTTTGCTTCCAAGGAAAGAGAAATATTTTTTTTCCAGACTGATTTATCACTTTATGCTCTCTGCCTACCTTCACTGCCTGTAAAATTGCAAGTTACCAAGTTGTTAGTACGGTCCTTCTTACAAGAATTAAGGGTGTAAAGAAAATTGAGCTACTGCCACCATCTTTAAAGTGTTGCATATCAAACACATCCAGTGGAATGGGACCCTAGATATGCCTTATGATTTGCCCATTTAGCTACTTTGTCTTTTTTTATTTTCACTGAAACTGTTCCCAGTGAGAATAAAAATGGTTCCAAGACAGAAAACAGAGCTGATGTTGAAAGTTCACCCTCACTTTCAGTTCCAGCCACCATTTCTTTTTTTTTTTTTTAAACAAGCAGAACCATTTCAATGCTTACAGAAAGCACCAGTAGCAGTGTTGGAAGTTGTTCGGGCACTGGAGCACCAGGAATAGCTTTGTAAATATCAAGAATCCTTCTCGGTACACAGGTTCCACCTCATCAATGTCAGCCATGCCAGCTGAGCTTGGAGCACAATCTCTGGGCTTTGCCCACACCTCTTCGACCCTGGGCAGCCTTCTCCAGTGCTTGCGACAGTAATGGTGTATTGGATGCTGACTGCTCTCATTTCATGCAAGACATCAAACAATGCTTCAGTCATGATCCTGGGATGGCATTTAGCCATAGCGGCCCTGGATTCAGTCTAGATCCTAAATAAGCATTATAGGCCTCTCCAGGTAATGCTCCAAATGTTTTATATGACAGATTTCATGGAAATTGCATGAGTTAATCCATCAGGTCTCTGAAAGCCTCCCCAGTCGAGTCCCTCTGGAAGTATCTCAATGCAAATGGTACGCATTTCATCCTGCCTATGTCCTATCACATCCTGTAAATTCTATGTGACTTCGCTTGTACTGGAGTGAGACCCTGATTCTCTAAATTTAAAGCAACATTTCAGGAACTACTAAATGTTCATACTGTCATACCTGAGCTTTTATCCCCACAACTGCTTGTCTCTGAAACATGTCAGAAGATTTTATTTGTAACTCATAACTAATAATGGTGGTGAATTCAGGTACTCCAGGTTTAGTCACATGCCTGTCAGATATCCTGCCATAAAGTTTCATTATTCTTGTATGCTGCAGAATAGCTTCTAAGTAATATTTTTTCCCTTGTCACAGAATATGACAAGAAAAGTAAAAAGGCTATAATTTAAATTCTTAACAGAAAGAAATTAATCAAGATATCTTTTTGAGACAGAGAAGATTTTTTTTTTCCTTCAACACTCCTATGCTTTTCAATCTGAAATTTCTATCCTCTCTTGCAAGTTAGAATGAATAATTAGAAAACTAGTGCTCCCCAGAAGGAATACCATTCAACCAAATCTGTTCTAATTCCAGTATTCTTAATTTCTGCATGAGTGGGAGGAAGAAGTTTGCTGAAACTGCTGGTTTTGTTCATCTGAATCACCATCCACACATAGAGCCTATATTCTTCCCTCTGTCTCAAATGGATGTAGATCTTTCTGATGAGTCACAATAAAGAAAGGGAATGATGTAAAATGTATTCCGCCTTGAATATGTCAGATTTAATTAATAATAATAATAATAATAATAATAATAATAATAATAATAATAATAATAATAATAATAATAATAATAATAAT
>JAWWEV010000115.1:24884658-24907299 GCA_035583235.1 Hafferia zeledoni | reverse complement strand
TAATAATAATAATAATAATAATAATAATAATAATAATAATAATAATAATAATAATAATAACAATAATAATAATAATTTTTAAAAAATGTTATTTTCTTTGACAAGATGGAGTGTGCTTTGGGGCAAGGTATTCAAAACCAATACCCTACAATACACCAATACAGGGCAACAACATCATGTATTTCCTTTGCTCCTATTTCAATATCATATGCAAAAATAAATTAGGTTTTATGGCAGACATGCTGAACTGGAAGTAGTCTTATTGTTCTGAGGATATCTAGAGGACCTTCATGAAATGACCCACTATGTAGCTGTCATATATGCAGAGAGTGACAGGCATGCCAAGCCTGGCAGATTTTCCTTTATGGAGAAAAAGCGGTAGAGTAAGGGAGACAGAAGCACCATTTGTAGGCGGGGAATTGTACATAGCTGAATTGACAATTCTGGGTATTAAGATTCACTTACATTTAGTGGATCTGGTTTTCCTGCCATTTCCATGTGTCATAATAATGCACATAAATGGCCCAAGTGAGTCCATTGCAATTGCTCAGGTGCATATGGTTGACCAAACTGGACTCTGTACAGGTCATAATGGTAATTTATGGTTTTAATTTCAATTTTATGTAGTGACCAAGACACAATATTTCAGTATGATGGGATTCTGCTATGGCAAACTGGTTCCTTTACATTTCTAAACTTCCCAAAGTTTGGTGGACTTGGTTCTACCCTGAGCTTTGCCTTTTTCCTGCAGAAAAGTGGTCATGGAATTTTACTGCATATTAGGGGTTTGGTTACGTGGGTTTTTTTGATTGCATAGTAGGTGGTTTCTGTAGGAGAGGAAGGCATATGTGGACAAAAGTGATGCACGTATTATAACAATCTATTTAAGAATGAGAGTCATGCTGACACTAATCATGTAGTCATCAGAACTGGGAGGGACAATGATGAAATTATCATTAGCTTTTCAGATCCCAGCCTCTTCTTTCCATCACTTCACCTCTTAGACGAGACACTTAACTGCAACTGGATGACTACATTTTTTATCTCTCCAGTCACATGAAAGGGGGATTACATCTGTAGCAAAGAATACATAAAGTTTATATGTATTGCTTTCAGTACCTGCCTGTACCTGATTTTAATCTGATCAGTTGCATTTTAACTTGATCATATTCTGTAATTAAGTTTCCAATCTCTTTTCCTCTATTCAGTGTTTAATTAAGAAATAATAGAATAGCAAAAGGGCTCTAACAAGATTCAGAGTTGATTAATATACTGTTTCTTTAGTTTTGACTAAAAACATTCAGATATCAGCCCTTCCTTTTTTATTGAAGGAAATTACGCAAGAGAATGGTGCCCCTGATCTTTAATATCCTTTTCTGGAAAACAAAGCATACTTGAAGCTAGTATTGCTGCCTGATATAATTTTCAAGTGTGCACCAATATGTTTGAAGTTTTCCCTGGGCTTTTAGATTGCCATAGGCATTGAAATAAGTCATGGGAGTCAGGCTGCCAGAGGCACTGCTGAAATAAGCTGTAAGAAGGCATATTTTCATGTATGCCATGCTCTTTTTAATGCCTAGGTTACCTGGTGTAGCTTCTTGTCAAGAATGATTATTTTGGGGAAACTAGGGTTAAAATGATATTTTTCTCATTGCAAAACAATATGGATGGAACATAAAATCAGATTCAAAAGTAAATACACAAAATTCAGCTCTAAAAAAGTGGCCAATTAGAATTTCATTTGGACATCAGTCAAGGAAGGCAACAGAGAACTTTTAGGAGAACTTCATTCTCTGTGGGACTTACGCTGATAACTCAAATTCCATACAGTGTCTCTGTATGCAGGGTGCATTGGGGTTAACACATCTTAAACCATTCTTAGCACTTTCCTTGGTTTCTTTTTTCTTTATCATAACTAGTTTAAAATGGCTTCATTTTTGGAGAAAGTACACAGTGTTATTCTTGCCCTTTCTTGTCTCTGGGTATATGACATCTATTCAGGAACAATGGAGGACAAATAGATATTAAAGTTATGGTTTGGCATTCTGTAAATACAAAGCTAGTGATTTTATTCAGAGTTCAGCAAATAACTAGTCAGTGAAACTCCTCACTCCACAGAATATAACATCCTGACTGATTAGACTACATCAGATCATTAATTCTATTAAGGACCTAGGTTCTTTCTGGATGATTTTCTGCTTTTAAGGAAGAAGCAACTCAGGGTACTATATGCACCAATGCAGAGAAAAAACTCAAAGACTTGATTATGACAGGACCAGAAAGAAACTAAATTATGAGAGAGAAGCTGGAAAAAATAACTATATTTCTCAATGTCTGACTTGCTCCTGAATTACTTTTTTTTTGTAACAGAATTGTTTCCCTAACCTCTGATATTGTGGTTAGTTCTGTGGGCTATTACATCAGAAATCAGTTGTAATAAAAGATGAATCCCTTTTCTGACACATTTCAAAACATGTGTCTATCAGATATTATTCAGACTAATGGCAACTAAAAAATGTAAACTATAAAATATTCCTGATGTTTTCCTTTTAGAGAAAGCTCTGGGAAACAAAACATCTGGTGAGACCTAGGCTGACTACAAATAACACTGATGTGCATTCTTAAGAATATGCAGAAATAAAATGAAACAACAAATTAAATGTAGACCTGGAGTCGAACAAATGAAACAAACCACTTTTCTATATATAGGTAAAATTCCAAATACCACAAAAATTTTGTAGGAGCTGACTTTCAATACTTAATTCAATATGGGGATGTTTAAAGCTCTTTTTATGCTGCACATGGTACAGTGTAGCTTTGGAAGAGTTGCTCAGGGAAGAAAAGCTAGCATTTGCACAAGGAAACTTTGCTCTCTGGGAGAAGATTTCTCCCCATGAATAGTTTTATGTGTGCTTTTCTCCCTGCCTGCCAGGGAGATTGACTCCCCATTACAAGAAAAGATAAAGTTCTCACAGAGATGCCTGGAGGCCCCCACAGTGGGGCCAGGCAGGCTGTAAAGGGCGTGAGAGAACAGGTATTTTTACATTTTTCCTGCCCAGTGTAACTAGCACTGTATTTGTTAGTGTTTTTTGACTTTTGGAAATAAACTTTTTCCTAGTACCTTAGCTGCAGATTGTTATCTGGGGTACCTGTGTGCATTTTTCCTCTAAGTACTTAAGTTAGTTCAAAACTTTTGGAAACTCTGTAGTTGGACACTTCTGAAGACCCTTTTTCAACTGAAAGAGCATTACCAAGCAACATGATTAAGCCTTTTTCATTTTAGCTGGCAAGCCAAACAGAACAAGCTATACAAGTTTGTATGGGAAAACCTGCTGATGGGTAAAGGGCAAAGTTTCCTGTCCAGTTTCTGTTCCTCCATCTTTGTAACAGGTAAGTTACTTGACACATGAACATAAAAACGTCAACTTTTAAACTCTGTTTTAGCGCTTTCTCTGCTAGAATTTCTTTATTTAGTACGGACTGGTTTTTCTACTTTTGAAACTAATGTTTCATAGCTCTATAGATTAATGTTACCCTTAGTGATTACAACACCTGTGATTTTCTTTGGTCAGTAGAATAAACAAAATTTTAATTGCAGGTGGTACTGAGCTTCCAAGGACCCCCACAAGAACCACTGGCCTGCATGGAACTGTGAGGAACTGTGTGAATTATAGCCACTCACATGGATATCTGATGGCAACAGCTCTGTTCAAACTGTCCATTCAGTTCCTATAACGCGAAATGTTTAAGCCCAATAAAAAGGAGTCAAAGGAACATACTCTGTAAGATTTAATGTTTTAGTTTTTCATCTTAACCCTCAGCAGACAAAACAGTAATCAGTGTCACTGACTTCAGGACCTGAGATGCTATTTCTCATACACCACAGATGCAGCATTCTCATCTTATTAGGCAAGCTTTTGTGCTTTCTTTAGGACTTACCTGGCTCCTGTATGTACCACATATTTTATTAACTACATAATACTTTATATCTTTTTCATATATGTTTTTCCCAACATTAGCCAGTTCTCTCAGCTTAATTCACAGCAAAGCCATTGTTATCTTTTTGTTTTTCATAAAAGAATCACATGGAATACAGATCAAAATGTGAAACGTAGATAAAAATATGATTATACTCTAAAACACATGGAAAAGGGAAAAGTAGAAACAATTCTGTTGCATTAGCAATTTTTTTACTGTTGGACTTAATTTGAAGCTCACTTGCAAGTGAACTCAATTTCAGTCCAAGTTCAGTTTTAAAATGAAAGTATTGGATTTAGTGCCACAAGAAGAAAGGAAGTGGCTTTAAAATCTTGCAAAGGAATTAATACTATGCATATTTCATTGCATAAGAGTATATGGTTTATATATTCTATGTAATTATTAGGGTTTGACTTGGCATAAAATTAATTCTTTGCACAAGTTCATAACAGACTTGGTTAAATGCTGGAGTTTTTTCAGACAAGAGCAGAAGCCTAATTACAGACACACCACACTCTAAGAAGTGGTTCTCATGCTATCTCTTTTCAGGCAAAAGGAAATGAGCACTGGAAAACTCATAAGAAAGACTGATCATGTAACATTTCCAGCCTGATTTCCAGACCAAAGAGGTTTGGACAAGTTTAGGTTAAGCAAACTAATTTTTGGATGCTTATCTGAGCTGAACAGTCTGAATTCTTTGAGGTTCAGTGTTGGTCGCTCTCCATTTGAAGAGCTATTGGCACTTCTATACAGATAATCAACAGAAGCCTTTCATCCAAAACTCTTCCAGCTTATTCTGTTGTGTTTCTAGTCTATGCTTATAAAACTGAAGTGTCAAAACAAATTGTGTTCAGGCATAAAAAATAAAACCAAAGATGGCAACAGGTTCCTCAGACAAAAACTGGTCCAATTTTTTGAGAATACCTTCACTTAAACAGTGGTAAAGGGCAGATCTCAAATGCTACGAAATCTGCTGCAAGGTACCTGTGATAATGGAGTTTTGTTTTTACAAGCCATTACATTCTAAAGTGAGTTTTTGTTATCCACCTAGTCTTTGCTGCTATTTGAGGGGAAACAATTATCCCTAGAGCCGCGAAACCCTGCTTGAGATTAAATGGTTTCTTCTCTCAGAGGAAGAAGATGTCATGGGTGTTACTAGGATGAAGGTGGAGGGACACAAATGAATTGTATAGCAGTTTCTGCCCTGGGCTTTTCTGTCAGTGGATTAGTTTATATAGAAAGAAAGTAGATTTTTAGGTTGCAAGGTTTTTGTTTATTTTTGAGTTTGTTTCTTTCTTTTTTTTTTTTTTTTTTTATTGGGCTTCCATGGTATATCTAACTAAACCACTAAATGTGTTAACGTAACAGGCTGTTTCCTGCAATGGATGAGAAAGTAATACTACCTCTAGAACAAGCAGCCTAAGAAGGAAGGCAATTGCATAAAGTTGTGCTTTTGCTACCTGATGTCTAAGTTTTTGGTCACATAAAGGCCTCACACAGCATTTTAGATCAGTTTCAAATGTGCAACTTCTAAGCCTTCATCTCAACTCGTCTCATCTCTTCATCTCATCTCATCTTATCTCAAAACGCAGCTATGATTTTACTGTCCACCATTTAAAAATATTCTCCATAAGCTCTCTCATTATTGTCTTCATTAATTCCCCTTCCAAAATTTCTCCTTTTAGGACTATCACTCTGTAGATTTGTATTACATCCTATTGGACTTTTTCTACTTCTCCCAGATACTTTGGCAAGATCACCATCAAATCCAACCAAAATTTGTAAAGAATCACCATAACCTAGAGATACAGCCAGGGCACTGAAATGACAGAGTTTGATGTTTGGTCTATGGTACACTGAGAGAAGATTCCTTAATGAGGTGTTCATGATAAACAATATTTTGGGAGTTGGGATTGAGGGTTTTTGTTTTTTTGTTTCCTTGCTTGGTTGTTTCTTTCTTTCTGAATATCTCCTAATTTAAAAATATAAAAGTCCAGGGAACACCAACAGTTCCTTGCAGTTTACCTGGCTGAACCTCACATTTAACTATCTGGTTAAGTTGTTTCTTTTTTCTTTCTGTCCAGATTGTATAACATTAAATCTTTCGCATTTTAGTTTTCTTCCCTAGCTTTTTCTCTGTCCTAGTTCTCCTCCTCTTAGTTGCAACTTCACACTATGGAAACTTGCAGTACTATAACTAACTGTGGAAAGAACGAGTCATAAATTAGTCACTAGTAAGACAAGCATCTTAGCAGGCCCACAATGACTTAAAACACTAGACTGGTTTCTGGCCCAAGGTCAAGCTCCTAGAGGTCCTTGGATACATAGATCTCAAAGAGAACTAATTAAAATTATTGTCTTTTAACTGTCCACCTGTATAGAGTCTGGTTACACAGCATTCTAATGAGCCACCAGCAAAGGGAGCCAAGCATCTGCTCACGAAACAGTTGTCTTTTTCACTTTTTGCCATGTCAGGAGGTAAAAAGAATATTAGGAATTTTCTTTTTTAATCTTTGTGACCCAAGACATAAATTGCAGTGCATTACTTCTTCTTTTACTTAAAACAAACCAGATTTTGCTACTAAAAATGTTCAAAACTCTTCAACCAAAACCACCTCATTGTATATCAATCCAGACAAGCATGAAAACAAGGCTAATAAAGCAAAAACCAGTTCCTTGCTCAATGAACTGTTCACAAACAAGCTCTCAAGTCTCTGACTGGCTCATGGCACTAGTCACATTGACACACACCACATGCTAGAGCAGAAAGTCTAGGGCTGTTAATTCCCCACCATCCTTCCAGTAAGAGTACAGCTTTTAGTAGCTGTTCTTGGATGTGGAGCTGGTGTAATCTCACCAAGTTCCAAGGAAGGCTGTTCACAGGCAGGCCCTGCTCAGTGAAGTACACAGCTCAGGGTTGGTATGCTAGGTGGCAGAATGAAGTTATAATCCCTTCCCAACCCCTGCTCAACCCAAGTCTTGAAATTGTATTATCTGTTGATGCTTGTGAAAGCAAATGGGAAGTAAGGGTGAGGGGGAATCCACAGGCTGGGTGATCAGATTCCATGCTCAAGGACTCAGCTTTCTTCTTCTCGACCAGGGCACATATACCTCACACTCATAGTTGGTTTCTCAGGAGAAAATACAAGTTGTGTGAACAGACTTAATTGGCAGCAGCAAGCACAAGGAGTCATTTAAAACTGAGAGTGAGCACTTTTGTAGGTTATTATTAGTGGCTGTGAGATGGAAACGCGATTCTCTGACAAACAGCAATTTTCTGACTTGGACTCTCTTTGAGAAAAGCTATTCCCGAGCACTACCATCATGCCACTTTTCAAGACAGCACAGATGAAAGAGAGATTTCTCAGGGAATGTTAGTATAAGGAAAATAGAAAAAGATACCAGTTGCTGCAGTACTTTGTCTCAAATGCAAAGGCACAGGCTGCCCAGCCCCGCCTCCCTAGCAGGAAACAGACTCTCTTTTTCAGCTTAAGTACTCCCACTCCTTATGTTCACTGATTGATTTTGTTTTACTTGACTTGACAAGACCAGGTTGGACAAATCTGAATTATCTGTATGTTGCTGACTGGATCAGCTGCAGATCCTCTAGTATGCCTGTCACTTAGTCTTATAAATTACATTAATGAGGGCTGTAAATCTTAGCTCTCTGAGGACATAGCTGTACAATAAAAAACAACTCATATCTTTAAAAAGGAAAGATGTCCCTAGAAGGCAGGTTGTTTTTTAAACACAATGCATTTTCTCTTGGAATTTGCTTTGGATTTCTGCTCCTTAGTTTTCTAAACATAAATTACCTTCTTTAAAGAAAAAAAAAAAAGGGCAAATTTGTGTAAACTCTTTCAGACAAATGGAAGAAAAACTAATTTCATATGGATCTATGACGTTTTGCATAGGTATAATATGTGACATAATGTTTTGCAAACTTCTTTTAAGAGTGAATCTAAAACTTCTTTCTGGTATATTTAACCATAGATTTATTCCATTAAAGTAATGCTAGTTACTAAGCAATAATATGTGCATTCTGTTTATTCTCTGTTTATGCCTAAATAAGAAAAAATAAGAAAATGAGAGAAAAAGAGATTGCCAATAAATAAATGAATAGAACCACTAAGTTAGTAGCAGAAAGAACCACATTTAAAATTCAAGTCCTCTGACTTTCATTGCTGTAAGAAACACAAGACACATTCAAGAACATTCCAAAAATTAATTTCCTCTGATGTCAGTCTTTTCAGAGGCATAGAAGGGTTGGTAGCCAGTGATATAATGCTCCCATCTTTGCACAAGTTCTCTTTAAAAATCATTTAGCATTCAATTAAATGTAATAAATGTGTGAGTCATATATTAAAAAGGGTAGGTTCCAGTTTATGCTGAGTAGCCTAGCATAAAGAAAGTTAATAATATAATCTCAGATGGCAGAAATTTCAAAGACATCTGTCAATTGACTTAGCTTAGGTAAGACAGATCACACTATATATATTATATATATATATATATAATTCCTACAAAGTAATATGCATATTTTTATTATAACAGATTTATCAGCTAAAAATAATGAAAAAGATAAACAACATACTAAAAGATGTATTATAAGGTAAACTACTTTCTAGCAATATTAAAACTCTCTTCCTCATATTTCTGATTTTTCTTGATATAAACACATTGAATGGCCTTTTTCATTCGCTTACTTTTTGATACAGCTTTTTAGCTTGCTCTCAAGGGCTAGAGTCTTTGACTAATGCACATGTATTCATTGGTTTGACAGGGCCACAAGCATTACACAAAGCCCAAGCTCCTTTTGAGCATGTAGGATTTATTTACACACTGAATAACACTCTGTCATTTATTGCCCAAGTGTTACATTTTTTTTTCTATTTGAATCTGATCTGCAGGTTTACTCTTTAAGTGGATATATCAGACATGCTCTTCCACCTCCAGCAATTTTTTGCGGATATCTCCCAAGAAATGTCAACAGCTACAAAAATTCTTCAACTTTCTGCACCTCTGTGTAATACCAATAACCAGACACTTTCCACAAGCTCTGCAAAGGTCTCATTAACACTCTTTATTGTCTGGACCAGGCTCATTCCATTAATCACATGGACATTGCTGAGTAGTGGCGTTGTCCAGGGAATAATGGATATGCCAGAACTTCTCCATATCCAGCAATTAGTAAGTTCCTAAGTGAATTCCTGCCTATTCTGAAAATTACTCATTTCCTAAGAACCTTCCAACTCCCTTAGAGAACAAACATCCAAAAATGGTTTTGGGATGTCTGATCATAATATTTCCATGCCGAAGAATTATTCTTAAAATGTTTCTACTGAAAACTGTGTTTCAGTTCTTATTCTGCCTTGCTGGTTTTTAGAAAGTCCTCTGTGAAGATGAGCAGGAAAAGGACAACTGATCATTTTCAAGACTGACAAGATCTTAGAATTTCTCTTTCTCCAAAGAATATTACATATTATACCAAAGATATAGTCTCTGATATTCCAGTGTTGTGGGCAATTTGAGTTCTGACAATTTCCTTGGAGCAACTCAATTTTAACTTGTCTCTTAATTATCTTATGCAGGTGCCTCAGTGTTTGGCACTTTGATGACACCAGCTAGTTTTCTGGAGGTGTCCCCTGCAGTCTCAGAACATGTGGTTTACATGTAAACACATTATTTGCATATCAAAAGCTAGTTAGTGACTGTGTACAGTTCAGATAGTTGGATGTACCGGTCCAGGGCACAATGTCAAAGGACAAATTCAAATACAGGTCCAATACATTCCCTCTATCAGCCCATGATGACGTTAACATTGCATCTTGATATCAGTGCAAGAGACCCAAAACACTTCAACTACCACCATCTCTTAGGATCTATAAAATGCAGTTAGTGATTCTAAGCACACATTTTTTGCCGTAAGAAAGAGGTTCCACTCAATCTCTCTCCTGTATGTTTTGCTAAAAGGTCTAAACAGACAAATATCTAAAACTGGTTGAATCCTTGATTAAATCTATCCAGTTTTCTAATCCTACTGAAAACTACTCAGCAAAGATGAGGGAAGGGTGGAAAGAGTGACAGAAAGACAAGAAAGATAACAAGTCCATCTCATTTCTGACAGATTTCTCAGTTGCTCCTAGCACTGTAGCCTCAGACATGTTTCAGAAACGGCCATGCCTTGTAAAAATTGGTAGCTATAAAGGATGGCATCAAAATGTGCTCAGCAGATGTTGCCACAAGTCTTGTAGACACATTTAAGTGCTTCTTCCAAATGGGATACACTGGCTGTGCAATTACCCTTCACAAATCCTTTGTCTTTTTAAGTATTAGTCTTCCATCTCACTTGTAACCTGATGTAGTGACTTCCTAGAAAGCTGTATTTCGAAGGCCATAACACTTTGGTTTTCCTCAATAATACACAAGAGGTGTGTTCACCATGAACTTTTTGTGGCCTCTTTGGTGACACTGAAGCCTGGGTATTTAGACTTTATGCAAAATTTTGGCAACATCCAGAATTGAAAAATCAGAGGGAATTTAGTCAGCTCCCAGAAGGATATGTCACAAATTATGGCCCAAGATTACACTAGATTGCCATTTGGAAGGATATCGCTTAAATTAAATGAATGAGAAATGTCCTCTGACTGAAAGCACTCTGCTATGTCATCTTCCTTCACTGCTTATCACAAATAGGATCTTTACCACAGATGTGAAAGGCATGCTTCTACCCTGTCATGTAGCTTAGAAATGTTGTAAACTGCATTAAAAAAAAATAAAAAATCACCAGAGCCAAGTTCATACAAGCAATAATATTGAAGTATGACTAAAATTGTATGAGTGCTATTTCTGAGGAAACTGTAGCACAGATAAAACAATGCTGCCAAATTGCACCAGCAGCCTATTTACCTCAGGATTTTCCTACATTCAGTTATTATCCTGGCTCATTTAGTACCAAGAAACTTCCTAAAACTAGACCTAAACAACAAGAAGTGCAATTTTACTGCAAAAAAGCTGCAGGATTTCCCTTTTATATTTTTAAATTATTATTCTTTTTATTCCTTAACAAATACTTATAAAATGGTTGGATGAAATATGCTTCTGGCCGTGAGGGCAAGTAAACTAATTTCCTGGAATTACAGTAAAACCACTTATCTCATCTACCACCTATCATTATCAATTACTGTGCTACAAATCCTGGTACAAACAAAAGGCCAGGAATGTGGAAAACCAGGTTTTAGGGCTCCTCAGACATTTTGTTGTGGCCTTTTCATTAAGTCCAAGCATAATTACAGGTATTAGGAACAAAGACAGCCGTGGTATCAATGAAATTACCGAATTAAATGGTCCATTGTAATTTGTGATGGCATCATCCAAGAAGCAGAGATCAAATATGTACATTGGAGCAAAGGGTCTACCATAGGTGGCTCACTGGGACACTGAATATCACTTCTGCCATACATCTAGGTAGAATTTATTACCTACAGAATATAGAAAAGGTCAAAGGTCTATTCTTGCTTGGATGCTATGGCAAAACTAATTTTTACTATAATTATAAATCTTCAAAGTTTAATCTTGTAGCCATCCAACCTGTAAGAATCCTAACTTTGTCACTGTGATCATCTACCAGAAAGGACAGCAATTTTATTAAAGTAATATGCAGCTTATGGAGTCAAAATCACATTTTTTATTCAATTCTGCAAAAAAACCCCCCCTGACAAAGATCAATAGAAATGATGACTGAATGAGGACTGAGTTTAAATTTTGGTCTCTGGGCCAACACAAATAATTTTAATGCTAGGCTAATTTAATCTCTGATGTAATTCTACATATCTCAGTTGACAATTGGTCCTATCTCAAATTGTACCATTCATTTTAAAAGCATTTAAGTAGTTCTGCTTTTGAAAAATATACATAAATCAACTGATAAATTCATCCTGAAAACTAAGAATATTTGGAAAGGAATGGAGCCTCAACTGTAACATTAAGTTCCCCAGATATAATTCATAACTTCACTATGCCACACATAAATCACCAAAGAGCTGATTTAACACAATTGAAAACAATACCTGTGTGCTTACAAAATATTCACATGGATAAAACAGTTTATAATTTACTAAAATGTGACTGGTTCTTTAAATTCATAGTTACAAATAGGTCCCTAATGCAAAAGAGTCTATTACATCCCATTTCTATATTCATATCCATAAAACTGATCTGCCCAAATTGTACTAAGTTTTTATAGCTTAAGGAACAAATGTATGCACATGAACATCCATGTCTTTATACAAATACAGAGTTTCATGAGAAAAATCAGAAGGTTAGGTTATATCCAAGGGAAAATATGCCTGATAAAACCTACACTGAGATTTATGTATTTCCAGAGAACACACTAAAAAAAAAAATCCAGAGAGATTTTTTGCTTATTTTGACTTCTTGCCTGGTCTGAGGTTTTGTTATACATCTAAAAGTTGAACTGAAATATTAGAAACCTCTGTGAACTTAGACTGCTTTCAGCAAGGCAGAATTTGGGGCTTAGGCTCATTACGAAATGTCAGTCTGAACCTACAGTCAATCTTAAGAAAACTGTTTGTCTGCTTTGAGGTTTAACTGGCCTGCCCTAAAAAAAGTACCCTAGATATACAAATTCATAAAAAGTAAAACAAACTCTATAACTGAGATTATTTAAAAGATCAAAACACACACTCTCTTTTTAAAAATAAATAAATAAATAAATTTGCAGAGGGAAAAATGTGGAGGTGGGAGGTCTGTCTTACACATGCTTGATAAAATCTCTTCATGATATACCAATCTTATACATATCTAAAGTTGTTTTACCCAGTCATAAAGCTTAGTAAATATCTTAGGGGAGGAGTTCAGATCCACAGGGCATCAAGAAAATAATTCAATGACCTATTTTGATCATGTTTTTCTTTGTCATGCTTTAAACTCAATAAAATGAGACTTTTCTTTCAACAGCAGTCTTGCCTTTTTTTTTTTTTTTACTTTTTTTTTTTTTCAGTGATGAGGAAGTCATCAAGGGACAGATGAATTAATCTCCTATACCATATGTGTACATGTGAGTACTTTAGTATGTTCAAGAAAACAAGGCTTTCATAACTACTGTATTGATAAAGGTATTTTTTTTCCCCCATGGTTGTCCTAAAAATGCACCGTAAATGCTCTCTTTCATAAGTCCTGAAGGCTCTGTTCAAGACACTGGAATTCCCATCTGTACAATGCATGCTTTCATCTGTGTGATCATCAACACATGTTGAATATGTTTCTGAAAGTCTGTTTTAGAGCTATGGCCATGGGACATCATGTGACCACTGAATCATTTTCTTCCAGCTGAGGGTACATTTTATCTTGCCAAACATTTTCATAGTTTGTGCAAACAGTTCCTGAAGTCTGATTCAGCTGCTCATGATGTGGCTGTCTGCTTGTCTGAGTGCAGGGGAAGGTTTAGGATTTCATATTTCTCTCCACACGTTAACTTTTAATCCTCTAAAATGTTTCCTGTGTGTTGAACATATGCCTGTTTGATTATTCCTGGCAAATGGCATTTAGGACCAGTTTGTTGATTAATTCTGAATCATGTTATGATGGTCTTCAAAGAACACCTTAATAATTTTAAGTAAGCCATGAAGAAAATAACATTTTTTTCTTTCCAAAATACATTCTGAAGCAGCATTTTTCATATTAATGAAAATAATATTTTCATGCAGTATTAGGAGACCTTTTGGGGCTATGTAATGTTCTTATCTACACCATGTTTAATAGGATTTATTGCATACAGCCTCCACTTAATGAGGTCAAATACACACAGCAAAGTCTGTTAACCAAATAAAGTAAGTCAGACAGATGCAGACTTCAAGTAACTGAATCAGTGGAACCAAAAGTCTAGTAAAAAACTATAGTTATCCCTAAAAGTATACTGGATTCTTTTTAGTGCCAGATCAGTGCACATACATTATGTTTAATCTAACAAAGTACTGATAACCAGAGAATTAGGCTAATAGTGAGTACCATCATCCAAATACTGACCTCACTCAACCTCTGTCTTTCATACCAGTAAGTCAGAATCCTCCCCACCTCTTGGAAAGGAAAGCAATTATGCCACAGTAAGACAAAGCGGCAGGAATCAGAAGGTATAGGCACATTAAGAACCCTTTCAGAGTCACAAGGCTTTAGTTTTCATCTTATTTTGACTTCTGTTTTCCTTGAGGATTTTCCTGGTTAGCTTCACATATGGGTTACTGAAAACTGTCTAATGTAAACTGTTTAGTATTATCAGTACCACAGCTGAGCGTAGACATACACAAGGCTTTCCTAAAATTGTAATCTCTTAAAATTCTTCTAGGATTCAGAGACACAGAATGTCTACTAAGTGAGCCAGCCCATTTCCCAATCTCATTTATATGCTGGATTTTTCTGTGCTTCATTCAATCCTGTTTTAAACTCTCTCAAGCGACATGGCTTCCTCTCCTTCCTGCAAGAGACAATTCCCTACTCTAATAGATCTTTCTCTAACAGACAAATGTTTCCCCTGATATTCTGCATAATTCTTCCTTTTTTAATTTAATCCCATAAATGTAAGTTGTACTTCCTTTCCCTTAATTTGTATCATTGTTTTTCAAAGGAAACATAACAAAAGTTTCAACGAAAAGGAAGCTTGTCTTATGCAAACAGTAAAAATTCATGTTAGAAAGAAAATTTACCTTGCTCCTATGAACCAGGGAATTAATTTGATGAAAAGCAATACAGGACCATAGCTCATGCTGTGTTGTGGTCAAACAGAGCTTCAGCAATAAAGTTTCAAGACCTTCACTATTTCCACTACCTATTATTCAGGTAGGCTATAAATCTGGTAAACTTTTTTCACTGGCCAAGCTTACTTACTAATCAAGTTTAATTAGCAATTTCTGTAAGAGCTCAGCTCTAAGGTCTTTGAAGTCAGTGGGATTCTTTCCATTAGTTTCAGTGGGATCTTGATGATGCCTGTACATTCATGAAAATAACACTGCATTTAATAGTATGTTAACAGAGTGAAAGTAAATAATGGGGGAATAGCAAGACAATACTTTTTTTAAAAATATATTTTACATATTTTACTTCTGTGAAAGTGTTTTTGATGAAATCACCTGCATCCTATATTTTTAGAGCAAGAAATTTTTTCAAACCCTTTCAATTTTCACTTTAAAATTATTTTAACTGTAGCAGCATGCCAAGTGAAGTATCAATTTCTTTGACAAAGATTTAATTTTCCATATGGTTTCAGTAACAAAAAGCTTTAATTTATTTACAGTAGTTATAAAATCAGTAACTGAGTACCCCTCCTCGATGTTGCTAGACCAACTTAAGATGAAGTTTCACAGTGCATGTATTATCACTTTCTTTCTTCTCCCTTTATAGTTATCTGGTCATTTGAATTTCACAGAACAAATTTTCCTATGGGAGTAAAGAGAAAAGTGCTAATAGCAACTGCTTTCTACCTCTCTTGCATGAAGTTCAGAGATGTTAAAGGCATTCCAACACATGCTCTCAACCAACCCTGCCCTCTGCCTCTCACAGGGAGTGAGACTTGGTATTCTGAATGGTGGTCAATTTTCATCCAAGCAAAACAGGCTGATGTATTGGCAATGAGATAACATCTCACAGCTTTGCTCAGTGATGTGTACCAAACCTTCCAAGCAGGGCATGAATGTGTATACACCCCTATCTAACATATGGACTTCATCTCTTTCCCTCTCCTAGGCACTCTCATTCCCCTTAGCCATGTGCAGGCAAAACTCCCGTGTTCGTGCTAAATCGTTGCTGGTCCAGTTAAGTAAACAAAGTAGAGATAATGTTGCTTTTCTTTCCAGCCAGAAATGCTGGTTTTCTGCTTAAATGCATACCTTTGATGGTAGCTCACTGGCAAAACTTGCCGTAGGTAAAAGAAACATAATTATGCCATTTTCAGCTGAAATAGTTTTTCCCTTAAAGAGAAAGGGAAACAGATCTAATCCAATCTCCCAAGGAGAGTCCACTTGTGAAATTAGAACTGTTTTATTCATCTAAGCTCATTTCTATTAAAAAAAAAAAAAAAAAAAGTTTTGACTAGAGTTTACATAAAGCTAGGCAGCAGCCAGCTAGGGGAGCCCTGTGGCCTGTATGGGCTCCAGACCGGGCAAGCAGGTCAAATGCTTTTGGAATAAAGTACATTACATTCCCAAATTACATATATACAATGGTTAGGGGGTGTGTGTGTGTGTGTGTGTGTGTGTGTATATATATATATATATATATAAAGATAGAGATCTTAATAAGACATGAAGTGCAAATAGTCTGTATTATTTTTACATTTCCATATTCCAAGGTGAAAGAGGGTAATGCTGTCTCCTTATCGCTCCATCAATCTTAGAAGTCACTTTCACAGGCTTGAAAGGAGTGAAGCTGAAAGGCTTGCAATGTCATATTTAATGGAACTTCCTCGCCATGAAAGGATACTATCACAGACTAAATAAACTAAATATGAAGCAAGGCTCTGTTCGCTACAAAAAATGATCTTTTTACACATTGCAATTCTGATGCTGGATCACAGAGGTAGTAATGCAATTCAACACATAGTAGTGACGTGTGGCTTAGTACAAACACTAGTTAATAGATAAAATTGGAGACATTGTATTTCTCACAGTTAAGGGCTCTGTGATGTTTTATTGTCAATGAAAATTATCTGTTTCCTCCTCATCCCATTACCTAGCATGCAGAACATCAGAACTTCACGCAGCAAGCAGCTGGGAAACAGATTCTTGCCTGAAGCTCCTACAAAAGTACACACACAATATGGAACAGACTAACAAAACTTTCCCTTATTTTCCCCAGTCATGCCTTTTCTGATCTTTTCGGTGCTTGGGAAAGTTCTGATGCAGTCACTTATGGCTCAGCACTTCCTCCACTGGGCAGCAATTATTATCACTGCTTAGGAAATCCGCTTTTCTACACTGTTATGGAAATAAGTTTATTTGTGTTTTTCATCAGATGTGAGCATGGAGTTCATTGTGTCTCAAAAGCAGGGGAGAAAAGCCCTGTACTGTTATTTTAGCATTCAACTATGTTTGCTAGAGCAAGAGGCTCAGAGCAGAGATTTCTCTCCCTTGGAGGAATGATTTTCCTGGCATTCGTGGTGATGTTGTTTCTGAGAGAAGAGGTAGATACTGGGCTGGGGTTAGTTTAAGTATGTGCTGCTCAACCACAGGTGAGCCACTGTTCATTAAAAAACTGACTCCTGCCCTCTGCTCTTGGAGACTTCTGCTGCCAGATATCAGTGAAGCTTTACCTCTACTGTTTAAAAATGAAGCCCAATCCAGTGAAAGCTGGACTCTGCTTTCACTTCACATTGCCAGGGGTTCCCAGTTAAAAAAGTTCCAAAGGTGCAAAGTTGGGTTGTTTCTCTGCACCAGTTTTATAAGCCTCTTAAGCTCTTGCATGGATTATAACAGCCTGATTTAAGCCACAGGGTATCTTCAATGACATCAGCAAATTTGGCTCAATATCCTCCAATAGATGGGCAATTTGTTTTTATAATAAACAGTACCACAAATCACAAGAAAAGCAGCATAGCTGCCAAAATGTCTTCACCCTTATAAGGAAAAAAAAAAAAAAGAAAAACTAAAAAAAAAAAAAAAAAACAAACAAACAAAAAAACCCCAACAAACTCTGCTACAGGATTTTGTTTTCATTTTGGTGAAGTGAAATATTCCATTCTCTAGGAGGATTTTTGTCTCTGATTCCATCAAACAGTCTTTTGGCATTAAGGACAGCAGAGACTACCCTGTAGTGTAAGATTGCATAAAACCACTTTGGAACAGGAGAAAAAATGACAAGGAAGATTTCAAGCAAAACTGAATTAAAAAACTATGAGAAATATTTGAATACCCTTTAAAAAGGACTGACGTTATTAAAACTACTTGCTTGTTGTACATTTTTCTAAGTTATTATTACTATTTTAGTTTTTGAGCCTCTCTATGGAAGAAAGATAGATGTTTCCTTTTACGAATAAGCATTAAAAATATAAAAAAATTATGAATACAGCAGGCAAACTAGATAATGAATAGAAAACATGCTTGTTTAAAGGAAAGTATGAGTATTTCTTAGGTAGTAAAGCTCATGTACCTTGAGAACACCTCAGAGAGATGTAGTTTTATGGTGAGGTATTTCTTCACTCTATATTCACAGTAAACAACACCCATAAGCCTCTGCTCTTCACCAGACATAGGAGGACTGGATTTGGATGCATTTCCATTACATTTCCTTAGTCTCTGATCTACCCTCTTCTTAAGCAAGTAAAAAGGAATAGAGTACACACTGTATGGAGAAGTACAATTTGCTTTGCAAAAAGATGCCTGAATGCCAGCAGTGCCCTGCCCCCAGAATATCACCCAGTTAGGTTTTGTGAGAGGATTAGCAGAACAAATTATGAATTTGCATTTTGTTACTGAAAACCAGTAAAGAGCATAGCATATACATGTATTTTTAACTGCCAAGGATATATTATTTTACGTAGAATTTTTATTTCTATAGGCTTGGTTTGTTCTGAGATTTCATTAAAAAAACTCAAGGGCAATAAATATAAAAGTATACTGAGACCATACCGTTCTGAAATAAATAGTAAGTATTAGCCTGCTGTTGTATCATCACATTTAAAATATGTTTCAAGTTATGCAGAAAACACCAATGAGTCTTTTGAACTTGGATTAGGAATCACTTTGAGAGTTTTGAGTAGAGTAGAAATGTCTGATACCTTCTTAAGTATAACTTTTCTCCCCTATTCTAATACTGTTCTTCCCTGGCTCTTAACAACCCACAGGCTCTTATTATTATGGTGCAGGATGTCCTGTCTGTGGTTTTAGAGGAATGTGGGAAGGACATATTCCAATGTGTCTGTGATGTTCAGGACAACTTTCTTTGAACTGAGACTGGGGCTGTCATTGGAAGCAGCTAATATGTTTCAGGAGTCATTTTTTTCCTCTAACATTTACTCAGCATGTCATGGTTTGGTTTTTTTTCATTCATCAGAGAGAAACCATGCAACTGAAAGTATAAAAACATAATCTGAAATTATATGGGGTTTTTTTGTTTCTATTCTAATGATCACATCATTGTCAGTCAAGGGAAAATGACAATGTGAAATCTTTACAAGTATTTAAAGAATAGTGAGTTATGTTCTGACTTCAGTCTTGACTAGAATTAGAGCCACTGCATTAGTGAGGATGCAGAAGGAGCTGTCTCCTTTAAGACTGGAAAACAAAAGCAGCAAATGCCTGTCAAAAGGACAGAGGGGAGAGCTGTTATTTGAAAACTGACAAGGTTCATATGCATATTAGAGGAAATGAAATGACATTTACTGCACCCAAAAAAATTACTTCATTGGCATGAGAAGGTACTCAAGTTAGATTTAAACTAAAAAAATTTAATTCACTGTAGATCAGTCACAGCAGTGCAGTGCATCACACAGATACATTTTCTCTTGGGTTTTTTGTTGGGTGGTTTGTGTTTTTGGTTTTTGTTTGTTTTTTTTTTTGTTTTGTTTTTTTGTTTGTTTTTGTTTTGTTTTGTTTTATTTACCTGATGCCCCACTGACAGGGTTCTGCCCTGTGCCATTCAAAGTGAGCTGACCCAAACTTGTCTATGCTGGACTGCACTTGCCTTTTGGTCCACTATGGTATGTCATAACATGGAAATCACACCAGAATTTCAGTTTTCTTTCAGAAACTAAAAATCATGCTTGAAACTTAAATCTACCCAGTAAATTCAATTAATCCAGTCATTCATTTATTATGCATAAAAGGAAAAATGTGGTTTCAAGTAAGGCAGACATGCAAAGGAAGTGTGAACTGCCGGGCTGCATATCACAGACTGCAAAGGGGTACTATTTATAGCCTACTGTGAGATCAAGAATATCAATTAATTAAGAATGATAAGAAGCTAGCACTACTTTAATATGAGTAAAATGTTCAACCAAGGAAAAAGGGTAGACATAAGAGGGTTCCTTTAGAGCTATTAGCTGTTTGAATTGATTATTAAGAGACTAGAGGGATGTTATCACTGCAAACATGTTTTCAATCACTAAACTCTCTGACATCAATAGTGGCAAGATGAAGCTCCAAGAGATAAGAGAAAATACCTATAAGACTTGACCATAATTCACACTGAGGTAAGGCTTTTTTTAGTATTTTCATCAGGATATAAAGAAATACATGAAATACTTATCTTTTCTTGCCTGTCAGGGTGATATAAATGAAACTGGCCACTAACTACCATGATATTATACATTACCCTAAAATGTAGTGGATTGATTTGAATAATTGGTTGATGCAGCCACTTCTTTCACTTTCCAGGCTGTTTGATTTTGTTGTTCATTTTTCTACTGAAGATCATCAGCTGAATTTTAAAACCAGTGTGGGGTGAAGTGAGGTTAAAGATGCCCCCTGGTTGTTCTTTCTATGTTCCTCCATTCAAAAAACCCCAAAACAATAGCAGAACTTCACACAATGGAACATCTCTGGAAAAAACAAGTAAGAAATCTTGGCTGGAATTTACAGAACCACAGAGGGAATTTAGCTCATTCTATGATATAAGCATTTATGTTATGTGTTCCACTCTGTTCCATAAAATAAACACTTTATAAAGTTATCATTCTGAGCCTTAGTGTTTTTCTTGTTTGTTGGTTTGGGTTTGTTTTGCTTTGTTTGTTTTTGTTTTGTTTTTGGTTTGGTTTGGTTTTGTTTTTTCTTTTTTCTTTTAAATGAACATTCTGCAGGTAAGGGATCTGAAACATGGACAGTATTTGCTGACCATTTCAACTACTCTCAAACCAAATGAAATTAAATGCAAAGTTGATCGGGGAACAAATAACTTTACACATATTTTCTACATAGGGCTAAATGGTAACATGGAAAGTGGGGAATTTCAAGAAATACTAGCTTAATTATATAAGATAAAAATAGACTTTCTTGTTATAATCTCTATAGTAATAAATGCCTAGATTACAAGGACAATTAAATTGTGTTTCATGGATCACAATTTTTAATATCTAGATACCCTTAAATGATATTTCTGGAACCATATTGTTGTTGCATGTACCAACAATCAATTCACAAATACACAGAACAACATGTACTGGAAAATGTGCAATACTAGATCAAGATGTGCTCCTAAATGTTATTTTGCTGTTGTATTTTCTATTTTCTAATGGATTTTATGTCATCTTTCCTTTTGTTTCCCCCATAGATGCTTATAATCCAAACATGGATGCTTAAAAGAGACAAAAGAATTCTGTCTGGTTAAAGAAACAATGCATGCTAACAACAGCAATCTATCTATCTATCTATCTATCTATCTATCTATCTATCTATCTATCTACTTAACTAGGAGCTCAAAGGAGCTTGGCTGCATGCATAACAAACTGAATGTACCTAATTGACTATAGCAATAAGCTTGTACCAGGCATAATCTAGTTTTCATTAGTTTCTATGCAACAAATTCTGCTGTGTAGAATTTTAATTAAAATATTTCAAAAACATGAATCATAATATTTCCAAGACAATGCCATTAACATGCTGGTTTATTGATCATTTGATAAAGAAAAATCAAGCTGAGCACATTTGCTAGCAGCAAACATTCCAACTTCTCCAAACTTCTACCTCCATAGGTGCTAATACTGCATACATGTGCTGACTGCTTGCCATAAACACATTAGCAGATACTTTACATCTTATTGTAATTCCATCATATTACTGAATATTTTCTCACTATGAACACTTGATGTAATAAGCAAGTACTAGAATTCTTTCTTTTTTATATGAATGACAGAATTTGTAAATTAAGTGGCTCTACAAAACTATTTCACAATGGTTGTAAACATCCAGTCTATTAGTTTCAAAAGCAATAACTTAGCATAACTTTCTCATTCAAGAACTGTTGATTTCACCACAGAAAACCCAAGGTAATATTTTTGTATACAACAGAGTTTACAATACTGAAGAAAAAAAACCCCAAAAACCAGCAATCATGATTTTAACAGTTTGGTAATCTATACTCAGCTATTAACGAATCTGCTCTTGAAGCAGCCTTTATGACTGAAGTGATTTACTGCAAAATGATACAATGAGAAGGCATATAGGTATGTAATTGTTGCAGTTATATAAGAATCAGATTTTTCTTCCTTTAGAGAATTCAGGATTTTAAATATTTTCTTCCTTTGCAAGAGATAGTAAGAAATTCTCCATGACTCTCTTGAATTTAAACTGGGAAAAATTGTTTAGGGTTGTGCAAACTTTTTTTGATGACACCAAAGCATTAAGTTGTATTTTAGCCCTTACAAGAACTGATTTTGAGTGGAAAAACCTGTCTAAGTAAAAGTCTTTCTGTGAAACACTTGCATTTCAACAAAACAATATTTTATGAACTTGAAATTACATATAGTTCCTTGCTATTTTTTTTCTGTTAAATGTTATCTTTTATGACTTTGACTAAATCAATATAATACATAAGGCAACTTCCTCCACATATTTTATGAATTTTTTTGCACGTGATTTAATCAACTGTCTTGGTTTGAGGGGAAAAACCAAGATGTTTACTCACAAGAGGAGGAGGGGGCTTCCTCCTCAATAATCACGC
>JAWWEV010000115.1:24864924-24879891 GCA_035583235.1 Hafferia zeledoni | reverse complement strand
GGCAATTTCCAAAAAAAAAAAAAAAAAAAAAAAAAAGAAAAATATTTTAAAAGTACACCTCTGGCTTATCTACCAACACACATTAACGAGATACAGGGAAAGAGAATTTTTCCTGTCCCAACATGAGCACTCAGTTAAATTAAATTGGTGTCAGCACTAATTCTTCCCTTAGGACTAAATATTTGCAAATATTAAATATAAATTAAATTAAATATAAATTAAACATATGACACTTGGTTTTAGGTTTCATTTTCAATTGAAGGTAAGTACAGTGAAAAAGTAAAAACAAACAAACAAAAAACACCAAAATACCAAACAGGAGAATATTTTCATTGGAGTATATATTAAATGACCTGTACAGCTTCATAATATGGTGCTTTATTTAGCTCTGCAGATCTGTTACAGCAAAACATACTAATGTCTGGATGCAGATTAATTCTGTCTCGTCTGGTCATTAGGAAAGACAGCTACAGTATTTAAGAAAGCAATTTCTAAAACAATACATGCAATTTCCTGCATTTCCTTGCAGGAAAAACATATGTAATAGAAATTATTTTAATTAAATCTATAGTCAGGATGCTGAATTCAGCTCAAAAAACTTGAGAACCTTTTGTTTTAGCTGTGCAAGTCTCCAAGGTTTACTTCTAGTGTGAGTTTTCCTTGACAAAATAAATGCTTCTTTCATGAGCATGGGTATGGGGGAGAGATTTTTCAGATGTTTAGAGTGTTTCTAGCTCAGGAGATCAAAACTTGCTTTATACAAAAAAAATGTCTCAGTCTGGATAAATCTTGCTCTAATAAAAATTAGTTCCAGAGCTGGAGAGACTCCTGTGTCTTTTAGATCATCTGTTTTAAGGAAGAAGGGAAATAGTTTTACCTAAAATTCAACTCATCTTCCAATCCACGAAGGTATTCGGAAACTGCTGGAAATCTTTGACATCTGAAAATGATTCATGATTTGGTAAAGCCAGTTTTGGGGTTGATTGTTCAGAAGATAGTATAGCTTCAATCATACAAGAAAATTTTCTCACCAGTCAAGAATCAATGAAGTCAAATTCTTCATTTCACCTTCTAATTTCGATTCCTATTAATTCAGGTGTCTGACTGGTCATTATAATACAGAATCCTAAAGAAGCTATCTATCTAAGAGGACCTCTATTCCTGAAAATGAAATATCTGAAGTCCTACTCTGGTAATTTAATAAACTATAAATCCCTAGGGAAAATATCAAATGAAGATCTGATTTTTTTTCCTTTACTGCTTATCTCCTGCCAACATTGTTGTCCTTTCTGAGTTACACTAAAGCCAGACAATGGAGAATCAGAGAAGTGTCAAATGATGGAATATGGGCATCTAGATAAGGTTGTACCATACAACCAATACCAAATTAAAAACAAAATAATTTTATCGATTTCTTTGAAGTGACATTAGTGAAAGCAGTATAGAAAAGAAGAATATATTGGAGACACCTACTGAATTAAAGATCTGAAATGAATCATTAGGGTTTCAATTTTCATCTGAAATGCCAGGTTCTTGGCAACAATTGGGAGGACAGGAAATTTTATATATATGCTCATTTATAGACATCGTCTCATCTTGATCCCCAAATCTTGGTCCCTAAAGCAATAAAACTAGAAACTAAAGAAAGAAAATCCTAAAAACATAAACTAAGAAAAATAATTTGCTACAATTTCTTTCTGCCCTTTTCTCCATGACTAAAATGGTCCCTCTCTGCCTGTTGCACCTGAATAGATGAAACCTTTGGAAATGCACTCATGTATAACTGCAATGCACAGTCATGTTCCTAAAACTTCAGCAACCTACAGAGAGTCCAAGGTAACTTAAAAAAAAGTCACAGGCTTGTCACCTAAGAATATGCCTAGAAAGAGCCTTGTTTCCACTAAGCTTCTCCTTCAGCATAAGCCTTGCCTGTCTCTAATGGCATTTACTTTCTTGTAGACATTTCCTCTTTCTAATGCCCAGCACTGAATCTACAGGACAATATCCTGCTCCACGGCCTATACTCTGCAAAAAGACATGTCCTGATGCCAAGATCTGCTTAGCTGTAAATCACCTACCTCCCCTGCCCCTTCGTCTATAGCATGTCTCTACCCCAGCTCCCCACTGACTGTCCTACCACCAGCAGTTTGGCTATATATGAACGGAAAGATTTCTGGTGTCTTTCTTCTGGCTGGTGCTCCTGATGGCTGTGGGGAGCAAGGAGGAAGTGGCACAGAAAGGACAAGACTCAGCAGTCTCCACTGACAAGATTCAATGAGCACAAACTGAAATACAGGAAATCTCATTTAAATGTAAGAAAAAATATTTTTTATTTTTACTGTGAGGGTGGTCATACACTGGGACAGGTCACCCAGAGAGGCTACAGAGTCTCTGCCCATGGAGATACTCAAAACCTGCCTGGACACACAACTCTGAGTAAATCACAGGATCATAGAATGGGTCAGGTTTGAAAGGACCACTGAGAGTCATCTGGTTCAACCTCCCTGTTCAAGCAGGGTCATCCCATAGCACTTGTATGGGATTGTGCCCAGAAGGTTCTTGAACACCTCCAGTGAGACTCCACACCCTCTCTGGGCAATCTGTTCCAGTGCATGGTGATCCGCACTTCAGTGAAGAAGTTCTTTCTCATATTCAGGTGGAACTTCCCATGCATCAGTTTCTGCCCATTGCCTCTTGTCCTACTGTTTGGCGACGCCAAGAGCCTGGATCCATCCTCTCAATACCCTCCCTTTAGCTATTTATAGACATTGATGAGATTCACTTTCAGACTTTTCTTCTTGAAGCTGAACAAACTCAATTCCTTCAGCCTTTCCTCATAAGAGAGATGCTCCAGTCCCTTAATCATCTTTGTTGCCCTCTACTGAACCCTCTCCAGGAGCTCTATGTCTCCCTTGCACTGAGCAGCCAGAACAGAGCACAGCACCGAGTATAGGGAACGGATCACCTCCCTCAACCAGCTGGCAATGCTCTTCCTAAAGAACTATTAGGGCACCATTGGCCTTCTTGGCCACAGGAGCTCACTGCTGGTTCAGGGACAGTTTATTGTCCAGAAGGACCCCCAGGTCCTTCTCTACAGATCTGCTTTCCAGCAAGTTGATCCCCAGTCTCTACTGGTACATGGGGTTATTTCTCCCCAGGTGCAGGACCCTGCATTTGCCTTTGTTGAAATTCAGACAGTTCTTCTCTGTCCATCTCTCCAGCCTGTTAAGGTCCTTCTGAAGGGCCACACAGCACTCTGAGGTATCAGCCACTCCTCTCAGATTTGTGTCATCAGTGCACTTGCTGAGGACACATATACCCCTTCAACCAAGTCATTGACAAATAATTAGACAATCCTGGGTCCAGTAGGCACCACGAGTGACAGACCAACTAGATCCTGTGCCACTGATTACAATGCTCTGGGATATCCTATTCAGCTAGTTCTCAATCCACCTCACTGTTCACTCATCCAAGACACACTTTTTGAGTTTGCCTGTGAGGGTGTTGTGAGAGAGAGTGTCAAAAGCCCTGCTGAAGTTGAGGTAGACAATATCCACTGCTCTCACCACATCTGTCCAAGCTGCTCTATCTGACACAGTCTTGAGCAGAGGAGTTGGAGATTAGGTGATCTCCAGAGATGAATTCCAATGTCAGTTACACAGTGATTCTGCTGAAAAACATCAGCATGATCTAAACCCAGAAGATTCATCATATAACTTTTGACTAAAGGGCACCATAGTTCATGCTACAGAATACATTGCAAAGCTAAAAATCCCTGGTATGATCAGAGAAAGGACAAAATTATTTGCATTGGGACTTTCCCTTTGCAAATTACTGTGGGATTTATTGTGTTCCCTTTCAGATACATAGCTGCTCTGTGAAAAGAGAGCTAGGTTTAGCATATATTTCTTGAAACTATCACTATTTCAACACTGCTGCTATGCTCCTAACTAATGAGCCACACAGCAAGTCAACAGATTGTTTACGTTTGCATTAATATTTAACTTCTATGAATTAATTGGAAAATTTCTTGATAAATTTTTGGAGTGGCTTATATGTACACAAGGTACAGCCAGCTGCCAGTGTAACTAAGTTAAATGATTGCCCTTAGCAACTTCTATGCACACACAGCACAGTCTTCCTCAGTTCAGTCTGATAAATAAGCAAAGACCTGGTTTGTTTTCCTCAAGAGCATGAAAGCATAATATGAGCACTACATTTTCCTTTTCAAACCTGAAAGATTTTTTCTTTAAAGAATCAGATCCAAACATCCCTAGTTCAAATTCAATATATTTTTATGTTTATTACTTTTCTCTTTATCTTTTCTTCTGAAAATCTGAGCAAAGATTTACTCTCAAGTAGATTGCCCCCATTTATTAAAGAGAAGCAAACAGGAAGGACTGGATGTACAAAAGGGGCTCTGTGGATGCTTTCAGTACAGGATTATTTCATCGGTGTCCAGAACAGTTCTATTGGCAACCAAAATAACTAAGTACGTCAGCCCTGAAACCCCACTGATGGTGTACCATTCACACAGGTCCAATATTCAACTCCGACCACCCATGTTTCCTTTTACACCAATGCACACAGCCTACATCACTGAATGATAAAACAGTGTGGAAAAAGTTAACAGCTTCAAGCTCTCTAACTTTGTGTAAGAAAATGAAAATACATTTCTTTGTCATGGGATCTATTAGTGTACCTGAAAGCTGTGTCTGCAGCTGCCTTGCAGTGTCTAGAGGTATCCCTGGATATAGAGACAGAATAAATCTGAAGCACAGAGCTGCGGGGATGCTCACCTACCTTCTGTGTATGAAACGGGGGGATCTTCAACTTTACCTCAACTTATTTATAACAAATCCAAAGCATTTCAGGTTTGATACTGAACATGTAAACAATCAGTCCTTTGGAGTGATGAAGACCACAGATTTATTTTAAAACTGTTGCCATCTAAACTTGATTCAGTGTAGCCTCCCAATTTCACTTCCACGGAGAGAAGGACTGAGCAAACAAAGATGTAATTACCATTTCTGTGAACTAATAAAAATGTGAGGGTTTCATCATTGTAGAATCACATGCACATACCATATAAAAGATGGAGAAAACAATTTGGAGAGAGAAATGACCAAATAGGTCTTAAAACTATCCATCTTTTAGTATATTCTTATTTGTGATCAATCTTTAACAGCAGTAGAAAAACCTGAACTGAACCTGCAATGCAAGAAAACATATTAAGGAGTGAATGATGGACAGAAGGGTGCATTTACCTTAACAAATGGTATCACAGCTAATCATTTTAACAAAAAGTTTATTGCTTATAATTATCTTCTCCTCCTTTGTACATACATGATTGAATTTTGATTTTAGTTTTGAGAGCTGTTGGCTCCATGAAAAAACCTATACTGATCACGATGATAGGTATTGTATGTGAAAAGAAATGTTCTAAACCTCAAATCTAATTAGGTATTTTTTCACATGATTACTAAAACAAGGAAAATAGCTTCTTGGTAGGGTTGCTGAACTAACAGAATAAAGGTGTCTTAAGAAAGTAAACTTGATATGGGTTTAAAGTTAGGCATCCTTTTTCTAAAATTTCTACAAGAATTTTAAGATGGAAATGGCATAAAAGCATGGTAAATCTTCAGCTGTAAGTCCAAATTATTAAATTATTAATATTACTAAAAGCACACACTAATTCGAAGACAAAAGAGAAAAAATAATACCAAATAAATTTCATGACAATTGTGAAATTCAGTTCTTTAACTCAGATACCTTTCTTCAGATGTTCTGGGATGATACCAGTCTAACACCCTTCTATAATTGTAATGAGACCTTGTGGTGCACATAGCTGAACTCCTTTGTATTTAGTCAAATAATTTGTTCTTTAAATAAGACATTTTTATTATTTGAGAACAAGTAAAAGAAACAAACCTAAATCTCATAATTCTGAGAAAATGTGTCATTAGGACTAGTACTGCAAAATGTTGCCTTGATTCCCCTCCCCTGAAGTATCAGTTGCAAAATCCTTCCCTGAACCTTCAGAACTGCAATACAATGTAGGCTCTTTTAGTGAAGAGTAAAACAAACAGGTTTTCGTATCTTTGGTTATGATCCTTAGCAACTTTACCACTGCACATAGAATCTGTAGGATTACAGGTGCTTTTCCAAGCAGTAGCTAAAACAAGAACGCACCTGATTAGCACCACATCAGAGACACTAAATTCTTTATAAACAGTAAGAGAATGGGTGCTGATGTCTTTCTGTCTCTGGGAGGAAGGAACTGCAAAGATATCAAGCTCTCCCTCCTTGATGTTTTACTTTTCTTTAGTGCTCCATTACAAAAAGTAATGTTGTGTGAACAAAGGCAGCCCTGGCAAATGAGCAGTAACTGTCCCTTGCATTGCTATTACTGAACCGTATCCACAGGCAGTTTAATCTTTAATGGAAAGCAGTTGTTCAGGTCTTTCTACTACACAGGATAGCATTACTTGGAAGAATTCATTCTTGTGTTTCTGTACCACTCTAATTGGGTAATATTGGACATTCACTGCAAATTCACTGTTGATGTGAATGTGATGTCCTGGAATGCTGTGAATGGAGAGGTTTTATGATAGAAAAAACCAAAACAAAACAAATCGTGGCTAAATATTCACAGTCTAAAAACCTACAAGAAGATATATTTGCATTCCTTTTAGAACACTTTCCCTTGGACTAAACAGAAAATATCACTGTTTAAAAGCATTATTTTGGGAAATTGAAATTTTCTATTTCTGGTACTACCTTCACCTCTATATGATGACACCTGCCTTGACATCCTTCACTGTCCATATTCTTCAACAGTATCAACTCTTTTATGGGCATGTTTATGTTTACATTTCATCCCCTGTCTGTTTTATGCTCCTCCTTCAGTTTCTGTTCTTTGAATACATCAGCTGTCCCTTATCAAACTCAAGTTGTGAGAAAAGTGTCACTGAACTTTGAATATGGAAAGTATGTTTAGGTTTCCTTCTGACCCTAAATATGTAATAAATTTATCTGCTTTATTTCCTGGAGGAAATACTTTTCACTATATGATTCAAATAGTGCAACAAATGTCCATCAGTGAGATGTCAGCAACCTAACAAGTAAAACATAGTTCTTAGTCCTAACCCTTGAACCCTTTCTGTTCTTTTCATGTGTCTTTTTAATTTCAGTCCTGTCATATCCCAATTCCTAAGCTGTCAGCCATATTTAGCTGTGGAGTATTTGGCATATTTGTTTGCAAATAGGAGCTGGTTAACATTTCCAGAATCTGCATAATTCAGTCATTATAAATTCTGTTTGCCTGTTTCTTTTCACAAAATTACAAAGACATGACAAACATGAGCAAAGCTGCATATTGTTAACTGGATCAAAGGAGTGTGTCACAAACAGCTTTGAAAAAAAAAGTACTCTTGTTTGTATACCTATGTAAAACATTTTATAGTGGTTTAAATCATAGAATCTCTGAGTATGCTGAGTTAGAAGGGACCTACAAGGACCACTGAGTCCAACCGTTAGCCCTGCACAAGACCATCCCCAAGAGTCACACCATGTGCCTCAGAGTATTTTCCAAATATTTTCTCCTCTCAGTCTCCTCTTCTCCAGGCTGAACAGAACAAGTGCCCTCAGCTGCTCCTCATGCAGCTTCCCCTCAAGGCCCTTCACCATCTTCATTACCCTCCTCTGGACACTCTCTAATCTCTTTCTTATAGTGCAGTGCCCAAAACTGCACACAATATTCAAGGTGAGGCTGCCCCAGTGCAGAGCAGAACAGGACAACCCCTTCCCTTGCCCGGCTGGCGATGCTTTGCCTGATGCCCCTAGGACATGGTTGGCCCTCCTGGCTGCCAGGGCACTGCTGACTCACATTCAACTTGCCATTGACCAGGATCCCCAAGTCCCTTTCTGTGGCACTGTTTTCCAGCATCTCATTCCCCAATCTGGATGTACATCCAGGGGTGCCCCATTCCAGGTGCAGAATGAGGCACTTTCCCTTGTTGGTTGGTGATTGTCCAGTCCTCTAATTTGTTGAGGTCTCTCTGCAGGTCCTTCCTGCCTCTGTGGGAGTCACAAGCTCCTCCCAGTTTTGTGTCATCTGCAAACTTGCTTAGTATCCCTTCCAGTCCTGCATCCAAGTCATTTATGAAAATGTTGAAGAGCACAGGGCCTAAGAACCCCACTAAATGACAGGTCACCAGTCTAATGTCACCCTATTCACTACTACCCTTTGCTCAACCCATGAGCCAATTGCTCACCCACCACGTGATGTGTTTATCCAGCTGTGTGCTGGACATTTTGCCCAGAAGGATCCTGTGAGAGACAGTATTGAAAGCTTTACTGAAATCCAAAGACATTACATCAACTCACTTCCCTTGACTGGCTAGGTGGCTTATCTTCTCATAAAAGGAAATCAGGTTGGATAAGCAGGACTTTCCTCTCATGAAGCCATGCTGGCTGCAGCCAATGACTATGTTGTCTTTCAGGTGTTTTTCAATACTTCCCAGAATAATTTTGCCCATAACTTTGGCAGGCACCAAAGTTTTCAAGGTCCTCCTTCTTGTCCTTCTAGAAAATCAGGACAACATTCACCAGCGTCCGAGTCACCGGAACTGCTCTGGATATCTGAGACCACTCCAAAATCAACGAGAGAGGTTTTGTGATGGCATCAGCCAGCTCTTGAGGATTCTTGGATGAATCACATCAGGCCTCATAGATTTGTAGGGATCCAGCTGGAGTAGCAGATCGTTCTTGCAGTCATGGTCTTCCAGCTCGGGGCAGAGACCCCCTTGGTCTGCCATCTGTTTTGAAGACAGAGGCACAGAAAGGATAAAATGCCTCTGCTTTGTCTGTGTCCCTGTTTGTGAGGTGACCATCCTCATCCTGTAATGGGCCAATGATATTTCTATACTGCCCACTGCCATTAATGTATTTGAAAAAACTCTTTGTTGTCCCCAGCATTTCTTGCCGGCTTCAGCTCCACCTGTGCTTTGGCTGCATGAATTCTCTCCCTACAGTAACAAGCAGAATCTCTGTATTCTTCCCTTGTCCCCTTGCTTCCACTGGGAATATGCCTTCCTTTTTTGCCTTGTGTCCAAGTGAAGATCCCTACTCAGCTAAGCTAGCTATCTGCCTCACCAACTTGACTTCCAGCATTTGGGAATTGCCTGCTCCTATATCCTCAGAAGGTGATGTTTGAAAAGTGACCAGCACTGATTGACTCAAGCACCTGCAGAAACATTTTTCCTGGGGACCTTACTTATGATTCCCTGATCAGCCTGAATTCTGCTCTCCTCATGTCCAGAGCTGAGGTTGTGCTGGCACTTTTTCTTCTGTCAAGAGAAATTTTAAACTCAATCACTTTGAGGTTTCTGTGGCCAAGACAACCACCAATCTCTGCTTCACTCGTGAGATCTGCTCAGTTACCAATGGTCACAGCAAACATTTGGAGGTAACTAAATTTCTTGTAGATGCACACATACCTGGAGTAAAATCACTTCTTGATATAAAAGAACTGAAGGATCATCATCACAATCATATTGCATTTCATCATTTAATTGTTTGTTTTAAATTTGTTTCTGGAAACTAATCTTACTAGGGCTCTGAAAGCATATGTGCTCTATTCTGTGTTTTATTATATCTTTTTTTCCCCTGTTTTTAACAGCTAATGCTGTCACACTAATTATTTCTCTTCTACCACATTAAATACAACCTTTATGATAGAATGCATCTAAAATAAATTAGTGGAAATAGTAATTTATAGACAACATACAGGAAGATTTAGAAATCCTTTGTGTGTTGCCATTCTCCTAATATAAGAACAACAAAATGCAGATTGACTTCTGCTCATAATATTTCACCAGTTAATTTATGTAGGCTCTTCCAATCCATTAGAGTAGATTAACTCCCTAGACCATAATACTAATAATTTCTCTGTGTGTCCTGGTAGTGAAGTGTCCCTAAGAATGCTTTGTCTGATCATCCTCTTTGCACCACAAAACTCCCCTAAAACAGCTCTTGCTGACAACCATTCTTCAGCTTTGGTTTTGAACCTTTGAACCTCACTATCGAGGCAACAAAAAGAGGGATCCAGTTTAGTTTCCTTCCCAAGCTTGTAAAAACTTTGGAATAAGGAACTTGGCCTGTTCAGGTATATAAGATACCTTCCTAAGAATTCAATCATCTCTCAAGAGTGAGAAACCAGATGCAATCCCCACCATAGACTTAGAGCCAGCCACATACACTCAGATTCACACCCCTGTTAGCTTTCCAGTAAAATCACAGAGAAAGAAGCACAATATTAAGATGTTGCTTTAAATGATACCCTGACTTTTTTTATGGATGAACTCCATAAATATAAATGATATCACTATTTCATTAAGCAGTAACGCTATATGTCTTAAAAAGACTGATGTTGTTGTATAAATACACTTCTATTTCACCCTTAAAGGTTACTTTGTCCATGGTGACAAAGGAGTCTAAATTCCACAGAGTCATTCTAACAAACGCCGTTACATTTATTCTTTGTGTGTGCATAGGCAAGGGCACACTCTTTTCCTCATACACACAGTTCCACTGCAGTGATACAGCCACAACATTCTCTGTTGTTCATGGGAATTTAGGGAAAATGAATTATAGGTGTAAGAGAGACAAGGAAACTCCTATCCCTGCATCTGTCATGCTGCTGTGCTTGCCTAGCTGGGGTGGAAAACTTGGCCATCTATGGTTAGTTTACATGGGATATGAGCTGTCATTTTCAGTGATCAAGGCCCCATTTGTTAAAATAATCTATTTCCACTTGGTAGGGAACATTCTGCACACCTTATGTGTACTCTGGAAAGAGAACCAAATATAATGATGAATATTGAAAACAGCAAACAGACTTCCTGAAGGGAGAATTTTGGTTTTCATGGATGAAAACAAGTTTATTATTATTTTCAAAATGTATTGCAAATATTGTAAGGAATGCAAAAACAAAATGTAACCTAACATGTAAATTGCTCATTGAAAACGTTTGCTGGTGGTTATGGGATCAGTACACTACATCATCCTTACATGTTTTTGAGGTGTACAGGAGTTTAGCCAATACATTTTTGTGTTTGTTGTTACGTTGTTAGGACATATTTGTTTTTCTTCTTGCTAACCACCAGGCTGAGAGAAATATGCCAAATTAATCTGCAAGAAGAAAAGCAGAAACTTTAGCCCTTTCTTGATGTTGTTAATGTCTATTCACTTAGATTTAGCAAGAAAGCCATTCCACTGACACTTCAGAAATCTGGAAAAAAAAAAAGCTTTTGTCTTGGACGTGTTTGGTAACTTTAATGTGTTACAGAGTCCAATCTAAGCAGAAGGATTATGCAGGGGGTTGTTCTATGAAGCACAAAAAGTGGCTAATCCTGCCATGTCCACTCTGACTTGCCTATTACCAGCTGCAGCATGGAAGAGCAGGCAGACTGCCTTCATTCATTTGAGAGTGAAGGTATTTAGGGAGCTTCACGCCATTTTAGAGGGCTTCATGTTCTGAACCTACCCAGCTGAGAAGGAGAAAAGCCAGTAGTGGGCCTGAAGATTGACTAGAAAACAACCAAAGACATTAGGATGGTGAGGAAACTGATATTGGTGACTTAGAATGTTATTTTGTGCTACTATGAGGGAATATTTTAACATCGAGTCATTCTACTCTTTCATAGTTATTATGTTTTTTCTTTCAGGAGAACCGTGTTAACACCAAGGCCTTGGGTAACTGACAGCTTTCAGGATTACTGTCCTCTCTACTTATTTACATTTATTTATTTATTTTGTGGTTTCAATTAGAAACAACTCTTTTTTTCTTTTTTTTCTTTTTTTTTTTTTTTTTAAAATTAAGACGGGTATATATTATTGCTGCCCTCTCCTGTAAGCTGGCATAAGTCACAACAGGAGCAGTCTCATGTACATGGCATATGAAATCGTTGTTACAGAGACAGCTTGGATTACAAAGTCCAGTGAGGTCAAAGAAAAGACTTATTCCAGAGGTCTCTGGATGAGAGCCAGAGCCTGTAAGTTTAACTGGCTGACATATAAAGTGCATGGTATCTTTTGCTATGGAAGATATTACATAAATGCACATTAATGTAAAGTACTATCTTCTATTTTGGTGACACCACATACTCTTAAGGTTTCCTATGTAGTCCAGTTTCTCCTATATGCTCCAGGAGTGTTTGAAAAGGCCACACCACTCAAGGAATAGTGGAAAGTAGACAAGAGTTTTTCTAATTGGATTAGCTGTCTAGCCGATGGAAGAATGTTTTGAGTGACTGCAGCCACTCATAACAGAAACAAATCATGTTTGAGTTATGGAAAATATATTACTTCATTCTCTAGGGCATGCAGTATTGGGACCACCACTCGAAAAATCCTCAGATAGGAAAATTCTGTCTTTGCATTCCCCTGTATATCAATTCTGAACAGGTCTGAAATGGCAGTCAGAGAGTAATATAAATCACTCAGTTGAAGCCAATACCCTTGATCCAAAACATCTGGGATCAAAGCCAACACAGAAGACAGGACAAAATTTAGAGAGACTGATGGAAGATCTACCTTCAGTGAGCAGATATCCATTCTCATCTTCCTGATCTTTCGGCATATAATCCAGCATCCTCTGGCCATACGTATGCCAGGGATGCAAACAGAATCTGTTGAAATTATTCTAATCATTACCTCCAAACAACAGTAACAGGAAACCACATCCATTCCCATAGTCTTCATTGACACAATCAAAAAAACCAGTTCTCTCCAGGTCTTTTCAACACCAATGTGAAGTAAGAAAATGACACAGAAGTGTCAGGAGCACAAAGATGGCACATATCTCTCCGTGTGTGCATTCAGCCATACTATTGGCACTGATCAACGACCATCTGAATACACAGTTTAGGACTGCTGCAAAATGTCTTTGGGGTTATGAAACACTTGTACAACTACATCTATTCATTATATATTTATCACCTTCACATGAGAGAAAACTCTTGTAACTCCTCCTTAGTTACATGCAATATTTGTACATCCAGCCTCCACCTCAATAACACATAATGCTATTTAAAGTGTCTGTCACCATAGCACTTTGGCAACACAGATTCCAACAAATCCATCACAACTGTTCTCCATACTCTCATTGGTTTCTTCCTTGAAATCAAGTGAAGGTCTTTACCTTCAAAACACTAAGTGGTATGTGACAAAGATAATATGACAGACCACTTACAGAATGGGAACAGATGCTGACTGATGGCAAACACTCATAAATTTTCTACCATTATATCTTCTAAAGCAAAGATACAGCTTGTTTGTGCCACAAATAAAGTTTTTTGGAGGCAGTTCCAAATTGAAGAATGAACTCCATCAGGAATTATGCCTCATATCAAGCATTTCCACTTTTCTCTCCAAATGTGTGACATCTTTCTTGTCCTGCCCTTCTTTAACTTCCAGTGTATCCATTGTTAAAACATTTATTGCTTTTAAAAACAAATTCTACCAAAAACTAAACACTGCACTGTCCAGTCAATTTTTAGCACAGGGACAAGATGAAAGAAAGAGCAAAAGGCACGTCATTGACACAACATTTAATGCCTGTCCAGAAAGCAGTGCAAATTATTTTAGAAGTGAAAGCAGCATTAAAATTTTTTGTAAAAGATATATGCTAAGGTCTTCCTTCTGTTGTAACACATCTAAAGCAATTTAATTGTATAAAGTTATGCTTATCCTAAGTGCCAGGCATTGCAGCATCCTGCACTCCTTATTGATATATATTTTACTCACTACTGAAGATATAATCCTGGAAGACAGTAATTATTTAAAAAGTATTACACTGACTTTGGGGCTAAAGTTTTTTTTTTTTTTTTTCTTTATTTATTGAGACTGAGGCATGGCTTTTGAATCTGCTTTACAACCTTCCAAAACATGTTTTCCATGGAAATAAAATCACTATTTTGTGTCTTCAGATTGATTTTATGTTTTTACAACTCCATTTACTTGGGTTTTAACATTCCAATGTTCATAAAGTAGAAAACTTTATTTTCCTCCTAAGAAAATAACCCTCTCTATAAATACTAGCCAGAAATTACCACTATCTCATTTTTTTCCTAAAAACCTAGTAGAGTTTTCTGAGTTGTCATTATTTTATTACACAAATAAACAAAAATTCTTATAAAGAATAAAACACACAATGACACATCATAACATAGTGTGACCAATTAGACTGCCAGAGACACTTTTTGAATGGATCATTTCTATAACCTAACTTTTCATTGTGTGTAGGTGCACAAATGGATTACAAAAACCTATAACAACAAAAGACTTGGAAATTAACACAGAGAAAATAATTTATCACTATGCAATATTACAAATTTTGTAAAAGCGTATTCTCTCAGAATGCTTTTTTCTTTATGTCAAAACATAAGAACCTGACTGATAAACAGGGTCTTGTGGAAGACATGCCAATACCATAATGGACAGCTATGCCTTGACATCTGAATTTTATATTGTCTTACGGTTGGAACTTCTTTCTCATTTATTTTTATATCTATATATCTATATATATATCTATATATCTATATATCTATATCTATATCTATCTATCTATCTATATATATCTTATATATTTTGAAGGAGAAAATTTACAAGGCAGAAAAGCAGTGTCTATCACGGCCCCAGTCAGATATTAATGTAAAACCAAGTAAGGCTCCATTAGCATCCAGGGGAGACATATGCTCCATTCTGTTCGTAGAATCATAGAATTGATTGGGTTGGAAAAGACCTCCGAGATCATCAAGTCCAACCCTTGGTCCAGCTTCAGTCCATTTACCAGATCATGGCACTCAGTGCCACGTCCAATCTCAGGTTAAAAACCTCCAGGGATGGGGAATCCACCACCTCTCTGGGCAGGCCATTCCAATGCCTGATTACTCTCTCTGGAAA
>JAWWEV010000115.1:24844100-24864045 GCA_035583235.1 Hafferia zeledoni | reverse complement strand
CTCAAGGTGTGGCCTCACCAACGCAGAGTACAGGGGAAGGATCACTGCCCTGGTCCTGCTGGCCACACTATTCTTGAAATGGGACAGGATCCCATTGGCCTTCTTGGCCACCTGGGCACACTGTTGGCTCATGCTGAGCTTCCTGTCAATTAGTACCCTCAGGTCCCTTTCTGCCTGGCTGCTCTCCAGCCACTCTTTCCCCAGCCTGTAGCGCTGGTTGTTGTGGCCAGAGTGCGAGACCTGGCACTTGGCCATATTGAACTTCATCCCGTTGGAATCAGCCCATCTCTCAAGTCTATCCATTCTTTGCTAACCATAGGTGGGGAAAGGATGGGCAAAGTTTTGCCCTGATTCTCTCCTACTCATAAATAATGAAAATAAATTAACCCGAAAGTAACTGAATTTGTGCAGACCAAAATTTCAAGAGAAATGAGAAAGTGGAGAGAGGCTTATGATGCTTCTGTATCCCTGGATTTCTGCAGCTCTTTCACATAGTTTGATCCTTGTGCGATGCCCTGCTTTGCCTGTTCCATCAGTGACATACATACTAGCTTGGGCACATGGACCTACTTTTGTCAAGCATTAAGTAAGCAGCTTTATTCCTACGAATACTTTTATTAACACCAATGGGATTATTTATATGAATATTTTGTAACATACATCAATTTTACTGACAGTTTCTCAAAACAATCTATGAATTTCTGGCCAGCGTGCTTGTTATAATTTACTAATCAGACAGAGACTGTAAATTTCATTAGAAGCTCACTTAAGGATTTAAAAAAACCAGCTGAAACCAACCACATTTCTCTCTATATAGTGCAATCAGGTTTCTATTACCTTATAAGATAGCTCACATTAAAATAAATGGTTCATGTTCTAAGAGATTACAGGATCATTTTGTAAATTGGATTACAATGAGGAGAATTAACATTCTTGAGTAGTTTTACAAAATACAAAGGGACCATTGTAAGAGCTTATGGGTAAACTGTATGTTCACACAGATCTTCCTTGACCACCCAGAGAAGCACCCTGAACAAAGTGTTAATCAGTAACTTAAGAAATTTGACCATTTTTCCATGAATGTTAACACTAAAATAATAAAATTAAAAAATTAATGAATATAATTCTAGCACTGAAGTAATTAACACAGTAACATAATAGTAAAATCTGCTGACAGGCGGATTTTTTATTTTTATTTCAGTAATTTAGTCAATATGGCCACTATTTAGCCAATACTTATCTGGAAGCTTCAGCCCATATGAGTGATAAGAATTGACTTATTCCCATGGAAGAGATTGCATGGGAGAACAGCTCGTAAAAAATACTGTCATCAAGAATTTATTCTATAGTATGCATAGACTGATTAAATTGATTACAACTCTATGAAGATGTCATGTGTATGGTCTCAACAGAACTGCAGCTATATTTGCTCAAGTGTTTAAAAACATGCACTATAGGAATATGTGACAGCCTTCTTGATGGTGTCGAGATCTTCACCACTAAAATGTTTCTTACAAAACTTTACCTCATGAATAAGAGAAGATGCCCAATTGTGTTAGCATTGAAACCTTCATGCTCCTTTGCTAATAAGGCAAGAGTACCTAAGGAAATGCTATTTACTTCTTGACAATGCTGAAAGCAATTCTGAAGGGTTCTGAAAGCTGTTTTTGAATCCAACCCATTAACTTTCATTAGTAAGCAACAGCTAATGGTAACTAAGCCTTAATATTATCTTTGTTTAGTCTTTCATGCACAAATATTTACTTACTGAATGCTTTCATAGGTCTTTTGTTTTGCTAACTATATATTAGACCGTTAGGATAAAAGATATAATTAGCATTTTAATCACATTAATTTAAAAAAGCCTTAATCACTTACTTATCTCTTTCTATTGTACAGGCGTCAGTGAATAAAATGTTACAATGGGTGGACTTTGACCTTATAATTCCAAAGCTGTTGAATTTTTTCCTAGTTTGTTACCAGGTAGAATTAAGAGAAAACTTATGATATAGATCCAGCTTTTTAAGGACTTCACCATATGAAACAGAAGATATAAGTGCCCAAGTCTTTTGTGCTTTAGAAACAGTATACAAAACCCAAAACTGACGGAAATTTTCAAAACAGTTGTGTAAGGTCCTGATTGTGCACCATTTCTGCAGAAGCACAAGGGATAAGAGATTTTAGCACCTGGGCATGTGTTTACATGACATTAATTGAGAAGAGAAATGCAGATATTTAAGAGAAAATAAAACATTTTTAATTTAAAGAAAGGCGTCAAAATATTTGAGAGTCAGATTCAGGTAAAATGTCAAGGCAAAAACTTTTATCTTTGAAGCCATGATGTGGAAATGGAGCCTATAAAGCAGAAATGACTCATGCACATGTTGCATGAAGGTCAGTAGGTGAATTGTTATACAGTTCCATTACCACTACAGAACTGAAGCCCCTTGTACCAGATACAGGCTCTGTTACAATCCTTTGCTGTGCCATACAAATAGCCTAATTCAAACACTTATTTCTGCAGGAGTTAAGAAGTACTAAAGTAAGGAGAGTTATTTTGGGTTAAGAAATCACATTTGTAATGGCTGACAGTTTAGAAGATTTTCAGAATTATATGAACCAATCTGTGAAAAAGAATTTTAATAAATTTAAAGATAACTTTGGGGGATAGTATGGGCTACTCATATTTACATCAAGTGTGAGTCTCAGAGTCCAGAACAAAATATGCTTCAGTAAGAGTATAGATGGAGGCATTTATATTTTAGAAATGTTATACAACATTCGAAAGAAATAATCATTTCTCCAGGAATTCAGTTTAGATTCCAACTTCTGGTGTTGCCTTCTGGTTTATTTCTCCACTTGTAATACATTTACAATGCAGACATGCTTAGAAGACTTCATTTACTCAAGGTTATAAGCTGGGCTTTAGAAAGTAAATATGACATATTCCACTGATGTATGTAATAGATCAAGGCAAAACATTGTATTGTGATAATAGGAGAGTCAGTATTTTTGTGGAATATTCTTGAGAAAAGTATTATCCATGCAACATAATTGCACCTAGCAGAAGTCTGTCTTAAAACCTATCCTGCCACATGTTAAGCATGCTGAGACAATCTCTAGTCATTCTTGCTGCTAGATATTAGAAGTTGTATCTACTTTCAGCATCTGCTGAGCAGAAAGTTTCTGAGTAAGAAATGATTACTAAAGTTCACCCCTTTGCATGAGACCTGACTGTTACTTATCAACTGTAATACAAGAGCATCCCTGCAGCATAATGGTTAACTGGAATCACCTTGTACTGTGTGCTGGATCTGCAGACATGCTGGGATAGGAAACACTTATACATCCCAATAGGGGTTTTTTGTTGTTGTTTATTGCTAGATAATTTAATAGTATCAGAACTAATTTCTATCTCAGCAGTATTTAGATTAATATAAATAATTGTTCCCATAAGCAGCAATGAACAAAAAGGTTCAACAGCCAAGTGAAATGGCATTAAGATCACATATCTTATCAATAAACTTTTGTAAGCTCTCATCAGTGTTTGCAGAAATAGCAGAAGCGTAAAGATTGGGGATAAATTAGCCAGTTCTGCTTGACTGAAAGAAAAGAAAAGAACAAAGTGCCAATGAATAGAATTTCCTTAGGAGAATTAATCTTGCACATTTCAATTCTTTGAAAATTATTAGATAAAACCATTGCAATTACATATCATTTGCTGCTTATTATTATTGCTGTTACTACTACTTACTGAGAGAAGTTATTTATACTGCTCTTTAACTATCAGGATCTTTTCAGCAAATGAGGAATACAAAAGACTGCAAAGAGTGAAACTAGCTTTCTGAAAAAGGCTGTCAAATAGCATGGAGAGTACACTGAGGATACAAAAAAAAAAAACAACAAACAAACAAAAAAACAAAGCAACAACCAAAAAAACCCCCAACAACTTTTTATCTTCTTTCAGTTGCAATATTCTTATGTACTGCTGCAACTTCTTTGAAATAAGAAATGAGAGGGAAGTGTGGTCTTTCAGCTGTGGAGTTCCCTTTACAATTTTCTGCATTCAGCCCTTGCTTGTGACAGGACCCATCAGGCCTCTTGGAGTGGTTTGAACCCACCATGTGTGTTGTATCACTGCAGTCCTCCTCTCAACTCTGTTTGGGTAAACCCTATAATATACCCGTTTGCCCAGCTGTACTATTTCCAATCTCACAAAATCCCACTTGGCAAATATCAGTGACAGAGAAAATGTAAACCTGTGGCAATCAGGGAAGACTTTAGTTACTGGTTAACTTTCAATCCTGTATATACAAACACAGCTTGATCTCTGATCATTGTTGAGAACTGGAAGTTTCATGGCATTATTTAACCAGCTCTGTTTGCTTTAAAGGATTAGTCCATTCCCTGCTCCCTCCCTCTCTCCAGCAGCTGTACTCTGTTGAAAGCCTTCCCACTACAGTCTGAATAACCTTTCACCTTACTTAAAATGCAACCCGGATGGATCCAGCCAGATGCCATCCCATGCACAACACATTGCAGGACACAGTTTTGTCTATATAACAGGAGCTATTTGTATTTATTATACTACCTGAGTGTTTCTCACCAGAACCCAGGCAGCAAACTCATCATGATTTAAACTCAGCTGCACAGTTTAATCTTGGCAAAGGACTGATCATGAAAAGTAACCCCAGAGCAAGTCTATCTTTTCTTCCACACTTGAACAAACTTAGTCAACTGCCAGACAAATGCTGCAATGAGCTGTGGTTTTTTACACTTGAAATATTAACTAGTGCCTGAGAGCAGATATTAGCAGGGGCCACACACACACAAACACCTCCTAATTCTAAAAGCCCTTCCCATTTATATTCATTTCCTGTATTAATTCCTCCCTATTCAGTGAAGAAAAAAAAAAAAAATCATGCTTCCTCCACTTTCAGGGCAATTAAAGCTGCAGGTATTATCAATAGTATCTCGATAGCTGTTTCGGATGGTTTGATCTGTGCGAGGTACTACCTGATGAAACAACCATTGATTTCATCTTAAGGGTCTTTTCCAATCTAAATGATTCTCTAAGAATGCATTTGTTGGAATGTTTAAGCCCAACATCTTCATAGAATCACAGACTATGCTGAGTTAGAAGGGACCTACAAGGATTGAGTCCAACTTCTGGTCCTGCACAGGAGACCCCAAAAATCACACCATGTGCCTGAGCGCATTGTCCAGATTCTTCCTGAGCTCTGTCAGGCTTGATGCTGTGACCACTTCCCTGGGGAACCTGTTCCAGTGCCCAAACACTCTCTGGGTGAAGAACCTGATTCTAATATCTGACCTTAACCTCTCCTGACACAACTTCAGGCCATTCCCTTGGCTTCTGTCACTGGTCACCACAGAGAAGAGATCAGTGTCTGCCCCTCTTCTTCTCCTCATGAGGGATTTGTAGACTGTGACGGGGTCTCCCCTCAGTCTCCTTGGACAAAGTGACCTCAGCTGGTCCTCATATGGCTTCCTCTCTGGGCCCTTCACAATCTCTGTAGCCCTCCTTTGGATGCCCTCTAATCCCTTCATATCTATCTTACATTGTGGTGCTCAAACTGCACACACTAATTATTCTCTCATAGCATACAAGTTTGGAAGGGACCTCAAGAATCATCTAGTCCAACCTTTCTTGGCAAAAAAAATGGTCTAGACAAGATGGACCAGCATCCTGTCCAGACAGACCTATTTTTTTAGAATCTAATATTTGACAAAACCATGACTTCAACAGGAACATGGCTCCAATGGCTGATTGTTTTCGTTGCAAAAAAAAAAAATTTCCTCCTTTCTTCAATGAGAATCCTCACGAGTAATTTGTATCCATTACCCCCCATCCTTTTCATGTGACTCCTTTTAACATGGTAGTCTCCATCTTTGTAGCTACCCTTAAAATACATGGTGATAAAGGTCTCCCTTGAGCCTTCTCTTGTCAAGGCTGAACACCTCAGTTCTCTCAATTTATTCTCATGTAACAGGCTTCCCAGTCCTTTGATTGTCTTTGAGGCCCTTCTATGGACTGTCTCTAGCCTGTCACATTTTTTTTTAACAGAGGGGACTAAAACTGAACACCTTTGGATCAAGTGTGACCTGATGAGAGCTGAGTAGAGTGGAATAATGCCTTCTTTATCTGCTGCCGATGTCCTTGTTGATGCATTCCAGCATCCCTCTGATTTTTTCTGCAGCAGCAGCACACTGTTCACTTTTATTCTTCTTCCATCTTATTTCACAGATTTCAATCTCACAGAAATATTATCCTTTATCTTGCTTTGCCATGCTCCTTTTGAATCACAAGCATAAGACTGCAGATAAACTAACAGCAATATATTTTGCATAACAAAATACTTCTACTTGGATGGGTTTTGGCAACAGGGCAAAAGTCGTTTGGTTTTTGGGTTTTTTTGTCAGAATAGTTTGTTGTATTGGTGGCTACAAGGATTTTTTCCTGTAGCCAGAGCATCTTTTTCACCTAACTTCTTAATTCCACAAACACCATTTACTCAAAACAAAAAAGCATCATGTGACTACTTGAACTTGAGTCCTGCTGTAGTTTTGAATAGAAGAACATAATAAAGAGGAGACTCTTAAACCAAATTCAAAAAATCCATCCTCTCACCCCTACTGGAGAAATTAGAATTTATAAATACACATTTTTGCTTACTATTTTTTTGTGGAATCCTAACTATCTGTATAATTATAGTGCATTTCAATATTATTCATTAGATCCTAAGTTAAACAATAAGCATCAGTATCACATTCTCTGAAACTCAGATTGTCTAACATCTATGTAAAAGAGCTTTAAGGCACTGGTAAGCTTGAATACTCTCCTTCTAAACTGTACCAGTCATATTGGAGATTTCTCCTGAAAGTATTTTAAAGAAATACCCTACATTGAACATATTTTTCTAATGATGTAAAATATTATCCACTTTAAAGTGTTTTTACAAGTGGCAATATTCTAACTTTGTAACTCTTTTAATATTATAACCATTTGCTATTAATCATCCTTAACAGTGATTTTCTATTTTTGCCCTCTCCAGCCTCTGAAAATCTGAACTGTACCTTGGGAACTATAAAAGTTAGCAATGGGCCAATGTAAAACCCTATATTCTGACATATTCCAAATTTGATTTTAATCCAAATCCTGCATATTATCATGTTAGTTTTAGCCACGATTTATTTTTTAAAAAATATGAAATGCATGTACAGTACAGATTTGCAATTGTTAAAATTCCAGGTAGACTTTTGAAGATCTTTTACTCTGAAAAAAAACACTTTAATTTTATTGGCAAGTTTTCCCTGATAATGAACACAGGATCTGACCCATCAGTTTGTTCATCTGTCAGTTTTAGCAATTCTCTCATTTTAGCCTTTCCAGTAAAGTCTGTTTTAGTGCACTGAACTACTAAAAAGCAGGTTTTGGGGTTTTTTTCAATGATTTAACTTTCTAGTATAGTTCTTTTGCAGCTGTTCAGTGACAAACCAGATATGTCTGGGTTTCCCCCCACAAAACTTACATAGCACAAGTTCAAAGCAGCACCTAGAAAGTGTGAGAAACCATATGTAATGCTGAACTCCTGGATAAACAGGCAAATTTTTGACTCCAGCAGAGTCCTTTGGGCAAAGAAAAACATATTAATTAGAGGTGAGGGAAGAAGGGATGAAAACATAGAATCTTAGAACATTTAGGACTTTTTTTTGCTCTTTCATTACTCAGCAACAACTGCATTTTATCTGCAAACTTAAATTTTAACAGTATCTGATTAAAATGCCAAGCTGTTACATATCAAAATTCAACAGGTTCTGACCTACACTGTCATTTCTGCTTTTTGTCCAGTAAATGAAGGGAAGCTCATGAAGAGTTTTTCTGTCAATGGAGATCTCATAACAGAGTTGCAGCTCCCCAAGGTTCACAGAAAGGTAATGACAGAAATCTCCACCTTCTCCAGGCTTTTCACCACAGATCTTATCCAGTAAAACAACGTACACAAAGTAATCTGACCTTGCAGGTATATAAAAATTTACAAAGTTACTAGTATCCAATGTATACACATACAGTAAAAGCAGGGCTGCAAACAATTCTAAGCTTCACACACTTAAGAGCTATTCTGAATGAATAGAGCTGATATTCAGAGATTTTCTTGGTGTATCTGAATAGTTTTACTTTTCTAAAAAATACATGAGTAACTTTCAGACCCTCCAAACTCAGCTGCAAAACTTACTCTTTTTCTGGTTTTGTTTTGTTTTGTTTAAGTACTTGGAGAACTCTATGGAACAAGAGGATAATGCAAGAATATTTAGTAACTCTAGAAAATAACAACTTCCTATGTATTTTCTGATGTATTTTCCAAAGGCTTTGAACCACTAATACAAGCCTTATGTCTGCTGCACTGAGCTGTAAATGGTATCCAGAGACATGGGTTGATTTTCAGTGGAAGACATAAGAAGAGAGCAATTAGATTCTAAGTTTCAAAAGCTTTGCAGGGCACTTTGTGGGGATATTTGAGTGACTGATTGGACTGCAGTAATGAGGGGAAGGAATAATGTTTTTTATGCTGTGCTAAGATTCTGGCACATCACATTAGAAAAGACTGTGTGAGACCAGCCTGCAGCAGAGTTTTTGCAGTATTTTCAGCTGAGGGTGTCCAGTGAAGACTTGAAGGCAGATACAAAGTATGTGCTGTGATGAAAGAGCCTTTTGATATTGAGAAGAGATTCTCTGTGGCAAACTCTCCATTGTCCCACTCACAATCCTGCCAATGCTTCCAATAATAAATCATTTTCAAATCCAGTAAACACCTTTTTGCACTATTATTTTTTTGCTACTATAAGGATTTACTTTATTTATTAATGAATTTATTTATTTACTACAAAGGATAAAGTAGGAGATTATTCCATTGGGAACTATTTCATTGTCTGGGATGTTTCTTTTTCCAGAAGCCTGACATTTAATTCCAGCAACACAAATTATTACCCTTGTATTCATTGCATAGAAGAGTGAGAGATTTTAATTTGCTTAATATAGGTCACAAAAGTATACAGATATTTTCTACTATTGCTGACTAAATATTTAATTGAAGACTGTTTACTAATATGGAATATAAACAACGAAATGGGTGTTCCTATCAAAATGTAGGCAATAAATGAATCAAAACATACACAGAGATATTTTTTCCCACATGGTTTGATTCACAGGCCATGAAAAATATGGAATATAGAATTAACATTGAAAACTATATTTCTAGTTTTGCCTCTGCCTTTGTTTGCATAATTCTGCTTATTGCTTTCTAAATGTGAAAACATGGTTTGCCAAGTTATGATCTGTCATTTAATCCAATCAAATAATGAAATTATCCTCAGAAATCTACCAATTTAAAACACAAAACAGAAAGATGTAGCCCCTTGATATAAAACAGTTACCACAAATAGACAACAACTGAGGGAAGCAGTACTTACAGCTCTGTGAAGCTCCAAGTCTCTTATAACACCAAAAACTAGTATTTTTCAAAGATATATGTAATAAAATTTTGCAGAAACTTACCCTAAGTCAATAGCTTGAAAAGTAATAGAAAATTGATGCACTGTTGTTGCTGTTAATTCTTGATTTTTTTTTTTTTTCATGTATTTTAAATACTTTTTTTCTTTTACCTACATGCAATTAGGAGACAATATGGGAATTTCACAAGAAAGGAAGGCAGGCCTGATTCTCCTGGATAAAAGACTAGCAAATCTTGAAAAGCAATGAAATTCAAAGAAACTGCCTTCCCCCCTTTCTACCCCTCTCCTCACCCATTTTGGGGAGTTTGTGAGTGGGGATGGGGTTTTGTTTGGTTTTTTTTAGAAATCCCTGTAAGTCTGAATTCAGTTTCAGGATTTTGGGAGGTTAATGCATTGAATGATTGCTTCAGATTAACAGTACCACTGCCTACTATTAGGAATAATTATCTCTGCTTCTCTGTGTAATCCATGTCATCTTTAGCAACCAGCTCTGGTTCCTTTGTAAAATTAAGTCTCTATTATGCAAAACCCAGCTCACAATTAGTAAGTCTTTCTTCAAGATCCTTTTACCCTTTCAGCTCTTTTATTCTTACTAGAGATACAACTTGATTTCATTTAAATTTCTTCTTAATTGAAATTTTCCCATGCTGTAATTCCAGTTTCAGCATGGCCTTTCAGATACCCATATAGACTCTGAATCACAATTTCCAATATTTTAGCTCAGATGCCAGGCTGATTTTGAAGCTGTCAAGACACCCTATCTCACAGCACCCAAAAGAGGCCTATTCTGTTACAGCACACATGTGTAAATACCCATAATTAGAATTAAAAGTAGATATTTCTGTACAGTGAAAGAATGGTAATACACAGACACCCATATTAGGATTGCTATAGAATTATTTCACATATGGTAGTAACTTATTTTTATTATGACCTTGTCTATTTTGCCATATTTTTAAAATACCTAATGGGCTTAGTATAGTTTTTATGTTAATAATGTAAGCATTTTAATTTAAAACCAACATTTTTCCTGTATATTACAGTTAGAGGTCAAAAAATATCAGAAGTTGACTTGGAGTGAATATTTTAATTCTCTTCTACCTCTTAATTTTTAAGGGAAAACAACTTTAGTGAGAAAGTTCAAGGGGGGGAAAAAAATCTCTTCTGCAAAATAAGCAGAATCAGCACATTTTTAAAAAAATATTTAGTATAGCAAACCCCCCCAAAAAGGGTTTTGCTGGAATGTTTGGATAGACCTTACTTACATCAGAGAACTCTTGGAATTCCTACTGCTGTACAACTTTTAACACAAGGCTTCTTGTGGAAAATTGGAGTCGTCTGTTTTTACCTATCATAAAAATAGATTATGTTTGGCTCTGTACATACAACCATAACATTCTGGTTCTGCTCAGTGCTGCTTTGGTAGTTCTGACTGGGACACATGGGACAGTGGTTGAAATTGCTCTGGCAGATGAGCAAAGGGAGAAGTGAGTGATGGGTGAGTATCATTACAGCACATCACATCACTGCACTCAGTTGTGGGACCCCAATGCAGGAAAGATGTTGATAATAGGGAGAAAGCTGAGTGGAGGCCACCACAATGGTTAGGGCTGCAGTACTGACCCTGCAAGGAGAGGCTGAAAGAATTGAACCTGGAGGTGTTGCTAGAAAGCAACATAAACTAGGTGTATTTCAGTGAATTTACTGAGTCAGATTATTGGAATAAAGACTGAAGTTGCCTCAGGTTCAGAAGTTTTCTTCTTTTAAGTAATATGTAGTCCAGTAAGTAGTAATTATACAAACGAGATGTTTATGACTGCAAAGAATACAACAGCATGTTTCACACTCATCTTTGAATTTACCACTATTTGGAAATGTAGCTTCAGAGAAATTTGCAGCTCCAGCCACAGAGCATTGAACTTGAAATGAATCTTTTGACCTGAGTGCACATGGAACAAGCCATTATTTAAGAAGAAATATTGGTGTATGTACTTTCAGATTTGTGTTATTTCTAATCAACCATAGTCACTGCAGTCTTCTAAGCTCACAATCAAAAATATCATAGTGATCAGATAAAATGATGAATTTTCTATTTGCTTACCCATGTGGATGGTGAGTGATGCTCCAATCATCTTCAATAGGAAAATTAATTGGTTTTTTGTGGTATACAATGCCACTGTACTGCACTATCAGCTCTACTATTGCCAGACAATTAGAACTTTGAAAACTTTCAAATGATTCAATGTATTCATCTTCAGGAAAATGTCCTCACATCATGTCTGATTATTTTTTAATTGAAAAGCTACAAAGCAAATAAAACAACTCATTCTACAGTTTATCCAACCTATTTCTCTTCATCAGCCAAAATGGGCCCACCTTCTCAATCTGATAGAAATATTACTGAAAAATCAGTGTGCCAGAGGCTGTTCAAATTCCTCCTGGGATTCTCCAATAGATACACTACTTTATGTTAATAAAAAGTTTGCCTTATAGACTCCGGCTTATGTTTAAGACATCTTGGCTGGAAGAGACCAAACTTAATTAGAATAAGAGCAGTTATCATTTAGAAAAATATTGACTCAACTGCAGGATTTTTTTTTCACCTCAGACAAGACACTTAAAGTTGATGCTGCAGGTACATTGTCTGTAAAATTAGTCACTCTAAGAAGTACCTACATACAGCCTGTAAAGCACTTTCTAAATTTTTCAACTTACTACTTTCCTTTCTAATAGCAACACTATTTTATCACAGTTACATGTGAATGAAGAATAGATCCCACATACCTTGATAATATACCCAGAGAACTTTGGGTATGCATTCCTCTTATGACTAAAGCCAACAAACACTTGGACAAGTAGCTATTAAATAGGACTGATATAAGGGAAAACCACACCACCAGCTATCTAAGTAGGTTAGCAACATTTCCTTTGAGGAAAAAAGAAAAAAAAACCATTATCCACTCATCAATTTATATAAGCTTTTTGCAATTCTGAAGTGGATATAAAAGAACTGTTCTTTAGTAGACTGGCAACTTTGCTAACCACCAAAAAATACTAAAGGAAAAAGCATTAACATCTAATGCTGCTTAGTCTGCTCAGATCAGTGACTGTGTGGGTGGTTCTTGGAATATGTATTTGCAAAAGTATGTTTTGGATCAGTTGAGCTATAAGGAGATCAGTTATATCCTCTTGTGGGTTTTCCATTTTAATATTCATTCTTGCTCCTTAAAGTTCAGAAGTGCAGTACCTAACAGCTTGATGAAATAAATTTACTTGGTTAAGGTAATTTCTGTCAGAAACCTGCAAAGACGCTGCTACTCAGAGAGGGACAGATTCCAATGTCCACTCCCACAGCAAATGGGATACAGCATCTGCAGCAGCTAATGTAGTTCTTTTGGACTGTGAGATTTTATGGAATGCAAAGCAGAATCAAAACTTGGCTTCAAAAATTGTCCAAGTTGCAAAATTCTAGTGTGGATAGAGACTCTGAAGCCCACTATATATTATCAAAGGCTGTACTGGTTGCTCATATAGTTCTGGTTTGGCTGAAAGTAGCTTAAAATGCTAAATCGAGACAATGAGAAAGCTTTTCTATGGATTTAAATTTGATCTGAAGTGTTGTTTTTGGCATGTGTCTAACTGTGGTTCTCTACTCTAATATTTAGTTCATAAATTGAACTAAACACCTAAACTAAACACCAAACTACCACATAAACTAGATAACTAATGTGCATACCAAATATAGAAGTAGCTAGTTGGTTTCAAAATGTTCACAGCAGCCAGTTAACATCTGGAGCATTAACAGCCTTATACTAATTTGTTAATTTTCAAATCAAGCAGAGGGAATCAGATTTTTTCCCCCAATCTTCCTACAAAGAAATTAGCATTATGTCATGCCTCTATAACTTTCCACATATTTCCTCCATCACTTCTATCTCATTTCCACTGCTCTTGTATGGAATTGCACTAAATTCCAAGGACAAACTCTACATATCACTCTCCCTCTGTATTAATTGTTATTATTGCATTGAAGACAATTTGGATTCTGAGAGGCTGATAAGCAAATCTGGAAAGACCTAAATAAAGCTACTCTGCACAACAGGGAAATTTTCTTCCTGTTCCTTGATGAAAAGCAGAAGAAAACACCACAAAAAGAGGAGCATATGTAGTTGGCTTAAAGGAGTTTCAGTCCAGTCCCCACTCATGCTGAAACATACTTAGTGTCCAGTTAGTTTTTCATTTTCACATACCAGCACTGTCTTTTTACATTTTGTTTGGAAACGCTGCATGAAAAACATGGCTTTTGTGGAATTAGAAGGGGTCCTGCTCTTCAATTTTCAAAAAAGAATGTTCTGTATAGTGTTAGATCCGTTCTCCCAGCTGATCTCTCTTTTAAAGCTTATATTTATGGAGCAAAATTAATACCAACCTTGCTTAGAGCCTTCACCTCTACATGCCGGAGGGAAGCATTTCTAGAACTGCTTCACAGCAAGATGTCTAATACATTTTTTATAAGAATCTCTGAAATTAATACAACATAATTTTGTCTTTGAGCTGTCCTTTGTAAACTCATTGAGGGGAGTCTGAACACTACTCAGGGGTAGATATGAAATTAAATCCTTTCTATCTAAATACTCCAGAAAATAGTAAAAATCATATGTGGGAATGTAAAATAATAATATGAGTAGGGCTCAGTTTGAAGTCTGGATTCCAGCTTTTCACACATCTGAGAAAATGCAGACTCACTTGTCCATTTCATAGTTAAAGATCTATGTGTCAGAGCAATACTCAAAATATACAAATGAAGGAACTGTGCACAAGTTTGCTATTTAGTTCTAATTTTGTAATGAAATAAATAAATTAGTGGGGCATTAAATTGCCCTCAGATTCTACAGTGCCAGAATTTCATGAGTTTTTTCTCTCCATGTTTACTAAAACCTAATTGAGTGAACTGACAATGGGGTGAAGAGGGTAGGAAAAACATAGGATTACAATATGCCATTCAAAAGCAGTATTAAAAAGTCTTACACAAGGAGAGGACTTAGAACATTATGCCAGAAGTAGAGAAGCAAATTCTCTATTATGTTGAGATGAAATGTGATCTTACAAAACCAATGTCAACAGGCAATCATTTTTGTTTCTATTTCATCACACCACCAAATATGCAATTATTTTTGTCACTTTATTATGGTAGTTTTAGAGTGCCAAACTGTACAGTTTTATACCACTTTGCAGTCAGTATAAGCTCTCTAGGATCAAAACTTTCTAGGATCTTCCTACTAATTTATATAATCTTGTGAATCATGAATAGAATAAGCTAGCAGGTTTATCCACATGACATGGTAAATCCATTTAGTATTGTGTACAGCTTGTTTATCTTAGAGCTGAAAGTGCTGACATTGCTAATCTTTGCTTTGAAAAAAAGCATTTCAAATAATTTTTCCAAATACTCTAATTCTATTCTGCCTTGGCTAAGTTAGGTATGGAGTACCAATCAGTACCACAGCCTTTATATTTCAATTACATTCAAACACTATCATATATGTATAAATTGTGCAGTAGTGTGTCCAGTGCTACAAAAGGAATGAACTTGTCCAGAAACAAGACAGGTCTGGAAATCAGTATAATTAAAGGGCAAATGTCTAACAGCCACAGGCATCCAATTTGAGATTGAGCATCCTGGCCATCACAGCCTGCTCTTACGTATGCTTCTAAAGCCTCAGGAGGTGAGGAACAGAGCAGACTTTTTTGATCATTGTGAGCAGTTTTCTTGAAATGTTAAGGGAACTTGCTTTTAACCAAATTTCTTTAAAAGTATAAACAACATCTCATAGTATTTTCATTGCTACATGCAGCTAACACCCACAAAAGTACTGCCACCATCACCAAGTGTAGTGACTGAAATCTGGTTTTTAATGATCAGCTTGTACTATGTGTCCATTCAGAACAGTCTGCATAGAATCACACTCTTCAGAAACTTCTCCACTGCAGTATCCTGTTTACACAATGCACTTTTAATCATTTAAGAAGTATACTGCACACATCATTCTTTACCACGAGATTTATAGTTCATAAACAACTTTAAACTATGTTTGCCCTTGACAAGGTCAAGAAGGGCACACAAACCATCAGCCACACCTTCAACTATAAAGTAGCTCAGATCTGTCATCTGAGTCAACGAATAAATAATAAAGATTGATGACAGTAGCTCTTAAACTACTTTCAAAATGCATTCTATTTTCAGAATCACTAATGGCTGGCCATTAAGAAAGAAAACAAATGGCTTTTTTTTCTTTTTTTTTTTTGTGTAGAGCTGTGTATTCAGCTGAAATTTAGACTCTGCTTAATACTTTTTCAAAGGCATCTGGTGCCACGATGGAACCTTCATTGTGATGAGAAGAGTTGCACACGGCAAAGTAGTTATAGGAAATAAGTTCATTAATTTGAGTCTTTAGAATATCTGTGGTTTTCTATTTGCCTCTTATCCTCACATGCATGTCAGGAAAAAGGTATCTCATTATGAAACTCCTCACTCTCTCTCCTTCAATTAAAATTAAAACTTCAGTGTAGGTTGGAAAACACACAGAAATCAGTAGTAGCTAAACAGCAAAGAATGTTCCCAGCTCCCAGGCTTAGATGGGACTTGGAGTAGACTTGGAATAGAAAGTATGTATTACTGCCAGACTGCTCTATATAAATTATTTAAGCCTCAGAATGAATATTTATCCTTCATTGCTATAGGCATGCTCTTGCCTATGAATTCAGGCTATCAGATGGTACAATTACCACAAACTTCAGTCACGCACCTTGAACGTGGTTGTTCAAAAGCTGCAATGAGCCAAAATACCATTAGGCAACACTTATTTACTCATGCAAATAAGTGTGTGAAAAATCTATATGTACAGGTGGGTTTTATATGGAAATTTCAGGAGTAAACAAGTGTAATCCAGGCTGGAATTCAGCTTCACATGCAGTAACTATGTTAATAAATATGCCCAGTCAAATTAGGACACAACATTGTAATATCTGCTATACAAATGGTAAGATGAAATGTGTCTTTGATACCACAATGTTTTCCATTAAGAGCAAAATCTATGGTTTTATGACTTGCATTACAATGTATTTGAGCAACTATGGAAGAAGAAAAAGGAGAGAAAAAGCCTGATTGCCTCTTAGAGCCCCGGACTAGAACATGACTTCAGGCCATGAAGCAGATACACAGTTGGTTAGCAGATTGGAAAAATGTAGGAGCCAGGATATGTTTAATGGGAATGGATCCTTCAGACAATGAAGCTGCCAAATTCTCTCAAATCTCAGTACATGTACAAATGTGAAATGTTAATCAGCTTACAATTTGAACAAAACTCCATATCTTTCTCAGAGAATGACAAAAGACGTTAATGATCACTGAATTTGGCCTCCACACACTCATAAAAGAATAAAGTTACTAGAATTTTTCAATACATTGTCTAAGTATCTTTAAACCTAGATAAACTAGCCCCTCTTGATGCTTTCTTAGCAATGGTTGCACCATTCTTACTGAACATTTTCCAAAACAATTCAGGCTGAAGCAGATACCACATACATAAAATATTAATTAAAATTACTAAAATTTGGCAATATTATAAGCAAGTGAAGGTAGGCTATTATCAATATCAGGCAAATTTAATGTCTTTATTTCTACATGTGCTACCTGTACACTAAGTTAACGTAGACTTTCCCAAATTACAGTGCTCTCTCAGTAGAATTTTAAGGAAATACAGTACAATGAGATTCTTTTACTTGCTCAGAGGAAGACCTATTTATGGAACAGCACACATCAATTACCATATTTTTTTACGAATTTCTGTGCACTTTAACAAATTCCATATCTCCATCAGACCTACGCCAGGTTCAGAGCGAGGACGTGGAACAGGTCTGGGGAGTCTTGCGAACAGATCTTCCCTGCTTTCTCATAGCTGAAAATCTGGTAAAGCAGTCCATGCAGAGAATCTACATTCATTCCTGTCAAACAATGAGTGCCATTGAAACTGCTTCACTACAGTTGCAACACTTATAGCATCTCATCTGTTACTTATCAGAGAAGAGTGTTATTATATTGCACATTTTGCTGATATTCACATATTATTTCAGGGGGAGCAGGCTGACAGCCTTCTGTAAATCATATATTTTCCTTTTAGCTTTCTCTCATTTCTTTAATCATAAAAACTATTATAATCCACGTAAGACCCACATAACTCATGAAAATTCATTTTAAAAGTCACATTCAATACTGTTATCAGTCTATGAATTGCAGTGTACACACACCACTGAAGCATGAACGGAAATAGGCTAAATTTTAATTTCAGGAGTCTCTTGGAGCACCAGGTGGATGTAACATCAGACTGCAACTCTAGCTAGTGGCATTCAGCTATATTTTCAAGTAGTCTTCAGACACATTTGTTACTTGACTCTTCCACAAGTTTTCTTATATATATATATAGTACATCTATGCACTGAAGTCTTACATACATTCATCTCTGTGCAAAAATAACCATGACTTAATATTACTGTGATGCATATCAGTCCTTGAAATGTCACAAGCAAGGTTGCAGGTATATTTCCAGCTCTGTTATCTTCTATCATACAGATTCAATGGCAACAAATCTTTCATGAGATAAGCAGTGGGCTAAAAATCCTCCTGTGAGACAGCAGCTGAACTGCACTGGGTCAGCTAGCACAAGAGTAGTACTATGAATCAAACAAATAACAGTAACAAAGGAATTTTGTAGTCATTTTTGCATGGCACATATTAAGATGGTTCATTATTCATATACAAAGCCATACAAACCCAGTTCAGAAATGAGACACATTGCATTGTCATTTGGATAACTTACCTGTGCCAAAATTACACGAAAGTGTGATAAACTCAACACACAGTGTATATATTTCAACAACCCATCACTTGAAGCATGAACAAAATTTCAGTCAGACTATAAGTCATTTCAAGAAAGTCCATATTTGAGTTCAAATATTCTGCTTGGCATCAGAAAATGTGTTTTATTATTGTTAATTTTTTTTTTTTTTTTTTTCCTGTGATTGCCGTTTGAAAGAGAACTTCTTGTTCACTCCTACGGACAGACACATAAGTTCTGTTTGGATATTCAGTCTGAGAGCCTAAATTTTAAGATGACTCTTACTATACCAGATGATGGAAAATGTTCATCCCTAACTGTAGCTACTAGTGAATAAGAGTAAGGAATTGTGAGAGGAAAACATCAAAAGGTATTATTTATATGTACTACATAGGTCCAACAAGGAATTTATCTATTCATCAAAAGAAGTTCCCTCTGTGACAGTTACTTCCTCAAGGACAAATTAGAGAATCGTGACAGCTTTACAGGAGCAATGCCTAGCCCAGTAACACAGGATTGAGCAAAGACCTCACAGATGAACAGTAGGGTGGGACGCAAACAGAAACCTGATTAGCATTATCTGCCAAAAGCAACAAATCTTTGGAATTCCACAAAGCTAGCTCAGTTGTTAGCTCCTATGAAAAGCTTGTGCTGTGCTATCTTTCTTTCAAATTATTACAGCTTTTTATCCCTCACTACTCCCTTGTCTCAACCTGTGTGCATTTCCAGCAGAGACAAGATCCCACAGCACAGACTGTGCTGCCTCTCATGCTACAAACAAACATGGGCGAAATGAATGGTGACCTATGGATATCTCCCAGTAAACAGTCAGTTTTGAGACTACTGATCAATTCAGTTTTCAATGAAAGCTCCTACTGAAAAACATAGATACTAAAAGAGAACTCTCACAGGAGTAAAAGTGTAGAGATTACCAGATAAGGGAAAAAAGATAATTATTGTGTTAAATATTTCTAAGTTGTGCTTCTAACAAGTTTGGTACTTATGACACTGAAAAACTACTGAACTTACCTAACAGTCTGAAATTATATTTTTTGTTTATTTTGTCATTTCTTTAATATTTAATGATAGGGAGTGTGAATAATCCAGCTTTTGCAAATGCATTTCATTTTCGCATGGAACAAAGCAAGCTTCCTTCTGATGACAGGAACATTCCTTTCCCCCACCCACCAGTTTGATTTATTACTCCTACTCAAATGTCAGCATTCAGTTGTTTCACCTGGCTTCTTTTTTTAGCTATGTAGCAAACTGAAATCAGTCCCTTGTCAAATTGCACAGCTTGGCACAGCTGGACTAGAATTTCTCTACACGTGGAAACTTATTTATGTGATTACAAATATTTTTATCATCTATGCAGACTGCTCTTTTCCAAGGCAGCAATGAAAAACTCTAATATGGAGGTAAAATAAACCACATGACCTTTTTACACACACACACACACACACACACACACACACACACACACACACAAACATTCTGTCAGTGACTGCAACTCTGTTCTT
>JAWWEV010000115.1:24831210-24844000 GCA_035583235.1 Hafferia zeledoni | reverse complement strand
ACACACACACACACACACACACACACACACACACACACACACACAAACATTCTGTCAGTGACTGCAACTCTGTTCTTTGGAGAAATGAGGCAACAAGCACCCCATTTGGGGTTCCCAAGGGACAATACTCTAAAGCAATTGACAACACCCTGCCTTGAGAATCCAAGTGGACATGCACTTTTGATGTGATTTAACATGCATGAATTACCACCAGAGAAAGCACTGAAAACTATTTCCTAAAAACAAAGAAAAGAGTGTATTTATATACATGCTTTGGATCAGATCTGCAAATGCATTCTCATGGACTTATGCTTGATAAAGTACACTCTCCCCCTCTTCTCCCCATCAATATATATGTATATGATTAAAATTTGAAATAGTAGGTTTTTAGAACTGGTCTGACAGCAACTCGCTAGTGCTTCTATGTTTGTTCTCCTGTGCAGTGCCACACAGATGGTGGGTCTGGCCAGCCATGCACGAGCACACCTTCCTCTCCCAGTCCTACAAACGTCCTTTTCCACAACCTCTGTGCTGATCTGCCCAGAGATGTAAAGGTCACTTTGCACGGTGGTCTATGCCTGAGGAAATACCACTGGTTCAACGCACAAAAGTTGGATCTGGGCAACTCTGAACTGCAGCTGAGTGAAAGAAGTCTTTACCCAACATCCACTGTGTCTTAGCCATGCCATCATGCATTCTGTGCTAATGTCAACTCACTTTCAGAGAGAGAGAGAAAAGGAATATCCAGCTTCTGTCCCAGCTTTCAGGTCCCAAAAATGAGCCACACAGAAAAAAAAAAAAACAAAAAAAACAAACCCAAACTTAAAATTGCATCTGAAATGACAAAAAATTTGCTACAATACAATTAACAATTTTATGAAAACATATTAATTTTATAAAATCAGAAAATTCACTATAATTTTTACTTGAGACAAGAAATTATCCATTTAAATCCTGTCTTTCAAAGAATCACAATGGGTCATCTGGTCTGACCTCCCTGCTCAAGCAGGGTCATCCTAGAGCACAGGATTCTGTCTAGATGGTTTTTGAATATCTCCAATGAGGGAGACTCCACAACCCTGTGAACAATCTGTTCCAGTGCTTAATCATTCACATAGTAAAGTTCTTCCTCATAGTCAAGTGGTACTTCCTGTGCATCAGTTTCTGCCCTTTATCTCTTGCCATATTGCTCAGCACCACTAAGAAGTTCCTGAATCCATCCTCTTGGCACCCTCCTTCAGATACTCAAAGACATTGATGAGGTCTCATCTGAGTCTTCTCTTCTTGAGACTGAGCAGGCCCAGCTCCCTCTGCCTTGCCTTGAAAGACTGATGCTCCTGTCCCTTAATCATCTTTGTTGCCCTCTTCTGGACCCACACCAGGACCTCCATGTCTCTTCTTTACTGAGGAGCCCAGAACTGGGCATGGTACTCCCTATATGGCCTCATGAGGGCTGATACAGGGGCAGGATGATCTCCTCAGTCTTTCATGTATGTTTGTCCCTGTGCTCACAAACAATAACCCAGCTCTCAAAAATTAAAAAAAAAAAAATATATATATAATTACCATCCAAAATTCTAGAAAAAATTCAATGCTACCTTTCAGTAACTGTTACTAAAACCCTTTGCAAACATTCCTCCTGACCAAAAAGTGAAACTTCTAAATCCCAGAAAAAATTACAGTGTTTAAAAAACTCCTGGCATGGTTGAACTAGGAAGCATTAGAGAGTCCTTTATTTAATATGAGTTGTGATTTTAATAAAAAAAAAATGCATTCATGCAAGTAATCAGACTTTAAAATGTCGGAGATTCATTTATGCATTAGTGAAAAAAAAAATTAAATGACTGAAATAACTTTCATTACTAAAGAAAGCTGTACCATTTGCTCAGTTACCAGATCTGTGACGAATGAGCTGTCACTGAAATGTGTAATATACAATCTGCCCCACTGAGCATTTCCCTTTCATTTGAGAGAGTGCCTAAATAAATGTTGTACTCTACTAAGTGCAGGGCCTGCAGAGTGTCAAAGTCATGGCTGCAGTGGGCTCTTGCTGGAGATAATCCAAAGCCATGGCTCCTCTCCCCTCCTGTTCAGAGTACTCGCTCTATCAATCCCAACAACTTTTCTTGAACGGGAATTACCCAAACACCCAATGCTAAGCACTGTTGGATCATCTTAGCTCAAGGAGGAATCTTCCCAGCTCCAGCAACAGGCTTACCACCATTAGAAACACTCCCAGTGTGGTCATCTTTGGATGTAAAGCTGTACAGTTACACTGCATGAGTACCTTGTTACCATCCCGTTAACATGACTCCTCCCATTCAAACAAGTGCAGAAAACATAGTCAACATAAAATACGAGCAAAATTACTCAATAGTTGGTAAGCCACTGCATTCAAATTTTCAAGCAAATCACTGCAGGCTAGCAGCTAATGCTGAAGTTGAGCTGTTCTGTAACTTAAGACACCAATCATCTGCAAAAAGATGGCCACAGGAAATACATAAATTGACTTTTCATTTATAGTCTCGTCCAACTGCAGAAGGGAACAATATATGATTACTTTCCCATGGATCAGCTAAGAGAAGGGGATTTCTCCTATGTGTATTGCTCAGCTGAGTAGGCTTCAATCAAGCTTCAAAGAGTGTGTTTCATGAAATATAGCACCAAAACTGAACCAGAACTCAGATCTTCTGGTTGCATCCAGTCAAAACACATGATTTAATCAGAGAAACTAATACCACTGAGGGCTAAATTCAAGCAGGTACAAAGACTGAGTCCATATAATAATGAATACATGACAGTGTGTATTTATGTCAGCAAATTTGCATGTGCAAATGGACAGCAATGTGCATTTACCAATTATGTTCACATATAACTATCATCTTTGGCTCCTTTTGAAAAGATACCTATATTTCTTCTGATAGATCCTGGCAAAAGGCCTAGGGCCAGTTCAAACTGCCTTAGCCATAAACTGTGGACATAAAATACTTTCCAGGTGGTACTCAGTTCTTTGCAGAATTAAGACCCAAAACAGGGAGTTCTTGTTGGAGCTTCTACAGTGAAGCTACTGATGATTATGATGATCAAATAAAGCAGTGCAGCCTAAAGGCTTGTTCACAAACTTTAAGAAACAGCACTGTAACTGAAAACTTGCAGAGAATAACAGCTTATTTAGCTTTCAGTAAATGAAGTGTTCTATCTAATAGATTTTTTTTTTCTTCATCCAATGGGTAAATACTTCCCCTGTTACTAATGTGTGAAATGATGTAGAGCATTAGTGTTTGCATTATGCAGTTACTTGCACAGACCTTGGAGAAATGACGGCTTCTGGCAAAATTTACTGGGGAAAAAAAACTTTCAAATAGAGATTTGACTTAAGGCATTACTGTTCACTGAGGAGTGGTTTGGACAAGATCTTATTCCACTTTTGCCTTGCAAGAAAATAGGCAATGACTAGTAAATGAGTTGGAAATTATTACTATAATTAACATGTCTTCAAAGCAGCCATTGGAAATTGTGCATGCAGCAACAAACTAATGAAGCTCCAGTTGCACAAAAACAAAAGGTCACAATGACATGAGAGAAGCTAGGATAGAAGCTGTTTTAGAGAAATTTTCCCATATTGAAGGCAGTCTCTGAAGAAGACAGTGACAACGCCATCCTGCGCTGCATAGTTTCATTGTCTCGACAGTGAGTCTCTCGGTAATGAATGCCTGGTGCTGTCAGCACACACAGAGGCATTTGGAAGCCCTTGCAGAAAAAAGAAGAAAACAGGAGGCATGGGGAGGGGGGAGTTTAGGATGCATCTGGAAAAGCACAGACAAAGTATATTGGCGACATGATGAGAGACTTGTTTGGTCAAGTCTTGATTTATCATGTAAATAATCACTCGACCAGTATGCAGTAATTGCATACAGCATGAGCTGAACAATTTACCATTAATCCTTCTCAAATGATACAAGTTCAGTTCTGCACTTTAGTTGTTCTCTCCAAAGTAAGATATTCCTATGGGTTTTTCAAGAGTACTTCAGTCAAATTGTTCCCTGCCTTCAAATTCCATATGCTTTTGCAGAATGAGAGAAAAACATTTTTATACAGATGCTTCTTGTTTACTTTTTTAATGAAAATATGAAACAAATCAATATTAAAAGTTTTAATTGCATTCTTTTTAAATAAACAGCTAGAAAGAAGTAATAGTTGGACAAGCACAGCAAAAGCATATTGTGCCCAGGTTTTACACAAGCACCCACGCACATATTTCTGCAATGACACCCACTTTTCCACATCATTCCTAATTTGCAATGTTCTTGTTGCTGGGCCTGATCCAAATCCCCCTGCAATGAACGTACGTTTTTCAGTTGGTTTCAAATTGCCTGGGATTCAGTCGAGGCATTTGGGCTCTAAAGAACATATCAGGAATGCTGGCTCAGGAGGGGGAGGAGGATGTGAATGGTACTTTCACAATGTTGATAAACAGCCAAGAGTACAAATGATAGCTGAAATTTTAAGTTGTATTGATGAGAAAGTAGGAACTGTTGTCTTTCTGACTATTCTGGTATACAGCAAAATGATAGCTAGACCAAATTAGCCCTTAAAGCCTTCTTAGAATTGCCTGAGAATAGAAGTCTGTGCCTGTTAAAGATTTAAAGGTTTATATTTCCTTTTTTGGGGTGAATCATGTTGGGCAACACTGAAATGCTTAAATGAAACTTCCTAGATACGCAGCAGAAACTTAGTCAAAAAGTTTTATTTGTGGGTGCTACTCATTGATCTCTTCTCTTTATACCTTAAAGTGAATATCCTAATGCTCTTTTTTAAATCACCATCATTAGCTGTTAGTGACAATGGACTAACAGGATTTATCACCTTCCCTATTTTCTGCTTTGAGTACTGAAAAGAAGATGAAATTACATCACTTTCAGCTTTTTCAATGAATAATGGGGATGCAAGGGAAGTCTCTGTATGATGCTTTCTCTGAATCTCTAATATTTGTCAGTGAAAAAACACCAGGTGTGATTTTGCTTCTTTTTCTTACACCTTTAGTAATTTGCTCCAGCGATCTGATTATATTCATGGAGCTAGCCATTACTACCTACTCTGTCCCTGAAAATGATCCACTTGCATGAAGCTCAAATGGTATAGCATGTACAGCCAATTTCACTGTAACAGATAGCATGCCATCTGTTAACTGCATTTGAAGTCTGCAGTGGGATGTACTTTAAAATATCTCTGGGGTCACTTTTACAGGCTTGAAAAGATAAGGGAAAAATATTTCTTCCTTTGGAAGTAACACTGCATGTATCTTTCTTTTATGGCAGGGCATGGGACAAGACAAAGTACACATAAAGCAGTGGATGTCTATAAAATTAACATCACCTCTTAAATCTATGTGATGTCTGGGACTGTGAAAACTTCCCAGTTTTCTGACAGGCACTTCATACTCAAAATGAAGAAACTGTTCAGACAAAAAAAAAAATAATCCAAATTCAGTAGGTAAAATTATACCATCTCTATAAAAATGGAATTTTTAATTTGCAAATCAGAATATTTATAAAAGTGAAAAGTGATCAAGACTCAAATGCCAAGCCTTCATTCAACTTTATAAGTAGTTTGTACAACAGAAACTCTTTCTGGACACCTCACCCACCTTGCCACCACACATCCCAAAACCAAGCAAAACTAAAACAATATCAAAACTCACCACATCCTTTATAAGTTATTTAGTAATTTTACCTGGTATTTTATTTTAGGAAAAGATTTAGAAAATACAATTAAATTACGTTGTAAAATCTAGAGAGTAATCAGGAGCAAAATTTATTGGATTGTGTCAAAAACTACTGGCTGTTTATTTAGGACAAAGTAGCTCTCACAGCAGAGTAACAGAATGATTCATAACAGAATGTTGACATTTCCTGTTTTCCCAAAAGCTTTCTGTCCCCACTGGTGAATCCAAAGACACCTAAGAAAGCAAATCTCACTAAAAAATCCAACAATACCTAACATATTCCATTTGCTTCTTCCTTTTTGTAAAGCAATTCTCTGTTGCTGTTACTTCGCAGGAAATGCATGTTTCCTTTATCTCAGAAATGGACTGGGTCTGACACACAGACTGCTGATCCCTCCTACTCCCAGAAGATTCTACAGGTAATAATTAAAAGGAGATATCTTAAGTCGTCCTATGTCCTGGTCTGCTGTAATGCAGCAAAAGATCCCCAGCACTGAAAAGCTTTACTGGAAGAATGAGTTCCCACCTCGTTTCCTCAGCTTGACTGCTAAGGGTCTTTAACCTCAAACAAGTCACCAGAGAAGACTTTCATAATTGCAATATTATTGCAATAAAAGTAATTCAATCATGCTTCTATTCTTCTCATGAGCCTTTAATCTGCTTCTCTTTCACTCAACTTCGTTGAAAGAAACAGCTTGTATTTTATGGCACTTTTTCATAAAATGTCATTATTGAAAGTTGTCTGAAGGCCACACTCTGAGTTTTAACTCAATTTCTCTCAACTTGGGTCAGTTGAGAAGCACTCACACATCTCTAACTCCATGGCTGCTAAAGCAAGGAGGAGTTTGGTTCATGTTATAACATATGCCCTTTTAGATTTCCTTTAATCCATCAGAGAAGTTGAACACTGTCAGCAGCTTACAGCCCTGTTGGGCAATATTATAATTTTGACTTATCTTTCACTGAGAAAATATTCCACATTTTATGACAATGTCCATTAAAGCTGTCTAAAACACTACTGTGGTATCTAAGAAACAAGAAACATTTTGATAAGTAACAGTCACTTCTGTTGAGTAACTCTTTAGGAAAAACTGCAAAGTTCATCTAGCATTTAAAGAACAAAACCCCCAGGGTTGATGGTTTTACCTCGATAGGATATCCATCCTAAAGAATTCCTTATGGGCACAAGCTATGAGCATAGATGCCAGTGCTGACCCTCAGATCACCTTATTTTTAACAGGAAATTTAAGGAAATCATTAAGAAGTGATGATATAACAGATGATCACTTTACTTGAGAATGCCAGAGATTTTACAGCCTGTTTAAAATTTAGCTGAGAAATGTGTCAAAATGATTTTGCACAATCTAACACAAGATAAGCTGCAGAGGGCTGGCTGACTTCTTGTGTTTTATATCTAGCAGTAGGGAGTACATGGGAGAGGAATAGGATTAGGATTCCTCATCTCCTGTAGCCTACGGGTTTCCATAATGGCTGCAGTAGTTCTCTTTGTTCCCCACCATAAGAAAGCTTTCATTTCCATGCTCCAGCTTCTGCGGGTTTGAACAAGCTGTGCTTCTGCATCTAAGGGCGTGTTTTACCTTAAACAACACAGTCAAATCTTCAGGTACATTACACTGAGATTTGCAGTTTGTCAACTGAGGATTGATTAATGAATGTCTTCTGATTACAACTTTCTCGTAAACATGAAAAAAATCAAAATCATTAGGAAGCCCTGTAAGATATTCTTATCTAAAAATCCTCTAATTCTACATAAGCATTATTTTCTTTTAATGTGTCTGAGGGGGAAAAAAAAAAAAAGAAAAAGGAAAACAAACCAGGAAGAAATAGGGGGGAGAAAAGTGTATCTACTGTTTCAGCATACTTTATTTATAAAGTGTTTATAGCTCAGGTCAGCTCAGAGGTGCACATAGAGATCACTGTGAATCATGCAGAGGCATCTATTTTTGAAGCTGTTGGGGAACACAGAAATATCTTGCATGTTTCCATCTGGAATTGTTTTTAGAAATGCTATCTAGGGGACCAATGCAGAAACCTGCTGTCAAAGAATAAACAGAATCTTTATGTAAGGCAATTAATTCTTCAAATGCAGTCCAATCTGTGAACAGCTGGTAAACAAATGGGGTAACTGCCAGTATAAATATTTATTTGGGAAGAGAGGCAGCTTCAAAACAAGCAAAAGTTTGTCTCAAGCAGTTTGTGTGCTCACTCTGCAGAGAAGGAGCATGAATGGCTCTAAGCAAATGTTCCTAGGAGCTCTAAATGTGAATTCCAAATATACAGGAACATTTTAAAGACTTCAGTGTTATTAACAGTTCAGCGAATAGATCATCATGCCTTTTTTTTTTTAATTCCTCCAGTGAAAGTTAGTATAAGCTGTTATTAAAGCAAATAAAGTCCAGAAGCTGTTTGATCCTCATTGCTCACACCTGAAGATCCACTAGATAACATGAAGGTAGTATTGCACAGAGAGATTTGTTGGTTACCAACTACCAGCTACAGCTATTTCACATTTTGCAAATCTTAACTTTTCAAAAAGTTTTTATTCTAGAAGGGGAAGACTGCAAAAAAAAAAAAAATCAAATATTCTTTTTTTTATAGGACAACTTTAAAATATGTTAATGCTTTTATTAAAAAAATATTGCCATAATTTTGAAATTGTAAATCCAAGAAGAACATGAGAATGCTTCTTCCTCTATTTATTCAAGTATAATTCAATTGCTTTGATTACAAGTAATAACTTCAATTACTAGATATGACATACAGAAATGACAAAATGTAGTCTTCTGAAAGGAAAAGAGTTGGGCTATGAATGCAGGTTTGGTTGGTTTGGGTTTTTTTTGACCATATGGCCTATTCTGTACTAGCTCAAAAGTAAAATAAGATGCACTCTAACCATGGAATAGCAGGGAGCTCTCACCCTAAAAGTTATTATCTTTTAGCTAAAACCGCGTAGTTTTAAAGCTGAAATTTCCAACAGGCCAGCATTTAGTCCCTGTGGTCAAAGCACACTGTCTGTCTGCAATGTCTAAGGTACCACTGCATAGTCACATTTAGTAAGAAGTTATGCCAAGACACAAAAGCATATCCTTAAAGAGCCCGATACTGCAAGGTGCTGGGTTTACTGGGAGTACAGAGCATGCTGTGCCTGCCATGGCTGAAGTTGAAAACCACAATTTTTCCATAGATACTGAAATAACTCTATTGAATCTCTTGAACACATAACACTTACTGAGGAAGAAATTTGCTCCACAAAATCTGAATGCAGTATCAGAGTGAATTAGCATCGGAGAGGGATAAAGTTAGCTTGCTCAAAATATAAGGACATCTATGGAGGACATAATCTTCAAGCACTTAAGTCTCTAGCTATGTGACACATTATTTTTTCAATGTGTTTCTTCACAATATTTTATTTCTTATGTAATGAGATCCAGCTGTTATCTGGAATTTACTTCTCACCATTTTTGTCTCATGTCAAAGCTTTCTGTCTTGGTACACTTGAAAGAGAAGATAATTATCATAGAAGACAACAAAAACTAATGCCCTTTCAAAAGGAGTGGGAATTTTGAAACAGGCCTTACTGTCCCTGTAGGTTTGTTTTCTATTAGAATCAAAAACCAAACAGAAGCTTAGGTTTTTTTCCTGGTTGTTTAAATAGTTGAAAATCTACAACAGCCTGTGCCTAAGAAATTAAAGTCCAAGTAGCAAAATTTTGCCATTCTCTATAGCAAAAATTTCAAGTTTTTATCTGCAGTTTTCCAAAACAGAGACAAAAAGAAAAGAAAAAAACCCCAAACAACAAAACCTTTGGGACCAGAAGATATTCTGCTGTGGACTGAATCTCATAATGTTGGTTGTCACTGAGCCTGACCTTAAATCTGCAGCACTTATCTGCACCTTATTATAGCCTGTTCCCTTCAACGTACTGACTGCTCCCAAGAGACTAATAGAAGAAAGCAATAGATGTCCTTGGTAAATACTTGTTGATGTTTAAGTATCTAAAGGAAAACTGGGCTGAAGAAAAAGTCTCTTTAGTCTTTTATTTAACTAAGTCTCTCCATTATACTCAGCTGACAAGGCATTTCCATTCATTAAAACTGCTGTGAGTTTTTATAGGTGTAAGATACAACTGTAAACAACTTCAAAAGGAATAAATGCTTTCAGATCTCAGAAGCTCTGAGCCATTGTGGTGGTTATTTTCAAATATAAATTAAATATAAGTCCATGAAATGACTTGTCATGAAGAACAATGGACTGATATGTACTTTTGATAGAAAAATCTATCTACTGTCATTTTTAAACAGAACAAAAACCAGAGAGAGGATGATTAGTAATAGCAAACTCCCCTTTATAATCATAAAGTTACTTCATAGCATTCATAACATTTCTTGATTAGGGTTAACAAGGAACAGCCTCCCAAACTTAGTAGGAAAACTCTACTGTAATTTATTCCTTCAACAGAATGTCAAGAACATATTGTCCAAAAGAAAGAGTTTAATGACATTAGGTTAATGAATTTTAGTAACAAAAATATTTTGAAAGTCAGAGGTTTAAAACACTAAGCAAAAATATCAAAAGTTTATAATAAATTTACTAAAACAGCCAAATATTTGTTCTTATGATATAAGAGTTATTTCTTTCAAGGTAAAGTGTATTTCCTTTTTTAAATCTACCTGCTATCTCTCTACTTTTTACAAAGTATTCTTGGAAAGTGGGGAAATGTTATCAGTTATGGAACAGCTTGTTCCAGATAGGAATACAGAGAATATTGTTCATGTATCCGTTGCCTTTGTCAGCTTTAGATATACATGGGGAAGAACTAAAGAGAAGGAAGGCAGTATTGAAAAAACTGAGAGGGTTTATTTACATACAGCATGATGCACTGTGTGGATTTCTGCTATGTATTTAAATTCCATTGTTATTTTGTTCTAATACTCTCCTTTCTGTTGAAATTCATCATGAAACCGTAGCTATGTAGGAACTGAACACTGAGATAAATATCTTTACCTGGTCCTGGTGTACCTATGTTACACTGCATAAGAATAATGATTCCTCCTAGCTGTGGGCTATGTTAAGCTAATACTGTTACATTACAATACAGAAGGTCTAATAAAAGAAGTTCTAAAAAACCCACTAAGGTTAAATCCTGGCCAAGGTCCTGAAGTGGGATGGAAAAGAAAAGTCTTGGAGCTTTCCTCTAGCACAGCAGAGAAAAAAATAAAAAAATTTTCCCATAGTGTTTTAATAAAAAACTCGTATATTGTTCCAGGGGAAAAAAACAAAGTCAGAGAAGCTCACTATTTCACCTGCATCTAAAAAAAGAGAAAAGTTTGTTATGTCCATGACTTTGTTTCTATTATAGTGATCTCTCTAAAACCCACCCTATGCCTAACACAACTCCCTCTTAAGTACCTGAGAACCGTGTTGCTGTCTTTAAAGAGGAAACCAGAAATTCCACATCAATAAGAGCACATGCCACTACAAAGAGGTTGCTATTTATTGTTATCTCCAAGAACAGCCACAGAAATTTTTCCAGTGTTGTACAACAGCAAAGCTACCACTTGGCTGTATTGTGGGCCAAGCTACAAATCTGATGTTTTCAGTCTGTTTAATGAGTGGTCTCTGAAATAATGAGGAGTAATAGTTTGATGACAACCATTGTGCAAGTTCAAACAGCAAAGAGAAATTTGTATGACCCACAGGAGAGGAAGGATCAGACTCACACCTGGTCTCAATATGTTTGAGTAGTAGAGATTTGCACTCACTCACAGTGGGTCTAGAGGCTAAATTTGCAAATCCCTCCCCACTGGAAGAAAACTGTATTTCTTACCTGCCTCTCATAGCATGTTCTCCCTTTAAAATCAGTCCCAAAAATGTAAAGAGACATTAAAGCACCATTACTACTTTTTATTGCAGTCTTCACAATTCTAAAAAGGAAGTCATATCTCTTCCTAGAACAGAGAGTATGGAAATACTACTGGAAGTGGAATAAAGATGTAAACAGATTCTTCTCATATTTTATAAATTAATATGACAAGAACAAATAGAATGGACAGAACAGTAAATAAAAGAACTAAAAATGTCCAAATGTTGTTAATATATACTTGGAGAAAGACATATTTATAGCAGAAATCCTGTCCTTCATTCCACAACAATAGCAGAAAAATTATCTCCCTGTATTTCCTCTTAAAATTTTTACAAGTAATTTGACGATTTTCTAAAAAGATGTTTGTCTGATAGCATCATTGCTACTTAGTCCACATCTTAAGAGAGTTATATCTACTTTTTGAATGCTCCCCCATTCTGTCCTTATAATCTATAAGAACTCAGATTTTTTTTTTCCCTTAATTAGATTTTTCTATTCCACAAGGATATGTTCATGCATTTAGATATCCCTATCTCTATATTTCGCCTACCCAGTTCAATAAAGAAATTACAGTGGTTATACAATGACCTGACCTAGATGACAGGGTCAGGATTCAGATGCTATCTGTAGGGTAGCTCACAGCCACTCTTCTGCCTCACATGCATTTTCACACTGCTTAGGAAAAGGACGAAAATGGTTCTAAAGTTACAATGCAGATAGAGTAGTATACATTTTAGAGAAACAGATATAAACAAAACAAAAACTACCTGTATATTCCTGTCTAAAACAGGTAACACAACATGAACAGGTAACTTAAGGTTTTACTGTTTATCCAAACTTTTTCATGAGCATGGGGTTTTCTAACACTTCATTATCATTATATATGGAGTGACAGAACTATTTTTTCAAATAGCCATCCTACAAAGAAGACATTTACTACTATCATCCTGAGAGAATAGCATTTACTTAAATCCTTTCTTGATAGGTTCACCAACCAGCACATTTTTCTGAAACATCCAGGGTATTTGGTTTGCTATAATCTTACTTTGGTGATTCAAACAAAATTTTGTGCCAGTTTCAAGAAAATTCTTAAGATTTTTATGGATTTTTCTTATGGCAAATGTCAAGTAAAATTTGGTAACTTTCTCATCCTGTCTTTTTATGATGAAAAATCTCAGAGA
>JAWWEV010000115.1:24753562-24831110 GCA_035583235.1 Hafferia zeledoni | reverse complement strand
ATTTTTCTTATGGCAAATGTCAAGTAAAATTTGGTAACTTTCTCATCCTGTCTTTTTATGATGAAAAATCTCAGAGAAAAAAAAACAAAACAATTTTTCTTATGGCAAATGTCAAGTAAAATTTGGTAACTTTCTCATCCTGTCTTTTTATGATGAAAAATCTCAGAGAAAAAAAAAAAAACAAACTAAAACCAAACAAACCCACACAATTTTGTTTGTTTGTTTTGTTTGTTTGTTTTAGAGAGGTTTTTTGCTTTTCTTTGTTTTTAGGGGTTTTTGAGACATAGTAGTTTTCAGTTATAAGAGTTCAAAATGACAAGTTAATGCAAAAAATTCTTTAAACCACTTTTGGTACTTTATAGACCTTAGTTCAGGGAAGCAAATGTAAAAGGGCTCAGTAGCTAAGAAGGCTGACACACTTAAATTACAATAGTTTTTCTGATTGCTAAATCAGGAGCAAATAGCATAGGAATTAATAAACACCAGGAAGTAAAACTTCTATCTATTGATTCACAAGATACTTATTTGTAACTTACCATCCAAGAGAAACAATTAATATTACTGTATGCCATGACGTCTGAAACAGTTTTGCGCTAACAAAACACAAAATTGTAACTTTTTAACTGAGAAAGTAACTATGTCAGCGTATATTGGCTTTTATTGCAGTAAATAAAACTGGTATATCATTTCATGCACAGCAGAAGGCATAAACACATTCCTTTGGACTGGAAAGGACAGTGTCTTGAACTGTGAGCAAAAATAAACAATTTCATGAGAACTTAATTGCAATGAAGTATAGTTATTCCCCATAAAAACCTTTATTTTGCATAGGTTTGGAAAGGATGAAGGACAAATCAGAACTATAGAAAAGATGAAAATGTACTTTAACTACATCAAAAGCTTAAGAGGGGGTATTCAATAGCATGACATGGTAGAATAATCTAAAAATACAGAGAAATACATGACAAAAACAAGCCACACACTTTGACTAACCAGAATAAACTTAGTCTGCAGAAATGTTAAGCAGATTTTTCCCATTTGGCAAAAGGCAAAAGGAATATAACTGAATTTCAGTAACTATTCTCAATATCCCTGTAGAAAGGAGTTTCATTTGTAAGCCCATCAATTAAGAAAATTAATGGGAACATATGGCTGATTGCCAGGTAAAAATACCCCTAAATCAGCACAACTTCATAATATGTACCTGACAATCCTGAGAAAGTAAGGTGAGGGACTCTCTGGATCATTTACTTTTAGGTATTTTGGAATATTTCCAACAGGAAATTTCCAGAAATTTTGTAAAATCAGAAATTTTGACTTGTTACAGTGGTATTCTAACTAGCCCATTCACCCAGGAAGATCTGATTCCTGAGGATATGGACAACAAGTTAAAGATTGAACATAATTAATGTCATTGCTTCATGTCCTATCAAGCCTTGGTAAATAAACTTTCTTTTTCTTTTTTCGAGGATGATCAATTGGAGCTAAAGGGGGAAGAAAATATATCTTAAAATTATATTTTCCATGCCTAACTTTACCACTTGTCTTCTGACAAGGCTAACAAAAAGTAACATTGAACTAAAAAAGCTTAATCTTTCTTCCTTGTTTTATCAGTTAACTGGTTGTTCAGTATGTTTTTAAACTTAGCAGAAAAGAACAACAATTTTTGACAAGATTTTCAATCCAAAAAGCTTAGAAAATGTGGCCACTTAAATGCTTCCTATTTACTCATTTCATAAGAAATAAGCAGCTGCCCTGTGAAGGTCATTTCTATCTTTTATTTCCTCTGGGCACATAAGATCTCTGACTTTCTTGTCTCTTCACACACACACACATGCACACCCTCAGCTCTTTGCTTCCAACTACAAGGTGCAACCCTAATGAAGTCAGTGCCACTGACCTCAATGAGGTCAGGATTTTCCTTCTTGCCTTCCTTTTATAAGGACAATACAGCCTCCAACCAGAACACTCTCAGTGTTTCCATTGTTTCTCGCTTTTTCTCCCTCAATCACAAATATCAAAGCTTCATTGTATACATTATCAAAATGGGGGAAGGGAGGGGACACACATGGACAGACACCTCCACAAAAGAGAAAGAAAAAGTCACTTCCTGAGGAAACCTCATCTTTATTTTCCTTTCATCTGGGCTCCCTAACAAACACCACAAAGGCACAATGAAATAGAAATCAGAATAAAAATTAAAAGCTCTACAGCGACATCTATTTCTCATATGAGTGCACTTATTAACCAGTCACAGGATTGGATACACTGCATTACCATGAGAACATGCTTACTTATTTTCTGAATTCCTGGCTTCAACTTCGGGGATTTCCATGATTTATTTCCTATTTTGCTTTCTATCTTACCTTGCCTATCCTGCAATTCCCAGAAAAATTACCATGCACCTAATAAGTATGTTCATTTTCCATTATTTGTCTGAAATCATGAATCAACATACACTGCCTGACAGACTTGTTGATACAAATGCTTTGCAGAGTGACTTGAAAGCAAATATCACTATTGTCCCTAATTTACTGTCAAGCCATGAGGAAAAAACCCTCCTCAACTCTATTCAAAAGGCAATGATTTACACCATCTTAAATAACACTTTTCTTCTATATGTGAAATAGTTGTAATTTATAATGTCTATGCATCCAAAATATCTTATTGACATGACAAATACCAAGACTTTCTCATTAAGAGTAAAAAGTGTTACTTTGACTTGATTCCTTTTCTCATCTGGAGGTGATATTAACTATGTTATGACTTGGCTTGTTATTTAGTGCCTTGAAAAACTGTTGTTATTCTTGCTTTCAATGATGAATGAATTTTGGGGAGCTCAATCTAGACATTATAGGGAGCAAAATGTCTTGATCCATCCTTGTATAATATGGATTAATTAAGCATTACAAACAGCTCAGTATTAGGTTCCAGGACTCAGTCATCCTCTGGGTGAAAAACCCTTTCCACATATCTAACCTAAACCTCCACTGGATCAGCTTCAGGCCATTCCCTCAGGTCCTGTCACTGGTCACCAGAGAGGAGAGATCAGTTCCTGCCCCTCCTCTTCCCCTCGTGAGGATGTTGAAGACCACTAAGCTCTCTCCTCAGTCTCCTCTTCTCCAGGATGAACAGAACAAGTGACCTCAGACCCTCCTCATGTGGCTTCCTCTCAAGGCCCTTCACCATCTTCATTGCCCTCTTCTGGATGCTCTCCAACAGCTTAATATCTTTCTTTTACTGTACTGCCTAGAACTGCACACCCCAGTGTGAGACCACCCCAGTGCAGAGCAGAGCAGGACAACCCCTCCCTCAACTGGCTGGCGATGCTGTGCCTGATGCCCCCCAAGATATGGTTGGCCCTCCTGGCTGCCAGGGCCATCAACCAGGACCCCCCAGGTCCCTTTCTGTGGCACTGCTTTCCAGCATCTCATTCCACTGTCTGTCTGTACATTTGGGTTTGCCCCATCCAGCACCTGCCTTTGCTAGCCTCCACATGGCTGGTGATTTTCCATCTCTGATTTGTACAGGTTTCTCAGCAGGGCTTCCCTGCCTTCAAAGGAGTCAACAACTCCTCCCAGTTTAGTGTTGTCAGCAAACAGTATTCTTTTGAGTTATGTGTCACAGTTGTTAATGGAGATGTTGATGGGAACTTGGCCAAGGATGGAGGCGAGTTATTCCCAATTTTTTTCCCCATATTTATTCTCAATTATTCCACATTTCTAGACACTGGAAAATTTGGCTTAAGGCGACAAAAAAATTTTATGTGGACCATGTTCTCTCAAGATTACGAACAAGATATTTAATTGCAGCATAAATAAAATGGACACAGCCCCACAACAGCTAACACCTGGGAACTCTGCAAGAAGGCTCAGCTCCAGCAACTGTTCATACTGAGGAGAGATTTCCAAATAAAAAGGGCCTATAAAAAAGACAGATTTACAATTCCCAGTTTGGAATAGCATTGGATTCCCTTTTGTATTTTAATGCCAGCACAGTTCATTCAGGTCAGAACTTGCTGCAATATAGATGCCTACTAGCAGCAATATGTTTTATTTTCACATGAGAAGCACTCAGAGGTGTTAATTTCTTTCTTCTCCTTTTTTACCCTCCATTTGAAATTGCAAACCTTCTTGCTGAAAGTTTCATACAAACAAGAACAAAGGTATGAGTCAGAAAGGATACTTTTTCCTTCAGAGATACGAGGGTCAATCTTCACCAGAAAGCTTCTGTGAAATATTGAAGTCCCCATTACAAAATCACAGGGGTTTGAGCAACCCATGCTCTTACTGTGACTTATGCTGCTGGAGTATTTGACCTTGTGAGTCAGTACAATTTGACTCCAAAGTGTCCTGATTTCCTGATTTGAGTTAGTTTATATGAGAGTAAGCTAAACATTTTAAATCCCTTCTTAATAAACAGTATTTGGGATTAATTGTTACTGTTTTCCTGAGGGGCTTTCAGCCAATTTTAATGCAAAATGTTAGTACTTGGTATTTTGAGGAGCTTTTAAATGCACTTCCCAACTTCATAGCAAAAAATCTTTCTCTTCCTAATGGCACCATCAGTGCCATAGGAACATACTGTGTCTGTCATTGCAACCCCTGACACCAGATTTAACCTCATACACAAATATGCTTTGCAACTGCTGTTTTGCCAGACAAGACATAGCTATGCATCTAGCAAGAATAAAACGTTTAGTCTCTTAATTGCTTTCTGTACAAACTGCATAATTAGAGTTTTGTTCTGTAATTCTTTAATGAGAACAAACAAAACTATTTGTAATTCAAAGAACCCCAAACGGAATAAAACCAAAGAAGGAATAGAGGGAGGGCGAAGGGAGGAGGAGATGGGGAAAAGTAGTGTTTTAATGTATTTTTCATTCATGATGATTTTGTCATAAACTCTGTTCAGCCTGTTCTGGAAAGGCCAGGATAAGCTGCACTCAAAACCATTATTTTCTTTTTTTTGTAGGATGCAGCACAAATATCTAAGGACCCCCAGTACGCATCAAATTTTCCTTCTCTCCTCACTATAGTCAATCGGAGCACTGAAAGTTGGACCCGGGACCTGAAAGCCAGAACCACCCTTCAAATTTGCAAAAAGCTGTTTAGGGTCAGTGGCACAGCTACCCGAGGTAGGAGGATGCTGGAAACACCTCTAGCTGGGGGCTCAGAGGAGTAACAGAACAGAACCCAACACATTTAAAATGGTGCCTAAAAGGCCCAGCCACAGAGAGAGAGATGATGTCCCAAGGCCTGCAGTGCAGCACAGATAAACTGTAGCCAGGAGCCCCCAAGCACCAGCTGCAGACACCACTTCCAACACAGACACTCAACCGGGCTGTAGGGAAGGTGGTGACAGCAAAGCTACCCACTGACTGTCTTGGAAAACAGTTATTTTTGCCTCCATGATGAAGTATTCCAATAAATGGCCTATTTAACTATTTCCAGACTGATATGCCTTTATATTTTTTTATAACTTTGGCAATATCACTGTAAAAACAGGGATTGTATTTTGCTAGTGACACCAGTTGCCAAAGCAGTGTGTTAACGCCCTTCTCAGGAGGAAAGAGAATAAAATGGAGACATTCATTTTGCAGCAAGAAGGGAACGAAACACATTGATCTGAAGTGTGTCCGATTTAAAAATCACCAGTGAGCAATGAACAGTTTTACTGGTATGAAACTGGAACAACACATCCAAAATTGAATGAGCCCTAAGCACTTTTACATGTGTGAAGTGCAATTGTATGTGACTTAAAACAAACTGTGCTGGTTATGAGAGAAAACTTCATACTTTATTGTTCAGATATATGACTTAATTTTATTTCCCAGGGACAAGCGTTACCACTGAGGGCCAGGAGGGAGGAGAAGAGACAAGAGGTGTTTTCAGAATGGAAACACTTAGGCTTCATTTTGACTTGTTATTGTACAAGAAAAATAAGAATATGATGAAAATTGTGAAAGAAATTGCTTAGCTGGCTTTACTGTTCATTATGTGGTTCTCTGCATAACTTTTTTTGCAACCACAATTTAACAGCTGAAAATGTAGCAAATATTATCATTGTATAAGGCCTAATATTGGTAAAACTGGAAAGGAGAGGAATTATATCCTGTTTCCACTCACTTTTTACTTAGATCTTTTTCTCTGTAATAACTTGCTTACTCCTTATTTGCTAAGTATAAAATAATGAAAACTTACCATACACTGTTTTCAAGAGAGTAATAAAATATCAAACAGTACCTTATTTCTCCAGTTGTCACCCTGGTGTCAGCAATGAAGCAGGGAACAGGTTGAGCAAATCATCTAAAAATATTTTTAAAAGAAAAGTCAAAAAAATTACATTTATTGATAAAATATTGATAACACAATAAACTTAAAACCTATAGTGACAAAAGCTGAACTGGAAGTTTCCTTAACTTTTATGGAAATAAATCTGAAACAAATGACAAACTGGAGAGTTATCTGGGTTTTATGGCACTACTACATTTTAGAGTAGAAAGACTATCAACTTGGCTCCATAAGGGCAAAACATTAAATTATCCAAAATGCAAGAGAGACAAGTGTGATAAGAAGATTTTTTTTTTAAAAGTGTTTTTGGGGAGGGGGAGGGGAGTGCACAGAGGAAAGGTTGTTTATAAAATCACCCAGTTTTACAAATCTCATTAATAACAACTCATATATGTCAGTGGTCAGCATTTACATTTTGTCAAATAGCTATTTACACCACCGACTTTTCAACAGAACATATAACTACAAACTGAAAACCAGGACAGCAGCAGTATGGGAAAGAAGTAGGATGGCTTTAGGGTCTGATATTGAAGTCTTAAGCTCATTCTCCATCCAGATGGATGGAGTTTTCATCACAGAAGGAGAAACTTTCTCATGTTGCAATATTTTTCCATTACTCTTATATGGTATGGTATTATCCCAAAATGGCTAAAACACTCCAGCAGCACTTTGTGCATGCAAAAAAAAGCAGGACCATTACTAAAGAAATTCTGTCTTTTTGCGAGGGCTGTGGGACTAAGCTATGAAAAGAGAGCTTTACCATACCTAAAATAAAATGAATTACAAAAATAAAAAATAAGTCAGAAAGAGCCTGTACTATTGAAGTGAATGACAAAAATCCTATAGGATCTTGGTCAAAATTACTAATAGTGGTTTAAAATGCTCCTAACACTATTATGATGTGTCAGAAACCTGTATTCCATACCCTCACTCTAAATTTTCACTAGCCTTCTTTGAGGTGTCCGGAGAGTAAATGAGACCTTACCAAGTTATTTGGCTTGATACAGAAAATGATGGTGGAACTATTGACTTATGCACTGATTTGCTCAGAACAATGTTCTCAAAGAAACTAATAAATAAAGGGGAAAGGTGCTGCCACACAAACATAGATTCAGGAAGTCATAAAACAAACAAACAAAAAACCCTAAAGGCCATAGAGCAGAAATAATTTTCTCTTATTCTTGTATCAGTGCTAAAAGTCTCCCTTAAAAAAAAAAAAAAAAAATTGGAGACACACCAATGAGGAAATTTGATGTGAGTTTACAATTTGACACTGAAAATTTGGACACCTAACCACAAACTACCAAAGTGAACCCAAAACAAGAATAAACTATTTCTTAACTAGAGACAAAGGACAGGTGACACAGCCTCATGTCCTTAGATCCTTGCTCATGTCTCAGTGAGAGAGGCATGTTATAGCAAAGGACAAGCTAGTGACTTAGTGACTCAGTGTAGAGGTAACTGCTGAAAAAACCCAGCGCCTGTGCTTAAACACTTTAAAGAAGCACAAAAGTGTTCCAGTGCTTTCAGTCCTTAAATATTCAGATTTGGAGTTTTAGTCCTCAGCACTTTCACAGTAAACAGCTCTTCAGGCATTAAGGTGTTTGCTGAAGCCAATGTGAGGGTGGAAAATCTGGTCTTCTGGATAATAACCCTCTGATAGCTATTGTTCCAACTTCCAGAAACTGCAAGCTATTTATGATTAGATGTTGATAAACTAAATGCAGATTGCTAAAATAATGACTTTAACTACAACTACTTGCAGGAAAAAAGGAAGTGTGTTAATGACCTTAGAATAATGATGTTGTTACCACAAAAATACTTAATAATAAGACTACAAATCTAATGGTCTTCACACTATTCACAAAGGAGTTTTATTTACCAGAGACTAAACTAGGGCTTGGCTTAGGATTTTATTATTATGGAAAGTGATGGAACACATTCAGTAAGCACATAGGGTCAGAAACTATAGTTTTACATCATGACCACAATGAACTGCACCACAGAACACATAATCTGAGTTACTCTGAGATCCTGAAATCAGTTTATTAAATAGGCAGTGTGAGTCTTTCTGTGTGACTAAACAGTGAATTAAATAATGGTTTCCTTCTGAAAAGACATAATTTATAGTCACCTATAAAAATACTGATGGCCTTCAGCTACACATGCCCATGCTAAAAAAAAGACATCACTGATAATTAAAAGATTCATTTATCTTAATTTAATCATTGCTTCTGTTTGTATAGAGTATGACCAAATGGGTTTGCAATGATAAACAAGAGGGAAATGTGGTGGCAGGACAGTGATGGGGTAGACAATGATGTGTCAAACATTTCAGTTCCTTGTACTTAGAAAATAAGAAACCACAGTATCTGTGGCAGTGCACAAACTTCTGGAAGGCTTCAGAGAAATGAGAAAAACAGAAGAAAGTTTGTAAAACTATCCCTGTCTGTTTTCTCAACTGAGTAGTGTATGACACTTCCACTGTCTTTACTTTTCACATCAGATTGAATTACCACAATGTGAATTCCTAACGTTAAATTTTGTTATGAATCTAACATTTCTTTTGCAGATCAGCATCTACATTACTCACATAGACTTAAAAATTAAATGAAGTAGCTGAGCTGATGGTTATTAAGAAAGCTTACATTTGTTGATCTATACTGTTGCTGACTAGCTTGGGCTCCAATTTAGCAGCAACAGATCCCTTTGTCTGTGGTGATGGATCAAAGGTCAGACTAACTCCAACCATGTGGAGCCTAATGATAGCTAAGGGAGACCCATGATGAATATAAAAATAGAACTAAAGATAAACGCTTTAATCACAAGTGACAAATTACATTTTTGATGTGTCAAGTTCAATATTAATTATTTTCAGCTGCTCTGCTTTTTCTTTTGTCTTAAGGAAACTGCAACAATCTGTTGACATGCCTGGAAAAGTTCAGGTGCAAAATGACCTCAGTTCAGTTTGCAGATTTACAGGAAAACATATACTATCCTTAGAGCATTTAAGTGCTATGGCCTGTGGAAATACTGTAGCCTGTTAAAAAAAAAGTAATGAGATGATACTGCTCTTTTCTGAGTTTTAGAATGAGGTAAATCTTCTACTTTTGTTTTGGACACAAAACAAACAAAACCGTCAACAGTGGTCTGCCAGCAGAGTGTCAATAACTGACTGGAGAAACAACATTTATAACTAAACAACTTTCAATAAATTAAAAACATTAAATGAATGGAAATTTCCACTTTTCTATCTATGGTGTCCCTTCAATATCAGCCTGAGCCATCCATTCCCTTACAAAAAAGACATATATTTTTATAAATTTTTGTCACTTTATATATTCATTGCCTTCTCTAATGTTTTGAAAAATATCTTTTATTCATGGCTGAGAGCTAATTAAGTTGTAAAAATGAATATGTGCAGAAATTCTTCAAAAGTAGGAGGGAAAATGAATAACTGTAGTGGTTTAAAAGGCAACTGAGGAGTGAAATTTGACAGATCCTGAGCTAATAGTTTTTCTTCCTTGACCTTTATACGGAAGAGTAAGCATTTTATTGACCTTTAATAGAAATAATGATATTTTAATCTATTGATCACATATGATGAAGTAATAGCAAAATCAATTAGGGAAGAACACTGTAGCATTTCAAATTTTGAGTTATATGCAGAATCAGTAAAAGCTTTCCCTAACTAAACACAAACCAACTCAAAAGATACAGTGATCACAAATGAACTCAGAAAATACTCTTAAAACACTCCCTGTAATTACTAGCCTGGGACCTCTTAAATTATAAATATCAGGGTTCACTACTTATCCTGCCTGCTGGAGACAGCAATAGTATGAAACAGAAGCATTTTCACAAAAAATTAAAAAAAAAAAATTAAAAAAAAAAAAGAAAAAGAAAATTTAAAAAGTGAAAATAAAAAAGCAAAAGCAAAAGAAAAAAGATGAACTGTCATTCAAGCAGAATGAGGTAAGGTAAAAGTTTTGCGGCAGAGATCCACCAGCAAAAGCAGCTGGCAGCACCATGAAAGCCATTGCACTGGGAAGGAAGCCAAAACAGAGAATCATTCTGTTGATACATGTTCAAACTGAGATGAATTGGAGGGCCCAATGGGCAGGCCTGAAACACATCTATTTATTTTCTTCTGCTAAAAAGGTATTTCTGGAGATAAGGAAGCATTTCATAAAGAGGAAGAAAGAAGCCCAGTCAACCCAGTAGATCTATGTGGCTGGGGAAAATTATTTCAATCCTTCATCTCAACCAATGGCTTCCAGCACTGGGATGCAGATGTTATCAATGAAAAAAAGGTTGGAAACAGGAGATTCATATGAACATCTTTGAGCTATTAAGCAGAAGGACTATGCTAAAGCTCAAACTCTCTGCTTTCTGGCTAAGAGCTAAACACCCAAACTGCAGATGAAGTGACAGACAGAGAAAAGAAGGATTTCTGGCATGCCAAGGCAGATGAAAGCAGCTCCACCACAGAATAAGAAGCAGCTGAAATCTAGTCTTGCTGTCTAACAGGGTCTGACAAGCACAGACTGTAAGACATCCGTGTAGAAGATAGGGAGCACGTAAGGATCTCCAACAAAGCTGCACCAAAGGTCCATAAATAAAACAGTTATGTGCGTGTTACTGTGTTTATGTCTTTTGCTATTGGGGTTTTTTTGGGGAATCTCTTTCATGAAAGAGTTTATAAATGGAGAAAATTAGATTATTAAATACCAGGGAGTTTAGTGATATTTATGAATGTTTATAGTTGGGGCTTCAGCCCACTATTTATTACTTACTCTTTTAAATTGAAGACAATTCCTCATTGTCAATCAAGTTCTGGCTAAAGTGGTTACAGAAGTAACGAAGACATGCTAGCTGATGAAAACACACACAACACTATTCTCTGGCTCACTACACTGATTGATTCCACTGTTGACCTGAGAAAAACCTGTATGTATTCACAACATGATAGGGTATACATTTTTACTTCAGCTCTCTTCAGAAGCGATCAAAGTAAGTTATCTTTTTCTCAGAGGTACCTGACTAACATTCATGAAGAGAGTGCTTGGAGTTATAAACTGCCTATAAATGACTCATCACGCTTTATTGCTTTAATATATGCATGTTTTCTGGGACTGACCTTTGGACTGACCTGTCAGAGGTATAGCCAAGCCATCACCCACTGACAGGCCTTTACTAAGGGAGAAAAATCTTTGTAATAGCACTGAGGAATTTACTAATCTGACATCTAGTTTAGCAGATTAATCTTGGATTTTCTTTGATCATGCCTTGCAACAGTGTGCAGCAAGTCAAACCAATCAGCAATCATTAATTAAAAGAACAATGAAGGGTAGAGGCTATTTAGTTATGAATGGCACACACTGACTGAATACTATGAGTTCTCCAATGAAAGCAACATTTCCTAAATGACACAGATCAGTACTAGATAAGCTTCAAGATAGCTGTACAATGTAAGAGGGATCCCCGAAAGAATGTTATCACAGTCTAGAGAAAAAAAACAAACAAACACCAAACAAAACCAAAATGAAACTAGAAAGCTTTCTGTGGCACTTGTGTGAACCAAAGCCCTGCGTTGAGACTCATGACCAGGCAAGCTCTACAGTGGGCACTCATGCATTGCCTGCAAACACTAATGTCTGAAAATTCTGATCTCATAAAATGGGCAAACAAAGAAAAGGGTGACCCTATTAATCTGTCTCAAGCAGTCTTAATGTCAGGTGATAGAGTACTGCTTGCTTACACAATAGGAGGTTGTCTTGAATGCATAGATCCAGATGTTTAGCTGGTGTAACCTCATTTTTTTACTGAAACTAGGAGATTTATATTTCTTCACACAATTAGAAATGTGATCTTGGATGTTCTGCCACTGACTTTTTGATTCCTTCTATTATGTAATGCAGAAAGTTGAGAACTTTGTTGAAAACTCATTACTCTTAAAACAGCAGACTGAAAGTGCTATCTGCCTCTACCTTTGTGTTGGAAACCAGGCCCATGTTCCTACCTGTATGCCATTATAAAGAATGACTAAGCTTTAATTATTCTGGGAAATGAAGTGAATATAAAACAAAAGTGAAATGCTTAAGGGCATTTTGTTTTAATAGAAAAAGCATAAGGAAGTTACAGGCGTGTACCAGCTTAAAACTTTATTACCTAAATAATTGCATAATTATACACTGTGAAAATTGTTGGATGCAAGCAAGAAAAATGCCCTTTAATGTTTTCACAGTTTCTTGTGTTGTTCTACTATTACATGGGATATTTATGGCCAAATTTGATCAGATTTTATTGAAGTTCATAGTACTCATTATTATTATTATTATTATTCAAGGTTTTTCTTAAAGATCCTTGTCAAGAGAGAGTGCGGAGGTGACCAGTGAGTGTTTAGAGCAATGAAGCAGCCTGGTAGGTGGAGGGCATTCTGACACTGTCAAAATTGCAAGCCAAAGCCCAAAAGCAGTAATGAGACTGACAAAGAAGAAATTTCTAATGGTCCACAGCTCCTCAGCCAGCACAAAATTACTAATAGAGCCAATGGTCAAACCAAAACTAACAATGAGGTACACATTTCAGAAATGTGGCTATTTAAAAATCTATGTACAATGGCACAGCAGATAGTTCACCAACTATAATTCTCAAATAAGGTTTAGCCTTTTGTAGATACACGTGTTACAGCTTAAGCAGAAGCTCTTGGCACCTTGTGCCGGATAGAAAGGAAGCTTGTTTCACTTTGTTAGGCAGAAGATCCAGAACATACACATATCCCTTCTCTTCTAAAATCGATGAATATTTGTCTAATTTTGATGCCATTTCTAGAGCCCTACTGTGAAATGGGTAGAATGGTGTTAGCCTGCATTTGCTCCCTGTTCCTACATCCAAGTATGGCTTCTAGGTATCAAGAAATAAAAATAGATTTCTCTTTCAACAGATCATGATTTGTCCTTTTTGATTTTTAATTCTTGTTAAACTTGAAATCTGAGTGCACGATTTTTGCCCACAGATACTTTCACGTGAGGGTTAGCCAGAGTAATCTTTACTCTGGATTTACTCTTGATTAAGAAAACCCCATAAACAAACAAACAAAAAACCTCAACAAACCCCCAAACCAACCGAACCCCAAACTGCTGTTCACTTCCACAGTACTTAAGGATAAAGTGAACTAATTTGACTTATAAATCATAAACAATCTCTGGACATTATAAGAGAAGTTCTTTGCATTTCTACTATGAAATCATCTCTTCACATAGGACACCAGCTCATGTTTCCAAACACAGATATCTAACTCTGAGTGCTGTACCCAATAATCTTTAAAAAAGGGTGAAAGATTGACTCAAAGAATATGAAATGCTGGCTAGATTGGGTAGGGCAGACTTGTTACTGGAGCTGTAGCATCATATCCTACCTACTTATGCTTATTTGCAACTGGTCCAGCTGAGTATATCCTGTGGTTTGAAACCAGGTGAAAGTATAAACGCACATCTTCAGCTCCAGAGCAGAATACAAAACTCTGGTGCCTAGAATACTCTTTACTATAAACCTACAACTCTTTCAAGGTAAAAAGAATCTGTCTATGCCTGGAAAGTGATTTCCTAAGAATTATTTCATTTCTGTGTCAGGCTTTCAGGAGTCAGGCAGTAAGTTTTCTACTTGCCTTTGAGATCAGTGTCAAATATAGTCCTGAGCATAAATGGATAAAGTTGACAAAAGCAGTTTAGATGAAAGAACAGAATTTCAGACTAGGATGTATTTAGGGCTATAAAATACATAAAATACATTATTTCTTCTATGGAGACTGGAGTATCCACTCTATTGGTTTAAATGGTAAGACACAAGAAAATGCAGAGATGCCAAAACATGACTGATGCAATTGCATCTAATTTCAATGTGTCAGACCTCAGAGGGAGTTCTTTTTTTAAATTCAGCTGCAGGTGTAGCTACACCTCGCTGTTTCTCCTATATCTAATATGGAGGAGAACTTCAGAATGGGAAAGTTTTTGTGGTCTGGCAAGTTGCCATAATTTCATAAGAATTCCTCTATACCTGAAATTATAATTGACTCTTGAAAACTTAATTTCATTTTTCAGTTAGAGTAGCTGTAAGAAACCTTTCTTAACAGGAAATTTTTCATCCATATGAAGGTGCAGGCTAATTCCTTTCATGTCAAGATTTAACCTTATTCAATAAAAATAAATAGTTCCATTTCAATGAATTCACAAAAGGCAAAATTTTACCCAGAATCAACACACAATGGTTAAATTTTTGCCCACTGTAGAACTCTATTTTCTTATTGACATTTTGATTCAAGTTGAATAATGTGACTTCACCTGAAATTCAGCAACTACTGTTATGAAAACCATTTTCCTACTTTGCAAGTTTCCTGTAAATAGTCTATGTTTTCTTGTGGAACTAGAAACTCTGCATATCACAGTTCTGAAACTCTGAAACTAAAATGGGTTAAGAGATCATTAGCAGTGTTTGCAAGGAAGATCCCTGTAAGGGTTCTCAATGTAAGAGATAAATTTTGAAGGTGACATCTGATACGCATATTTCAGGAAAGAGTATTCAAAAAGCAAACCCAATAATTAAGACAGAAAAAAAAAAAAATCACATTGCTCTAAGTCACTCAGCAATTTCTTCAACCACCTCAGCAGTGTTTGAAGCATATCATTAGAGACATAGCTTCCCATAACACCACTAGAAAAATAGCAACAGTTCTCAGAGGAGAAGTGAAGGAAGTTATTAGGACGAGATGTAATGAGAGCAATTAGAGAGTAAGCCAGAAAATAGATTTAGGAGGCATAAATATATAAGAAACTAATCTATCCTAACACAACCAAGATTATTTATCAGTCTTAGCTGAAGAAGTTTAAATGGCATATAGCAAAAATGCATTTGACAAATAATATTAAATGAGCATTTCTAGGACTTGACTATGACATTATACTAATATAAATACCACTGCAAAACAAAAAGAAAATGCATTCTTGTATTTCTAGATACAATCTAGTCTATTAGTAACATAAGTCAAAATGAAGGGTATGTAGTAAAAGAGAAATGTTTAATAATAATCCTGTATCTTCTTTCAAGAACCAGAAATAGGTATTTGGAAAAGGGAGAACAATATAAAGCGTGCACAGACACACACACACACACACACACACACACTCTCTCTCTCTCTCTCTCTCCTTGTCCAAAGGTATATTAGAAAAAGCTTCAGCCTTTATATATAGGGGAATTAAAGATTTTTCTTGATCTCTGAGGAAAGATAAGAATTTCACATTTAGGGAGGCAGGAAAGGAAAAAGAAATCTTAAAATGCAGCATTTTAAATATAGGGAGAGAGTTATTTAACATGATGCCTGTAATACCAGGGTTCTGGGCTTGACAAATGAAGGCACCCTCACAGTCCTATGTCCCCAGTTGCTACAGAATATTCCTTTGCAAAAACAAAAAGCATTATTGCAGAAAAACATGAGCCTATGAAGTTGCTAAGGGACCTGAAGAAGTTTGTTTCCAATGTTAGAATTACGTAATTCAGAACTGACTTTGAAAACACTTATCACATGATTGTGAAATCTATCACATGGATCTTACCCCTGTATACAATTATATACCATATAAGCCTGAAAAACCTTTGTAAAAAACCCAATTTCCAACATTATCCAGCAAAAAAATAAATTCACTTCCAAACAATTGAAAAGGACAAAAATAAAAAAGCCAGCTTTGTGTTTACAGCTAATGCCACTGAAGCTCTTTACATCATATATGCACATTCATTGTAAAATGAAAGATCAAGAATCTTAAAGCAATTTATCATCTGACTCCATTGCATAAAACCTAATTGCCTCTCTGCAGCAGCTTGGCCTGGCCAATGATACTGGGCAGGAAAAACCTTTTTGGCATGGTTGGGCATGTATCCCTATTGGGCTTACAAGGGAACTCCACAGTACAGTATGTTCAGGTGCCTAAGGTCTCTCACAAAAAACCCCAACAACACCAGTAACAAAACCAACCAAACAAAAAACCACACAAGACAAAAAGCCCCAACCAACCAAAAAACTCACTGCATTTTAAAGCAGACCTTTTAATCTCAAAATCAGCTAGCTATGAAATAAAAAGTAAATAATTTCATTCTGTGTGAAATTGTCCCAGTGAATGACACTGTGGAATGGATAGCAATCTGAGGTGCAATTTTCCATTGCATATGTTTTTCAAAGATAAACATCTGCTCAGGATAGTTTGCTGTTTGTAAGTGAAAATAAGAACCAGAACTAATAGAGTAACTGCCAGCAGCTTCCAGATCATTAACTATTGTTTATTTCTCCTCATGTTCAGACATCAGACTGTAGTGATGGAAGATACAGTCATTAATTTGGGAGTCATTTCAAGATGTTCCCATAAACACTGAATCAGGATACTGGCAAGCTGCCTAAGAAAACTTGCTGCCAAAAACTTTTTTTTTCTTTTTTTTTTCTTTTTTTTTTTTTTCTAGTAGTGATTTTAATTGTTGCCATTATTTTCTGCTTTCTAGTTCCTGCAATAGACCAACTATGGGTAGACAACCAGTTTATAAAAGAACTGACCTTTTTATACTTTGTTCTGGAGCTTCAGGAAGTTATTGCCTTTGTAACAATAAACTCTTTAAAAATGTTGCATTATAAAGCATCAACTATTCTAATCCTGACCTCTCTCATGCCACTCAAAGGGAAAAATTTGTTTTTCCTTACTTAACAGAAGCATGTTAAAGTGGCAGATGAGCTGTTAGAAATAATTGATCTGCAAGAGTCCACAGAAAGCATTTCTGTCCTCCCTAACAATCCCATGTTTACAAAGTTTATCCTACTTCTTAGTAAAAAAAAAAAAAAAAGGAAATCCACAATCAGCTTTCTCTCTGATAATGTTTGAGTAGAAAAACAGTGAAAATGCAACAATAGAATAAAAAATTGCTTGTAAATAACATCTTAAGCATGAACTACTAATAGGCTTACAAAGGAAATATTTGAAATGTAGAAGACCTATATTCTAACACATGGGCCAACTCTCCTGGATAAGCCCACAGTAAATGGCAGCGCTCTCACTGTTTAGGACTGAAATATTTCATACCTTCTGAAACTCTGAATGTTTGCCAGAACTTTTCATTCACATGGTCATTTTGTAATAGTTGGATGGTGAATGAAAGTATCAGAAAACCAAGAATTTCTTGTAACATGGATGGCACACAGTGCATCATGAAGCTACTGCTAGCTGATGCACATGATGACAGGCTAAACTAAATATTTATATCAGCTTGTAGACTCTCCTGAAGAGCCAAAAAACTGTACAAATTATTTAAAGCTTATAAGTTTACACAATAATTTTATGACACCACTGATTATTTCAAATATTGTGCATCGCTGCCAAGGAGAACATCTTATATGAGAATGGTTTGTCCAGGCAGAAGAGGAAAAAAGTAAAGGACAGATTTTTATTTTTTTTTTTTCAGAATAAAATTCAGAGTTCCCAAGCTTTATCTATGTCCCAGCTCTTATGTGGCACAGATACATTTAGGTTTGAGGGGGATTGGAGTATGGAGAATAATTTTAAAACAATCCAGAGTACAGAATTCTATTGCTAAGTTAAAGAATGTTATAGTTCATACCAAACAGTCTTGAGGAAGTCAAAATTGATGGCTTTTAATGTAAAACAATTATGTCTTTTTTTCTGATTTAGAAATAATCAAGAACAACAGTCCCTTTTTGTTGTTTTGGTCTGGATATAACTGAATAAAATGTAGAAGAGTAATACAAGACAGGTCAAGTAAACTGCTTTTATAACAGTGTCATTAATTTTAGATTTCCTTCATAAAACCATAGTTACGTCTTCACAGTCTATTTCTGGATCAATAAACAAAGAAGAAACGAGGTTTCTCATCTGATAACTGTATTTTTATTTAAAAAGTATGAATTAATAAAGAGAAATATTTAAATACTGAAAAATGCCCTAGGTTAGGAATGTCCAGCCTTATTAATCCTACACACCACATTGCAAATCCCAAGAACCTTACACAATACATACTTCATCCCACGAAGAACTCGGTGGATGGCGAGCTCAAGGAGCTATTCATTAGCCAGAAACAACAATGCTTCCCCCATAATTCTTCCATTTCACTGCAGGGTGAGAATGAGCTAAAGTACAGGTAGGCTCAAGGGCCATTTAGATGGTTCATCCTGAGCAGGTCAGGATGAACTTTTCCTCAGGCATTAGGTCAAGGATACCCAGAAGCTCAGCCCACAGGCTGATTCTACCCCAGCAGCCTGGAGCTAGGGGGCACACTGTAGCTGGCCAAGAGGTATCTTCATCTCCAGAACTGTTCAAAAGGTTACCCTATTTTCCCTCCTAGTCTTCCTTTTCAAAGGAACTTCCTTTCAGGAACACAAAAGATTTTGAAGAATGGTCTTGAAGTTGTGGTCAAACTAATTAAAGGCTGTTTAACTGTGAACAAGTAATATACCTTGGCCACATTAATGGCACCTATTCCTCTTGCTCTCCCATAATTTCCCCTGTCATTAGTCCTAAAAGGTGCTCTTTGAGTGAGTTATAAACAAAAGTAATTTGCAACTCTAACCTGAGCCTGGTTTTTCATTAATGAACATTTTTTTTTTCCTGCTGGAACGCTTCTTACATGCAAGGCTACTACATGTGTCAGGCTCCAGTCCAGACTCAGACGGGGGCAGAAAGGTCTGAGGGGTGCAGAGAATATGCTGCTCACCAGGGCACCAGAATGGCTACACAATGAACAGAAACAGAGCAAGAACTCCAGCCTGGTAGGAGCAAACTCCATGTGTCCATAATCTGAGGAGAAAGGGTATTCCAGCAATAACTAAGCTAGAAGATCCTGGTAGAATACTGTAGTTTACTAAAACTGGTCACCAAAAGAATTAAGTATCTTGGTATGGATCCAGGGACATTAGTTTACTAATTGCTCAGAACTTTTGTCTAAACTGCTGACACAAGTAGGAAGGCAAGGCCTTGTGGGTATGGAAATATAGACATCATATTCCTGTATAATACTATCTACAGAAACTGATGTAGTTAAGCATGGCAGACTAACAGACTACACAAACACAGAGAAAGTTTTGTTTGCAAACCCTTCCTGACTAATTTACCTGCGACCACACTTCCAGTTTTCCAAGGTGTTTGTTAGTCAAGATCACAGAATGTGAAAATAAAGATGTCTCTGCAAAATGTTCAGAAATTCAGTGAAGTTCTTATTTTATCAGTACTGGCTAAAGGGAAGCCAATGTCATGCAGGTGAAAGCAATGTCAATGTTTCACCTGAAATACAGAAAGAAAGAAAATGCAGATTTATCTCATCTTCTGTGTATTTTAAAGAATCTCCTTCAAGGGCTTTCCAGCAGACAGTATAGAAGACATGCATAGCAACAGAAATACAACAATCACAACACCACTAGCCCAGTAGAGCTATCTGATCATGTCTGGAAATTACATATTTTTGTTGGCAGGATGACCTTTTAATGCAATACAAAGTGATTATTATTATGTTGAAATTAGTTATTTTAACAACTGGTTAGAAGCTACTATTACCACCTTTGCTTTCTTAAGTGACTTTGCTTCCTTAATTGTATTATCAAGTTCTCTTTAATAATCTTCCATCATAGCACATTCAAACATATTACACCTCCCAAGGACTTCATGTCTGCAGCTGTAGTATGTACGAAGTACAAAAACTTTCTGGAATACAAAGACTTTCTGAGGAATACAAATAATAAGCACAGACACTCTTTCAATCATTATTCTCAGAAATATGGGAGCTAAATGGTGTTAATGAAGTTCCCCAAATCAGCTTCTAATATTAACTACTGGCCTCTGAGGAATGCACTAAAAATTATTTGTCACAAACATTTATCTTTATAGAATATCCTAATTGGTATCAATCTATATGTTTGCTACAGAATTATTACAAGAAAAGGACAAGCAGGTCACAGTATTAATACTGTTTAAAAATAAAGCAGCTTTGAACAGATAGAATTTACAAGAAAACAAAGTGAGATAAAGCTTAACCATACAGTCACACATGTTTGCCAACCATCCAGAACTCCAGCAATCTTTGTAGAAAAATATTTGGAACTCACAGGGGTTTAATTTTACTTTTGAAGGTATTTAATTTTGTTTTTCATTTAAATTTGATGTCTAAAAGGAAGTTAAGACCTCAAAGGTGTCTCTGCATTTGTGTGAGGTTAAGCATATCATGGCCACAAGACTTTACACAAAGTAACTCTGACCCATTTTGCTGGATTATACCCACAGCAAATTTCAGAGGTAATTCTGATGAAAAAAAAATATTCTGAGAAACTGTTCAGGATTTGTAACAAAAAAAACATAAGAAAGAAATTATTTTGTTGCATTTTACTTGCTAGTGAATTGTAAAAACATGACCAACAATTGTAAAAACATGACCAATTATACAACTATAATTTGAGGGTTTTTTCTCTATATTAGTAAGCCTTAATTCATGTTTAATTAATAAAAGGTGACTTATTTTGTGTATACACACACATAGATCTTAATTGTATATAGAAATGCATAAACATATGCACACATCACCACATTTGATGCATCCTGATATAGTTGAGTATTGTTGGAATATGATACATACACAAACACAGAGACAACACTTTGGGATATTATGATCTGTCTTTCATTGTATTGGAAGCATGGCAGGTTTTTGTTTAGGTTTTCTTTTTCTCTCTAGTATTCTGGGATTTTTCTTTTGCCACAGCTACACTTTTGGATGTGAAAGTCCTTTGTATTTCCACAACCAGATCTGACTTGAATATTTGAAAATCTCCCCGAGTTTTAGATTTACAGACATTTTTACTGAGGTTTTTTGGGGTGTAACTTTCAAATTTGCTTCCCATTGAGGAATTGGAATTCCTTCTTAATTTAATCCCTTCACAAAACATCACTGTCATAATATACAAGTAAATTCATGTTGCATCATCTGATTTCAGTAGCTGAAGTCACTGGACATACCTTTTTTCCCCTTTCTGTTCCAATGCAAGTTAGAAAGCAGAAAAACAGTTTCCTTATAACAATAACCAATTAACTATGCAACCCATCTTTTTATTTTTATTTTTTTCCCCCAGAACTCTGTCCAGACTAATTTTCTCCATTCAAGGTGAAGTTTAGAAGCCAAGAAGTAATCTGTTCCATTAAAACTGTCCTTGAACTTTTTTGTAATTGAACTTCAGGACTAAAATAGGAAAAAAAAAAAATCCAAAATGGATGGGTTTTTTTAATAGTCTAAACAAAACAACTCCTTCTGCACATTGCCTGGATTGTCCAATTCTCAGGAGAAAAATATAAGCTAAATAGAGAGATGCAATATCTAAAGAGTTCAAAAAAAATGATTTGGAACACTGCCATGACAATAATCAACAGAAAAAATTACTCAACTAAATATATTTTATAATATAGCTAAAGGCAAATACATCAGAAAGAAATTGTCAGCATTGCTCAATCAGAAACACACTGCACAGTATCGTGACAGGATTTTAACATATGTATTAGGGGAAAACTTTTAGGTTAACCTAAAAATCCTTAGAGGCAGCATTATCTCCTAAAGGTTTTACATTATTCTGTTCTCATTCTTATTATAGTTTTCCATTAGGCAATAAGAGAATTACCAAAGCACTAAATCCCTAAGGAAAATCAGAGTAGAAAAGTTGGAGTCCAAGTTATGGATACAATGATCAAGCTAAAGAAAATGAGAAGAATTTGGAGAATTCATTCAATTCCAACAGTACCAGTCACTGCTGAATTGCAACATATTTACCTGAAGCATCTACCTCTGGTGACATTGCTCCTCAACACAATATACTTAGAATTTTGTTGTTGATTTTGGGTTTCATCCTGGAGTATTTTGTTTAGTGTATGAACTTGAGTTCCCAGATGGTTTTCAGAAACCCTCAGTGAGTGCAAAGAGACTCCAACAGACCCTTCCCCATAGGGTCTGTTTAAGGTCAGTTAACTGTGATGGAAATCAAGTATTTCCTCAAAAAGAGTTTGACAATTTTCATTTGATACATTATCAGTTGCATTTAAATATTTACTTTGCTTTGGTAAGACAACTGTTCTGAACAGTGTTAGTGATCAACCAACAAGGAGAAATTTGTGAGAAAAGGAAGAGACTCAGAACAAGAGGTATTCTGTAATCATCTTTAAATATCTATCCATAAATTATAATAGTTTTTGCCATTCAAGGCAAAGATATACCAGTAGAAACACAAATGAAATAATGCTAGCTTACTTCAAAATATTCTATGTATGAAAAACACTCAGAAGGACCTGTCTCCAAGTCAGCTTGCTTCATGGTACTTCAGCATTAGGTCAAAAGATGTGCTATTTTATATTTCTTTTTCTTGCAATATACATGTTTCTTGAAATAGTGAGAATACTGTGACCTACTCTGGATCCTACATTCAAGTCCTGGGGTCATGTCAGAGAAAAAGCCAATAACTCTTAAGTGCATAAATAGTAGAATTTTTCCATTCCTATTTTGACACTGTGAACGGACAGAATTGCAACAGACTTCAAGATATGTGCCTTATTTTCAATTCAAATAAAATCATATTTCCATATTTATTGATATGAATGTAAAGAATAAAAATCAATAAACATTGATTTATCCCAGTCTGACCTTGAAGAAATTTTGAAAGAGACTGAGTAAAATGAGTGAAGAAAAACTAAATCACAAACATAAAAGTCTGTTGTTATACTTGTAAAACTCCAGAATTTCAAACCTAGCTTATGAAAAAACCGTCAAAACATTTCATAGCAAACAGTCTCACAGTATATATAAACCCACAGAAAAGATCAAGGGGTTTCCAGAACAAAAATGCGGAACACATTTCTATTTTATTTGCACTTTTACAAAAGACATTTTATGCAGACTTGTGCTGTTAAACTGTGACACAAAAAGTGTGAAATCAGGCACTTCCAGGCCTTCTGAGCATCAAATTCAAATTGAGGACAAAGTAGTTTTCAAATTGGTTTCTCAGGAGCCAATTTTAAAAGCAAACAAAAAAAAAAACAAAAAAAAAAACCACCAAAAAACCAAAAAACCCCACAACTCCATAATTTTATGTGGTGTCACAGCAACACACACACACAGGTGACTGCTTTTATAATTTTTGCTTAAAGTTTTATCTATCAAACATTTTCAGAGTTTATGAAAACCATCTCTATGGCAGCAGCAGACATTAGGACAATCTTTATCTGTTCATGTTAGGTCACCATAAGAGTCAACATGTGCATTCAGATACATTATATGTGTCCTTATCATGGCATTTCACCGTGGTTGAAGCATATGAAACTGGGAGTTAGCACCTGCTCTTACACATTGGCATGACAAAGGCTGTTGACTGAAAACATAGTGAAATGTAGACAAATCTGAAAGCAGGAGGTTATGGGTTTGATACTTTTGCGGGCCATTCAATTAAGAGTTGGACTTGGTGATCCTTGCGGGTCCCTTCCAATTTAGAATATTCTGTGATTCTATGTAACTTTGAGGAAAAGTAGTGTCACTGTAATAACAGTGACACAGAACATGAACTGTACATAAATTTACCAGTAATCTTTACTCTTTTCTAGATCAAAGAAAGCTTTTCCCATGAAACTAACTACTACTATCTCAGTTTGAGACAAGACAAAAAAAACAAAAAACCCAAACAACAAAACCAAACATCAAACATCTTCTCAGCCAACACAAGTAGGAATGAAACTGGGCAGCCCAGACCTCAAAAGAGAGTTTTTTATCTGGGGACTATGCCAAGCCAAGATTTCTCCCCAGAGGAAAGGAACTCTAATATACATTCCTAACTACAGTACTACAATAGGTTTTGAAATTAAGAAGAAAAAAATGTAATTCTGTCAGGGTTAGACGTAGCCAAGGTATTAATACTAGAGGAGAGTAACTGCATACCACCAGCAGCATTCTGCCCCAAAACCGGCTTAGGTGTAGAGCTCTTTCTACTGTGGCAGAGATAGAGCTGACTTGGTACCACTTGCAAAATAAGTTAGGTCTCTTTGGAAGAAAAGCTATCATAAATATCAAAAACTCATGATCACTAGAGTGGAACAAAAATCTCTTCTGTTACCTGAAGCAAGGTCAAGACCGCTGTCGAAAAGTTCTGACTAAGACTGTAACACAAAGTTGCAAAAATACCTCATCTGTCACACCAGTTTGTTCATGTTTGTTTATACTATAGTTTGGCAAAGCTGATCTAGTCTAATAAGTACTTCTAGTATTTCCTCCATAGTGGGTAGGAAAATAACAACTTTGTAATTATGGTAACAACTTAGGTGAGTTCTTGGCTTTTGTGTGAGTAATGGTAGAGTTTTCCTCTCTCTGGTGCTTTGAATCTGACACATCATTAGAAAACAACACTAATTTCCTTCACACACTTGGGTTTTCTATTAAACCATTCCTGCCTCAACAGCACCTAACATCGCTATTTAGTTCTATGTTTACTTGCAAATATTAAATATTCCTCTTTAACTGTTTTAATAATATATTTTCTTACATTCTTCTGCATTCCATTGCTTCTTCAAAAAGTGAGGAGCAAAATCCTATTACCTCAGATCTGTTTTCTGCAGTAGTATTATCTACCTTTCTCCTCATTTAGAAAGGTGAAAACCAAACTGATCACCTTGAAAGTCACATACCTTGACCATATTCCTTTTTCAAATTTTTTTCCAGGAAATTTGGTGAAACATATACTTGGATTTCCAAGCAAGTTTTTGTCCTCCACAAGATATTCTGAGTGGAAAGGATGATTAAGTATAATCTCCTACAGATATTCTATTGTCTTTTTTCCCAGAAGTTGCGGTTTCCTGCAAAAATAGTTAGAAGAATGATTCTCTGGAGTTCTTTGTAAAGGACATATTGGAAATCCCAAACCAATTCTTGACATTTTGAAATATGATTTTAGTTTTCATCTTGCCTAACGTCTTACTTTGGTTCCTAAAAACTTGATATAACAAAATATTGAGCAAGATTTTCCTCAACCAGCTAAACAAAAAGGCAGCTTGTTTAATATATGATTAAGAATGCTTCCATCTCCCCTCCCTAAAGACCATAATTAACTAATACACATATGACTTCATCACTTTGTCTTCTCTTTATGTTACCTGGATAATACAAACAGACTCCAGCATCAACATTTCATCTCTACACTGAGACCAAACTGTTGCCACCCCATTACTCACACACATGCACTCACTATCAGGCCTTAGGCATGAAGGATTGAACTTTGGGAAAATGCAATGCTCAGGACTCCATTAAGACTTGTCTCTTCACTTCAAGGGAGTCTCCCACCCGCCTAGATATCAGGCAAATTTCTGAACCTCTCTACCAAGACAGTCAGGTCAGTTCAGATGGAAGGAGCAGAGCTGACCTCACAGGCTGGTCACAAGCCAGGCAGGGAGTCGGGAAATCAGATCACCTACACTCTTCCATATAGTTTGATGAAATAAAGTAATTTGGAGTTGGCATGGAAGAAATGTGTCCTAGGAGGCTGTTAGGTCATCTTCTGCTCTCTTGGGCAGTGAGGAAGAAGCCAGTGAAATTAATTATCCCAAGCCTAGCTAACTATCAGACTACCAACCAAATAGAATTTTAGGACTGTGCTTAAGGCTGGTCCCTAAAAGTGTCTGTGAGATGCTCTAAAAGCAGGAGAGCATGGCTGTAGATAATTGGAAGCTATAAAGTTAGGAATGGCTAATTTTGAATATGATTTATTTGAGGATTCAATGGAGATGATTTTTTTTGTAGCAACTGTATGTTGCAGTGCTTCTGTCTGCAGGAGAACATATCTTTTATTGACTGTAAAGGGAAATGACAAAAATCATGCTCTGATTTGTTCACCTTAAGAGGCCTGGAGTGGACTGCAGAAATGCCTTCTTTGGGGTGTATTATGGTAATTAAGACTCCCTCATGGTAAAGTAGCCAGGAAAATTCTACTTTTTGTTGTGGTAATTTCACTAAATAAAAGTGTGCATGCAAAATTTATGAAAATAATAACCTGGATGCAACAGACTTAGTATCTTATTTCTCTTAGCTGGACAATCAGAACCTTAATTCTCAATAACCAATTTATAGGAGCCTATGGTGGATTACCGTAATAAAAGACAGAACAACTCATAATTAAAACACTATTGTCCAGGGAGGAAAAGAAAATACAATTGTGCCTTGTCACAGATTTCAAATAAACACATTTTTGAAATGTTCCCAGGTTTTCTGCTTGGGATGTTTTATCTCTTCCTGAGTGTACAAGACTACTGATGTATTTTACATTGTTTATGCTGGGCTAAAAACCAGAGCTACTTCAATTTGCATTCTTCAAAGTTACTGTTTTAATTTACTCAAATTGACTCTGGCAGACAAAAAAAAAAAAAAAAAGGACTCGAATAAAGAGTACATGCACACACACACCTCCCTCTTTGCTACCCACTAAAAATAAAGGAAAAAAAGTAGTAGTCCACTGCTTTCTCTTATTCTTACATTTCCAATGAGCTGAGCTTATATCTGCCATTGGAGAAACACAGCTGAGACCTGTACAACACATACTTAAATTTAACACATTCCCATGGCAGTAATGAACAAAGCAGTCCTTCCCTTCAGGAAAATCCTGGACTTCCATTCCCCAGGTCCCTGAGCAGTATAGAATTTAGAAGAAAAACAGGAAACACATGTGGAAACCAGATATAACTGACCAAACCTAGCTATTAAACTAGCCCAAGCCAGTAGGTTTTAAATGAATAATCACATCTATCTATATTATGCCTGACTGACCCTGCCCTCCCCCACCAGCTATTCATACTGAAACATTTAGGCTACGTATATTTATGATCTTAAATATGCAGAGGAAAGAAACAGGAGTTAGTGAAGCATTTACATACATCTTGTACTGTCAGAGTTTATCATTTTCCCTTGCATTTTTGGAGAAGAAAAAAAAAAAAAGGAATTATATAACCTGCACAATGTTAAAAAAAGCTCTAAATATTTGATGGGTAAGAGCATGTACACAAAAGCAGCTAGTGTTCATATCTGCTTCATTAAGTATACCCATATATGCATACGTACGTATATGATTTCAGATAGACACGTTCCTGTTCAGAAGTTAATCAAAGGAACAGGACAACGTATTTTCAGTGATGGAAAAATTAGTCATAGCCATACGGATTAGTGTTCTGGGGTTTTTCACAATCTACCGTACTTTACCATGACCTCTGATTTTTGCAAAACTCTAAAATAATCTATGTAATCTTTGGTTTCTTTGTCTCAAAGAGCATCTCACAAATCAAGATGAGACATTTTTTGTCCTCTAATCCAAGTTGTATAGATACTAGATGTCACATGATGTTGGAAATAAAAGATTTTGTAAATATAAAAACAAAGGATGTAAGTGCTGATAACACAAATCACACTGTGCACTTGAGCTGAGCTCATTTTCACATAAATATTGCTTTCCCATATGTACCTAATGAAACATCAGGAAAAGCATTCAGGCTTTTTAATAGTGCCATCTATAAAACACAGTGGGACTCTCAACAAAACTGTTGTTTCCCCAGAGTTCTGCTGCCAAGATTTTCAGTATACAGTGATCTTGCAATCTATGCCCATGATAAAAAACCTACAGGATCCTTAGGTTCAGACCCAGCCTTTTGGGAAAATCAAATTCATGTCTCTGGGTGCTTAGAAAACTTAACTGCTCTCAGAAGGAATGAGTTCAATAAATAGTTCTAAACAAAAAAACAAACAAACAAACAAAATTAATAAAGGGGGACAAGAATGAAAAATGTTTATAACAACTTCCAAACAACTCTTGTTTTCTCAAAGTAAAAAAATAGTAGTTCAAGTAATTATCTTCATAGAGCAACCTCTGCAGCAGCTGGAGCCCCTCTGCTTTCTGCAGTCACTTCCCAATGACAGGATTTGGAAGCCCCTGTGGATATTAAATTGAGGAGCTCAGCTCAGTTTTTGTTACTTTGCTCTCTGCTAGCCACTTTTGCCCCTATTTACTCTATAGTAATTTCCGTTCTGCATAAACGTTGCGGCAAAAATTTCCTGTTATATTTCCTAAATATATTTTCCCCTTTCATATTCCAGCATTTCCTTTCATATTCCAGCATTTATTCATTCTAAAGCTTCAAGATATGGAAGTAGCAAAAGCCAGTAACCCAGCCAAGGCATACTGGAGGCAACTGTCTCTATTTTCCCCCACATAAGGTACTGGGTGACAGAAATATCCTAAAATGTTGAACAACATCTGTCTGACCTTCCACTCACTTGTCCTAACTTCCTAAGAGAAACTGAAAATGCGTGTTTGCCTTCCAGATCTCTGTCTTTCTGTGTCTCTCAGGAATGGGTTCATCACTTTTTATAGGTCACTTGTGTATGTTTTTGGAATCTTCCTGAAATTAACAGAGCTCTGGAGATGTGCAGGTGTGCACCAACATGGAACTTGTTACCTGCTAGCTAACTAAAGTGAGTTATATAATCCACAAATCCAGAGACAACTTTGATTTCTTCTTCTGCAGTGCTGGTTATCCCTTACTGACTGAACCTCTTTGCTGTGTCCTTCTCTGGGTGGTTAACCTATTTCTGCACAAGCTTTACATTTTGCCTTAACATATGGGTTTGGAGTGAAGGAAGGGTTAAACACTTAATTTGATAGGCTCTTTGAACCAAGTAAGGAAATTGGTGGTACTCCCTGAATGTAGAGAAAACAGTTACATCAGTGGTGAAATGTTGCTTTACCCTGGATACAAGAATCTATGTAGACAAACAACTGAACAGTTTTACTGACTACTTGGTGTAGTCAAGAAGTGGCAGGAGAAGAGCAAATGCTTAAAATATCTTGAGTAAAGTTATATTTCAAGACAGGTTTGCTGGGCCTGACTTTGACTGTATCCAACTTCTGTTAAAAAAGCATAAAGCTTCGTCCAAGACTGTGTATCCCACAGACCAGCATATAACAACCAACTTTCCTGTGGTCAAATTGAACTGCGAAAGCATACATGAATTATTTTTGCCTGGAACACCTTTAGATCTGCTTTCATCACATGGACAGATGGGCACCACCACCATGAATCTAAATTAGTCATTTGGCTCATTGTTCTGTTTTGCTTAGGTGTTATTATTTACTTCTCTTTTCACACCTGTAGAAGAAATACAAGAAGTGCCATGCATAGGAAGGATAGAAATGGGCAAGAATTTTCTTCACTGATAGGAGTTCACCTAATCAGAAAAATAATTCCTTGTAAACTCAAGTCTTGTAAATTTAAGTCCCTTGGGCTGTCTGTGCACTATGACCATGAGACATATGAGTTCCTGCTCTTTAATTTTATGACTTAAAAAAAAGGTCAAATAAAAACAAACAGGAAAAGTGTACTTTGTTGTTCTGGCTCATTGCCTTAGTGGTTTGGTTGCTAAGAACAATGAAATGCTAAAGGGCATTTATACAACAAGAATCCTTAGCACTGGGTCTGCTTTTGTCTTAATCACTGAAATAGAACGTTTAATCTACTTGCTGGAAGTAACCTCTTCACATACACTTTTTGAGATCCACCATAGTGACCCACTTATTTTTGGCATTATATATTCAGACATACACTGCATTACAGATGCCTTATTTTCCTCACATATAGAGAAATACTGCGGTCTAAAGCAGCTGAAATAGGCACCTTTCCATTTAAAGAGGCTTGGTTAAAAGAAGTGAAGGAAAAGAAAAAAAAGAAAAGAAGAAAAATAAGAAACTTTGTGGCATTGTGAGCTTTGACTTAATGTGAACTTTCCTATATTCCAGTCATGAGATTTAACCAAGAACAGCCTTGGGGATATTATGATGGGAAAAGCAAAGTGTGGTGATTGCGTTGGGAATATATTAGCTGGAACGCTGTCTCAGCAGCTGGCAAGCAGCCTTGTGAAAACAACGTTATTCCAAGAACTATATAAATAAACAGAGGCCTTGGGAATTTTTAGCCGTCCAAAAAAATCTCTTTGCCAAGCCAACCATTACCCAAACTTTCTCTATATGTGTGCTTCACATGGAGGGTACTTTATACACAGTAAAAGATGACCAATGATGCCTGCCAAATGCTTTAAGATTTGGATTGGGCAAGGGCTAATTTGCAAAGGGGATGAAGAAGACAAGGGGGTGGGGAAAATGGCTTTTCCAGAGATCTAACCTAAAGTAATTATGCAGCTAATTATTAGTTCACTTTCTCTTTGTTACTACTGCTGATCATCAAGAAATATATTTTGCATTATGTTCACAGGGCCTCAGGTGACAGCTCTTGCTACTGAATAATGCTCATATAACAACGCCCGGAATGATAACGCATTACACTGCCACTCAGAGAAGCTCCAGAACCTGAAAAATCTTGCATGTTCAGCAAATGCTGGATCAGAGTAAAAATCTCAGTTGACTAGATGGATGTATAAGGATGCAAAAGCCTCTGGAAGACAGCTGCCCTGTCACACTCTAAATGATGAAAACCTGCTTATTCCTTTCTGAGGCTTCCTGCTCAGAGTTATCTATCCTTCCCAAGTCCACACAAAAGAAATTTGAAATGCATTTTGTTGCATTAATTGTTATTCTTAGTAAGATTTAAAATAATAAACAGCATCAATATGGATTTCTACCAATCAAAAGGTCAACCAGAGAAAGCAGCACAATGAAATATAGAGAAATAGGCCAATAGCTCTTCAGTGGCTGTAGCATTGCTTTGCAAATATCCAATCCTTTTTATTTTTATGGCCTAAAAGAGAAAGGTTAAAATATTGAGCAATAACTGGCAAGAGAAGTTATGAACAAAAACATAGAGCCGCAGTGACGAATGCAAGAAAAGCATTTCAAGAGTATTTACCTTGATAATAAATACTTTTTTTTTTTTTAAGAGTTCTTATTTTAAGTCCAGATTTTTTGTCCTACTTCAACTTTTTTTATTGGTAGCTGAACTTTTTAGACATGATGTAAGTCTGCTAGGACTAGCATTTGCAAGTTTTACTGTTGAAATTATTTAACTATAAAGAACAATGCAGAGGGCTTGTGATGATCATATATTCCTGTGAAACATAAATTAACCTCACTTACTGCAATTGACATAAATGTACAAATAATCAGCACATTCTTTTTACCGTGTCCTCCATTAATCAATACCATCATGATGTAACTTTTTAGATGCTGGAATCTAGAGACTCTTCTATTTCAGAAATTGTAGGTACTTTCCGAAGATTAATTATTTTTATAAAGCCCATGGGAAATTTACTCCTGCTATACAGATGTGGAAACAGACATGGAGAAGTTAAGTGATTCACCCAAATTCACATAGGAAATATGAGTCAGTTTAAGAAAAAGAACTTGTTCCTCTTCCTTCTCGCTTCACTTTAATTAATTCTCGATTAATAGTGATGAAAGTCATATAAAAACATCATAGGGCAGCAGGAATGGAAAATAAGAGAGAAATACACCCACAAAATATATTTTAATAAAACTATGGAAAAATGTAATCTGACCTAAGTAACAATTTTTTGGCAATTCGGAACGATTTATGGAAGTTCAATAAAACTCCCAGGGTTTGTGCATATGGAAATAATAATAAAGTGTATCACATAAAGCAATTCAACATTCAAAATATTTCTCATACCACAAAACCATCACTTGGAAATCTTCATAGAATTAATCATAAACATCAGATGTAATTTAATTATGCTCAGACCAAGCATAAACAGATGAATTTTTATCAATTTCAAAATGTTTTGTGCCTTTATTATAGTTATATTGATTGGACTAGAAAATTGCTATTCATAAGTCTAGAATCTCCAGGGTCTTGAGAAAAATGGTTTGGTTAGGCTGGTGCAGGTGCTGTGATTCAGCACAGTAACACACAAGCTGCTCAAAGGCTCTACACCAAAGAATTCATGGCTTCCTTCCCAGTGACTCAAGCCAGATTTAAGAAACCATAAAAATGAATAGAGCAATAAATCTCCACCTATTTTAAAAAATTATTTACCAGGAATTTCTCTTGTGATGAAACACTCTGGTATCCAAAACTGATACTGACACCTTCAGGTTTATATGAACAGGCTAAAGTTCCATAGTACAGGGTTATATAACCAAAGAAATTAAGACAGAAAGTGGAGTTTAAAAAAAAAAAAAATATATATATATATATATCCATAGGCCCACAGGACTTAAGTGAAGCATACAAGTAGCACCTGGCAGTGTGAATGGACACAGTGAAAAACTGGTAAGAAATTATTTTCCCAGAACTGTTTCTTAGAATTCAGAATTTTGAAATGACTTTCAAACTTTTTTAAAAAACATTCATTAACTTCAAATGCAAAAGTTTCCACAAAAATACATGCATCTCTCAAGTCAGTGGTAGCAGGTTCAGAAGTTCATTTTCACAGTGATTTCACAGCATATTCTGAGTTGGAAGGGACTCATAAGGATCATCCAGTCCAACTCTTGAGTGAATGGCCCATTAGGGGACCAAACCCACAACCCTGAAGTCGAGCTTTCTAAATCTACTTAAACAAACAAAAACAATTCTCAAGAATGCACAAGTTCACTCTGGTATTATCATTTGCTCCTCAAGCATTTAAAATCTGAAAATATACACTACTTAAATGATATGGCTGACAGGATGGATGACGTTCCAAGACCCCTATTTGCAGTCTTGGAACATCAGAAGTTATTTATATAAATACTACAGTTCAACAGAATATTTGTTGGTTTGGGGTTTTTTTCCTCCTTTTAAAACCTGATTTCCTTTTATTACAAGGTAACCCAGGCAGCTGATCAAGGGAAGACGGTTGATGTAATCTTTTTGGATTTCAGCAAAGCTTTCAATAGTGTCTCTCACAGGATCCTCCTGGGCAAAATGTCCAGCACACAGCTGGATAAACACATCACGTGGTGGGTGAGCAATTGGCTCACAGGTTGAGCACAGAGGGTAATGATGAATGAGGTGATGCCAGACTGGTGACCTGTCACTAGTGGGGTTCCACAGAGCTCCATCTTGGGCCCTGTGCTCTTCAACATCTTCATAAATGACTTGGATGCAGGACTGGAAGGGATTCTAAGCCAAGTTTGCAGATGACACAAAACTGGGAGGAGCTGGTGACTCCCACAGAGGCAGGAAGGACCTGCAGAGAGACCTCAACAAATTAGAGGACTGGACAATCACCAACCAACAAGGGAAAGTGCCTCATTCTGCACCTGGAATGGGGCACCCCTGGATGTACATCCAGATTGGGGAATGAGATGCTGGAAAACAGTGCCACAGAAAGGGACTTGGGGATCCTGGTCAATGGCAAGTTGAATGTGAGTCAGCAGTGCCCTGGCAGCCAGGAGGGCCAGCCGTGTCCTGGAGGGCATCAGGCACAGCATCGCCAGCCGGGCAAGGGAGGGGATTGTCTCACTGTGCTCTGCACTGGGGCAGCCTCACCTTGAATATTGTGTGCAGTTTTGGGCACTGCAATATAAGAAAGATATTAGAGAGTGTCCAAAGGAGGGTAATGAAGATGGTGAAAGGCCTTGAGGGGAAGCCATATGAGGAGTGGATGTGGTTACTTTTTCTGTTCAGCTTGGAGAAGAGGAGACTGAGGGGAGACCTCATTGCAGCTTACAACTTCCTCAGGAGGGAAAAGAGAGGGGCAGGCACTGATCTTGTGGTAACAAGGGATAGAACGCAAGGGAAGTTGCTTCAGGGCAGGTTTAGGTTGAATACTAGAAAAAGCTTTTTCACTCAGAGGCTGATTCCGTGCCAGAACAGGCTCCCCAGAGAACTGGTCACAGCACCAAGCCTGCCAGAGTTCAAGAGGCATTAGGATAATACACCCAGGTACATGGTATGGCTCTCTAGGATTGTCATGTGCAAGGCCAGGGTTTGGACTCATTGATCCTTGTGGGTCCCTTCCAACTTGGCATATTCTGTCATTCTGTGAAAAGTGTACAAGACAGAGACGAGTGACTCACATGCAAAATGCTCAAAAGCCGCACACCCTGAGCACTCCCTCCACTGGCTTTTCTCAACCAGAAGCAACCCCTACTCCTTGGAACAGACTCCCCTCCTCTGGCCCTGGCAATGATGTGAGGTGGTACAGAATAACCTCTGTGTTCCAGCTATGTCCCCTCCTGGCTACTGTAAAAATTAACCCTGTCATGGCCAGAACCAGGACATCTTGCCATAAGATAAGACCACATCCCTACATTGCCCACATCTTGTTCTGGATCCAATGGTCCCTGAAGATAGCACAGATCCTTACACGAAGAAGGGCAGTAACATGAGGAAACCAGGAGAAAAACATGTCTCCTATCCAGTATCAAAATTTACTTAATCAAGGACCGCACAGAAGAAATACATTTTATGGAAACCTATCACTCCATAACTTTCTCTAAAGAAATGGATCACAAAAGGACAGTGATGTTGTCATTACAGAACTTTTACTAAATTCCTTTAGATATTTTCCTGTAGTGCTACTTGGAGATCAGCTGTGTGGTGAAATTTCTGTGAAGAAATTAAAGCGACATGTAAACAGTCTTGTTATGGACATCTTAAATCAGGTCACTGACAGGCAGACAAAAAAAAAAAAAAAAAATCACGTTAAAATAGCACACAAAATCAGAAAAAGAAATATCCCTCAGCAAATGTCTAGAAATCTCCCTCAGATGTTTCTTTATCTACAATTGAGGACTCCAGCAAAAACTCACAAATCATTTTTCCCCTCATGTTTGTAAGAATTTTGGCAGGTAAGAACCCCACATGATAAAGCCATATGTCTGCCAGATTCATTGGCAGAAACAAACAGTTCTGAATGACACTGAGCAGAAGATAAGCAAAGATGTCAACACAGTGGGAGAGTAGGATTTCAGGAAGGCAGTGCAACTACGGAACACATTTCAGTTTTGGTTTGCTGAATTATCATGAAAAGCCTAATGGCCATCTTGACTTTTACATTCCTAGTACAACATAGTAAATGTTATCAACTGATTTCAACAACAAAAAAGCCCAACACCTAGGGTGTCATTAGTTGTGTACATTGTCACACAGACACTCTTTAGTATTTAAAATGGAACATTAAGGAGTTCTGGGTGGCATACATATATGCCATTCACAATGCCTGAAACGTTTTTTAAGATTTGGTAGTTCAGACTCGTGTGACACAAGGTCTTTGTCAGACTATCATGAATGATGTCAGAAAGATTGGGCCATCGTAATAGAAAGCTTTCGAAACAAACAGGTAACAGCTAAGGACTTTAATCTCATTGTAAAGTATTATGACATGACCATTCCTGAATGCTAATGAACACAGCTAGGAGGGCAGCTTTACAAAATACTTATAAGCTGCTTGCAACAGACACAAACTTATTACAAAACTTCTTTCTCAAGGCCCCACTACTGTATGCATCAAGCTTAATCACTATCTTCATTATCTCCAATTAATATACATGGAAATCTGTCTTCAAAATGCTGTTGGTATCAAACAAAACATCTTTAAAGAGAATTTAATGAATGAAAAATATCTTTTGGATAGTAACATGAAATATTACCTCTGACATTTGTTACTTTCTGTCTAGAGCAGAAACACCAGGAGTGCTTTGCTCTCACAAGCCACAAATATTCAGTGTGTGGCAAACACAGAAATCTTGTCGGGAATCGAAACACTAACAGAAATTAGAGGGTGGATCTTCAAATCAGATGGACCTGGTAAGAACTGTGGCCTGGCCCAGCAGAAAACTTCCAAAGTTCAACAAGAGGTGAAAAGCTCTGCTCCTGGGCCAGCAGCATAGGCTGATTTGGCACCTGCTGAAAACAGCTTGGCAGTTACAGCAGATGCCAACTGCATACAAAGGAACAGTGCACTTCCATGCCAACTAAGGCACACTGCACAGCTGGGCCACATCAGGAGGAACAGGGGCAGCAGTGGAAGACACTTTCTTATTCCGTGCAGCACTGGTGAGGCTGAGGCTGGAGAACTACATCCATTTGTAAACCTCTGCTCCAAGAAGAATATGGGGATTTTTGAGAGAGTCCCCTAACAGGCTTCTAACATGGCCAGCAGGCTACAGCATGTGGCTTTCAAGTCTTAAGATAACTAAAGCCATGCCTTGTTTGATGTTCATGCTTGAGAGGGAAGCTGAACTGGATGACCTTGAAAACTCCCAGTCAACCAGCATTTCCATGATTGTGACAATTGATTCCTTTCTCAACATTTGATTAGAGAACACAAAGCATGCAGGATAGAGATAATCATGCAAAAAAGCCAAGCACACTACTAGTGAATACTAGGCATCTTGGAAAGATAGAAATATAGCTCCATAACTTCAGGTAAACTTACAGCAACAGAGTATCATTTGAGATTTGTATTATTGGTAAAAACTCAGTGCTAAAGCATGTGTGTGTGTAAGACCTAGCATGATCAGTAATGAGCATAAAATCAAAAACCACATCATCTGTTCACACACCATCCATAAAGAATGTCTAAGCAATTAAAAAAAAAAATTACCAAAACCCCTTCCATGAGACATTATGTAGCTGCACACAGTCTAAAGGGGGGTTGGGGGGAGAAGTGGTGTGCATGCACATGGTAGAATATTTTAAGCAGAGACTTAAAGCTAATAGGAAATTGAGTATGCGTAAAAGATCAATTTTCTGTATTTTTGACATTCTGTAACTTGTATAAGACAGTGATCTCACAAAATGTTCAAAAAGGTATCTAAAATTCACGAAGTTAATTTAACTCTTCTGATTATTAATGTTCACTTACATGGACATGGAACACCTTCATAACAGTGGGAGACAGAAGCTGTTCTTTCCAAGATAATTTTGGGGAAATCTCTTAAAGAGGTTTTCCTTCACTTTTCCTTCTTTCATACACCATTCTTCAACATATTCTCACAGAAGCATCCATTAAAGAGCTTTGTGAAAAGAGTCCTTACAGAAAACTCATTCAACTGATAACTCTGATTAAAGAGCAGAAAAAATCTGAAGGAATATTAGGAATACATTTCTATATATCTATCACTATCACATTGTATCCTGACTAGTCAACAGGAGTAAACTACACTGGAAAAAACTTATAGACTATTTGTCCCCAGTGTCTTTTACAGTATCCTCTAAGCATGACAAATGCAAGAATCTTCATGCACACCCACATCATTAATTTTGCAGCAGTTGAAGTGAGTACACAAAAATTGGAAGGATTTTAATTTTTCATTTTTCCTTTTTTTCTGATTTCACCAGAACAGAAGAAATAAATTCCTTACAAACTTGTAGCTCTTGGAGGTGCAACAAAGAAAATCAAATTAAGGAACTTTGTGGTTCATTATTCAGAAGACAGCAGGTGGAAAAGGATGAGAAATTCCTTTACCAGTCACACATACCATGCCTAAAGGAAAGTCTGAATCAATATTTTAATTAAATATCAGAATCACTTGTAAAAAACAAAACAAAATGACAACAAAAGCCAAACAAAAAACCCCCCCACCTTCCAGACCTTTATTTTATCCATTGTTAAATGGGAGTATAAATATTGGGTTTACTTCCACCAACTTTAAAAAATTTAAATATGAAAATGTGAATAAACAAGATTTGACTATCTGGGTTTTCCTCATATGAGAAAAAAATTTTATTATGTCTTTATTTTAGCTTGTCTGTAATTGAAAACATTCTATTTTTAAAATAAAACTTCCTGACTTTACTGGAAGGTACAACTTCAGAATTTACCTGGAATTACACTACTAAGTCCAGGAAAAGTCTAGTATAGCCATACAGTACCACTTCAATGAATATAGTCATCATACATTTGAAATTAATATTGAACAAAATTTACTTCATCTAATTTAAGTTAGTTCTAAAATAATTCTATGCAGCATAGGATTCTATAATCCTATTGCATTCTACTACTGCTAAGGCTTTGCTTTGTTCTACAAGTAATCTGTTCTGAAGTTTGATTAAACCAAAATTGGCAGAACAAATACCTCAATTTTATCATGTGATTTTTGTTCTTTTTTAAGAATTCAACACAGGTAAGGTAGTAGAAGAAATGTAAGAAAGGTTTAAAACACACAGGAAGAATCTAGGAAACAGATTCTGTCCCCAGTCAAGGGTATTGTTTCAGGTATGAAATAGAAAATGTGAACAACATTGTGGACTTGTATCCAAATTAAATGGCATTTTTTACTTTTTGGATCTATGAGGCCTAAATGATCAAAATCAGTCACTGTTCACTTTATTCATATATACCAGGGTGCCAAAACAGAGATATTTTTAACTGTAGACAAAGTCAATGGGTTTCAATCAATTGCAGGGGTTTTAGTCAATCATCACCATGACTGTTCTGGCCAAAAGAGTTATTATCAGGTTTGTCACATTTATGAAAGGAAACACTTTGGGAACAAACAAGTACAAGAATTTCATAATCACAGAACACAAATACTTGACTTTATTGCACCACCAGCACCTCCACATTTACTGGAAGCAAGGACAAACCTAAGGTATTGAACAACTAAGTTTCAAAAACAAGGCGCTTCATGAAAAAACAACAAAAATATTGCTTTTTTTCTACCTCAATTCAAGACTGAGCAGAACTAATTTCCTTTTTCAACCACAAAACTGTCTAACCATTTGACCAGCTGCATTGTTCTCACAATGAGAACACATGGAACAAGGCCTGGCATTTATTGATGCAAAATGATCATAAAAATCTGTTAATACATCTTGATGGTTATTATATCTCCTAAAGTTAATTTGTCCTAAATTTACAACAAACAGTTTGTTTAAATGTTCCTTTTACTAGCTTCAGTTACATGAAGCTGTCAGGGATAAAACTAACCCAGCAGCCACGGAGAGCTAACAGTGCACTCCAGGTTATAGAATAACAGTGTAGAAAAATCACTTTTAGTTGAAAGAGTTTTTTAATTCAGTATATGTACACAACCAAACTAAAATCAACCCTTGTCTGCTGAGACAAAATTCCGTATAGACATGCAATATAAGTGGAGAAACGTTTGCTGTTTTTTGAAAAAATCCTAGTAGATCTGTACACTCAGCACAGTAAGATGGCCTGTGTCACATAACCTTTGGAAATTACATCTGAAGCTCATTTTATTGCCTTTTTTTTCAATGAAATACTTTCATATTCAAGCCCATTCCCACAGTTCTTAAAGATAAACAGCTCCTGACATCATTATGGACTTCTATTTTCAGAAAGTTTTATTTATTTCTAAGTGGTTTAATGTGCATCTGTTTACATAAATATTTAGGTATGTGAAAACACATCCTGCTCGAGCTGCTCTGATAAACAGAAGTCAGCTGTTACTCCTTTTCCGCTCCTGACTCCATTTGGAGCAATGCCTATTCCCCAGCTCTCGTTTATAATGCAGCCATTGTGCTTAGAACCAGGGGGTTATAAACACAGGGTTCAAAAATGTAGTCTGGCTTTCCAGCAATATATTTCAATTGCTCTTTTATCATGAAGTTGCACTACAGTTGGTGTGTCTCAGTGCACTAAAGGTTTACATTTCCCCACAAGGCCTAACATGGGATATGTATTAATGGTATTAGCAAATCTGGGAGGTGACCAGGAAGAGTGAATATTAGAGATAAAGAACAGAATATACTATCATCATTTTATGTGTATGATTCTCTCTACAAGCTACTTCCACTGAATATAGAAGCAGAGTGTATGGAGTGCAATATTTAAATCTACATGTTGCTCATCTGTTTGACCTACAAACCTGTTCTTATTCCCGCTTAACATACAAGAAAACTCAGTACAGAAAGATGAGAAACAGAGGGAGAGTGAATGTTCCTGAATTCTGAAGACCAGACTAGGAGTCAGAAGATCTGGACTAAGCTTTTACATTTGCCACACAGGTCTCATGTGAGTCTGGAAAACTTTTAGATCCTGAGCCAATAACGTACTTGGTACATCCCACTGACTTCAGTCTCTGGCAAGACTTGAATCATATGTGACATCCTAAATCTACTGAAATTCTTCCTGTTAGTCTAGCCACTGAATGAAGCTTTCTGTCAGAAAAGACAACATAGAGGTCTGTCTTTCTTTCTTATACATACATACATATATATGCATTCTTAACAAGGAGTAAGCTTTGTTTACCACCTGGAATTACACTAGACACTTTCTGCATTGTAAAATTTATACCTGTCCAACAAAACTTACCAATTCTAAGATACAAATTTCCCCAAAGTCATTGCTGCATCCTTATATATCTTTTTTGTCAAATATATTCTAGTTATGTTTCAGTATATGCCAGACTTCTGGAGGTTAGTAGTTTAGAACATTTTGCAGTCCATAAGTTGTTTATAGATCATAAGATTCTGGAAAGTCCTTCTAATACTTTAATTTATTTAAAAATAAGACCACCATAAAATTTTTGCACAAAAAACAAACAAACAAAAAAAAAAACAACAACCAAAACACAAAAAAACCCCAAAACCAAGCTTGAAAATGAGGATAGACTATAAGTACTGTTCATGCTTTTTGAAAATGGAATCCCAAATTTCCATATGAAAAGCAAAATGAATATGTATACCTAGTTGAATCTTTTCCAAAATTCTCATTTTTAGATCACACTCATTTACTGTCAATAAAAATCTTCACAACCAGTAATCAATGGTCTAGACCAGTTCTCACAGAAGTCAGCAATGGCCAAGTCTTGTTACTGGTGCAGATTACATCTCCCAGTTGTCCCTGGATACTGAATATTGATTTGGAGCACAGGAACTGGACCTGCTTTAGCTGAAGTTAAACTAAACTGCATTCGAACTGCATAGCTATTATACAGCCTATGGGAACACATGAGAGCTAGTCCGAAGTAAATCACCTCAAAATGCTCACACTTTATTCTCTGTTTTGTTCCACAGTTCAATCTCTACCAGCCTTCAATATTTCTCAATGAAAACAAAGTCTCATTGAGACTTTGAGGCTTTGCTCCTACAAAAGTGAATACAGAGCTAAGCTTATGATCCAGTTATTCTTCCATCTATTTTGAACAGTTTTATATACAATTAAATTGGAATGATTACTGGAGAGAGAGGAAACATTTCCCAGCTCTGCCTTTACCTTGTCAAATTTTTTTTTTTTTTTTTTTTTTTTTAATTCTCAACCCTTTCTTCAAACCTTTTATTTTCCTGCTCCCAAAGAACCACCACTAACGATACATGCAGGCTAATAATCTTTTTTTTTTTTTTTAAGTAAAAAGACAAGGCAGGTGTTTGGTTTATTTGTTTTGTGGTTTTTTGTTTGTTGTTTTTTTTTAACAAGTTTATGTTTACATAACTATACTTCCTATTTATTCCCAGTAAATCCAAGAAGCCATGTAATGGATATGAGCTATGCAAATGACTATTCAGTTTTCATTTTGTTCAATCAAGTATGAAAACTCAGCATAAATGTATAAGATTAGAGGGGCTTAAAACAAACTGCAGATAGTCAAGTTCATCAGTTCAAAAATGTGTGTTCTTATTATTAAAAAACAAAAACAAATAAACCCCCCAAAGACAAACCCCAACAACAAAAAACCCCTGACACAAACCAAAACCCAACAACCAGTATATTCCTGCTACTTAAACAATAGTATTAAAAGCAACCAAAAAATGCACCCAAAACCTTTTAAATATAAGATTTACAATTTAGGCTTTATCCTTTGACTGGTTTTTGCTGGTTTCTGACATTCCAGCAGGACATGGAACCAGCTGCCAGACCTATCTCCCTGTAAGAAACATTTTTGAGTAGCATAAAGTCATGAAAATATTTGCCTCCCAGTTTTTTTATACAGAGCACGCTTCTGGGAACAAAAAACTTTTATGATAAGGAGACCCTTTTTTCCTTTCTCCATCACTTGCTCAGTGTCCAAGAAAGAGTTCACTAAATGTCCTATGTTGAGCAGCATCAAAATCTTCCAGGATGAAACCCTATTTTGTTGCAGGAAAAGTCAAAACAAAAGGAAGACAGATTAAAGAAAAGTAAGCACACAGGCAGTTTCCACATATGTCATCCTGCAGCCTTGAAAATTATGCCACTGTGGCCATTAAAAAATGACTGACTTTAAGAAGAGATAAATTTCTACCATCTTCCAGATGTAGTGAAGCCACAATGTGCCAGATATCCCCAGAAGGGTGTGGTACCAAGGACCAATATCAGCAACTATTATCATAATAAGGACTTCTGTCTGAAAGACCAGACAGGAAGAAACCTGACAAATTCAAAATTACAGACATAACCGGAGCTGCTTCATCTCTCTTTGCCATTCACCTCTAGATCATTTGTATCATTACATAGAAAAAGAAAAGCCACAGAACGTAGGACAAGAACATTCATTATGAGAAAATGCATGGGAAATCATGAAATTTCAGTTACTATGTTAAGGCCTGGGTCAGTTTTAGCACTTCCTTGAAAAGCAATCTATTTTAAGTCAGAATCCATGCCTCTTGACCAAAGTACTTACAGACATACTCATATCCAAAATTTTGTTATTTTGTAGCTACAACCAATGTAGTATTATTTTAAGTGAGTATTTTATTTCAAAACATTTACATATACGCATGATGATATTTTAAATTGTTAATAGAAAATGTTCCAGATGGTAGATAATACCATTTGACAATCAGAGACTTTCCCTCCCCCTGCTTCTCCTCAGTTTTTGGAATTAACGTCAAGGGAGATGTGCATTTTATAAAAGAAAGAAATCTCAATCAGCATTTGAAAGGACCACTGGGAATCCTCCAATGAGTTCCAGATGTTTGGCCACTGACACATTAATGCTTGCACCATGGAAAATCTTTCCAGGTGTTTGCAGTTTCATACATTGTTGCACAACAAGGATCATAAAGCCATTTCCATGAAGGAAGGCCACACTTAATCAAAGACATGCAAATGACAGGCTAACTATGACTATGGCAGAAACCAAAAACCATCTGAGTATAACACAACTGCTACATGTTCAGAGCATGCTGGGAAAGAATCTTGCTGTTCTAGATTCATTGAAACATATGCACAGTCCTGTAGAGTCAGGCAGCACAGTTTATATCTGACGAACGAGAAGCCTGGCACAAGTCAAACTTTCCAAAGACAGCCTAGTTGGAGATGCTCATTAACCATTAGCTTCAATTTCTATTTCAGAAGCAACACTGACTGTAGAGGCAAATGTTTGAAATCGAATGTATTCTATACTTCTGATTTGGTAGCCTGAGCCATGACTTAGACCATACTTAAGATCTAAGGGACAGCTTCTAGAACCTCCCTAAACTGCCCTGATAGATCCAAAATTAAAGGCTATTTACATGACTATATAAAGAACATGAAATTCCAAGTTAGTCAAGCAAGGACAGTGCCAGAGTTTGAATCAGCATTCCCAATATTTTCACTTATTTTGCCAGTTTCCAAATGTCAGCCACAAAATACAACCAACACTACAACAATGTTCAGTTCCTTCAGGTTAAAGCCATAACCTACATACATTACTAGTTCATGTTCTGGAAATTTTATTTGTTTTGTCCAAAACACTGAAATGCATGAATGGTTGGAAAATTTTAAGTGAGGAAGATTGTTGTTACGTTTAGGAGTTTTTCTAAAAATATACCTAGGAAGCACAGAAAGAAAAACAACACACAGACTTGATTTAACTACTAAGTAACCATTTTTGTATTTAAAAGTTAAGTTTTTTCTAGTTTAAAAAACAGATTAAAAATTATGGAACAGAAGCACATACACCTAGTAAAAATGAAACCCAGAGAAAAGACCTCAAATTCTGACATCTGCAGTGCTCTCTTATCTAAAAGTGAACTATTCACAGCCCCATGAAATGTTTCAGTTGCTTTTTTTTTGTTTTGTGGATACCAAGTGTGTTTGTTTCTGCATCGCTATGAATCATAAAAATCAGAAATAGACTTTTAACATTTATACTACAAAGGACTAAATGCAGCAACAACCAACCAGCAAATGAAAAACCCTTAAAACTGCATATGGGATAAACTATGTAAAATAGTTTCAATAAGTATCATTTAGCCTAGGCCAATAACAGATTACTCTTCCTGTTCATTCAGCATTTATGAAGCTTGACTGCATCTCAGATCTCTACAAACATAAATTGAATTCCAAACCTGAGTTTCTCAGCACCAGCAGATACCACTGTTCATTAAGTTTTAAGTATGCATTTGACCATCACCTTGTCTTCTTTCAAATGTCATTTTCATTTAGACTCACTAACAGGATTTAAGCTTTTTGGGTTTTTATAGTTATCTTGTTAATCCTCTTTCTCCAAACTTTTTAGTTGGTTTTTGGCTGTGGTTTTGCTAATATTCTTTTTTTTATTATTATTAATTTTTATTCTTTTTTTCTTTTTTTTTTTTTTTAATAATTTAAGCAGTAATGACATGTTTGATAAGAGAACAAAACATAGCATACGAAGGTGAAACTACAAAACAAAACTATATTATTCAGTCTTGGTTAGAACACTGGAAGATAGCTACAGATGATTCTGAGGGTAAACATGAAATGGAATTGTGTCAAGACGATATGGTTGTTTCTATCACAATTAAATTAATTTGAAGTGCTTCAAAGGCAGCTGGTAATTCACTTCATGCATTATCTCCTGAAGACATGATCTCACATAAACTGCAAGTCATCTGCATACTCTGAACAACTGTTTTAATTACATGAGCTATGAAGTACACCAAAGGTAATTCAGAATGAAAGTGTTCTTGAATAAATACGTCATTCAAGCATGTTTAACTCAAAATAAGAAAGTATGAAGAAAAAAAAATCAAAGATAAGAAGCATAATTTGTTTTCCTTACTCTATATATTTCTTACCTGACTCATGACAAATCAGGATAATTTAATAGCACTTTTATTTTAGGACTGTTTGAACCTGTTTGGTTCCCGCTTAAATGCAAACAATGGGCAGTGGATCTGTCTTTATTTTCAAAACGGCAACAGTATTAGATTTCAGTATTTATCAGTACAGACTTAAAAGGACAGTAGCATTCGTAATAACTCATACTCTTATTTAACTCATATAATCACATGATGATGATACATAGTTCTAAAGACATTCAATCAAAGTCAGTACCTAAACCACTTTGGTTCCTTTGAAATTCTTTTTAAAAGGCAGATAATTTTTTTGTCCTATTGTGCCTTTATGCATAGGAGAGTAGGAGCAATATATGCAACAAAATTATCAACATCTGCAAATAAGAGCAAGATTACTAATTCAACACCTAAATTACTCCATGCATTAAGTCCAGAAACTCCATTAAACATCTTAGCTATTCAACTAAATTCCCTCCTGTAGCACCAACCAGTTCCAGTTCAAACTTATCCATCCCTGACCAAATAATTCCATATTTATAAATGTATATGTGCAAATTGTCAGAAGACAATCAGTAATTTCAATTACATCAGTTTTTACTTGCCCTAAGATATCGCTGAAAAAAACCCTTCAGTTTTAGAAGGTGCTGAGCACCTATACAATAAAAACTGAATCCCTGTCTAATAATGGGGAAGAGAAAACCAAAATTTCAGAAAAAAGGTAGGAAAAAACCCCTTCACACTGTCTTTGAATGTAGGTACCTATTTTTACTCTGTATTTGGCTGCAGTTCCACAAGACGTCTTTTTTACATTTTTTTCAGATAATTTGTTAACCTTGATGTCTTTCTTGTTCTGGTTTACCATAGTACTCCATAACCAAATGTACTGGATTGGTTTAATAATGTGTAATTCAGACTTGACAAAGAAAATTAATATGGTGCTTCCTCCAAAACTCTCCTTCCAAATACAATGCTTCTATCAACATCTACTGACTCTCATGATTTTTTCAGAGGTCTCTCTTAAGACCTTTTTGGAATGCTAGGAGCTGTGGATGTGATATTAATATGAGCGGAGTCTGTAATGGGATTTATCAATCACATTCACTTCCATGAAAAACATGACTAGTTATTCTAATTATCCATGTCCTAATTCTCCAAATACATTAAAGCAAATAATATTTCCTCACTTATTTTCTCCCACTTTATGACTTAATCAACAACCTTAACACTGTGGGATAAAACATCATCACATCCCATACCTTTATGGGGTTCTAGAACAACTTTCACTGTTTGGTATTCCATATTTTATATAGTATTGCTTAACCTGAGTGACATGGGGCATACAAGGATATGCATCACCATAGGATTTTAATGAGTTGATCCAGTACCTCCAAAACCATTTCCACACAAAATGGCACGTCTCTGATTTGCCTTAAGTATCCAAAGAATTTTTGAGACTTTCCAGAAGTTTGCAGGGGTTATGGCAATAAACCTGATGATACAATACAGTTATCAATAAATTAAAACTCTTAACATTTTTAAAGGTAAAATTAAAAAAAAAAAAAAAAAGAAAAGAAAAAAGCATTAAAATATTAGGAAAGCATAAATTTTCTTCATAATTACTGTCAATAAAGGAAAATAAAATTAGCCTATCTCCTAAGACTGATTTCTGTTTTGGTCATGTTTTTTTAAAGTAATCACAAAAATAAATAAATTTTCAACCAATAAGGTGCTTATAAGTTATTAGTTTCAGGTATTTAACGTTTGGTTTTTTCTTTCACATTGTGCATACAGATAAATCGCATGCTATGATTTCTGCTCTGACCAAGCAACTACTCCTGTTATTTTTTCTGGGGGGAAGAGGCAGGGGAAGGTGCAGAAACTGCAAATTCTCCAGCCTCTTAACTCAGAATCAATAAATGTGTTGTAACTGAGGCACCTTTTCTACAAAATAAATTAAAAATTAGACAGATTCATTTTTCATGAAGTTACCGTCACTTTTTCAGCCCAAATTGGCACTAGTAAAAATAGTATTCGATACTTGTTCCCTGTTAAATCCAAGGCAAACTGAATTCCATTCAAATATCCAGAGTGGACTTTAATTAAACTGGTATTTGCCTTGGTAATTATAATTTATGACACATGCTACAAATGGTAGCTATTAAAAGATATATAAAGGAAGAAGCAAATTATTCTAAAGGATATATTTCATAACATGTGCTGACCAACCTTCTCTGACAATCTTGCATGAACAGATTTTTTCTCTTATCTTTTTTTTTCCACCATTGCTTCATTCTTATTAATAATTCCTCTCTCCCTCAGTCTTTCTGTAGCCATTTGACCCTTTGCTTGGCATTTCAATTAGATATTCTCATTTATTCAAGGATGTTTCTTTTTTTTAAGTGTACTGTCCTACACTCAGATCACAGATTTAAATATATATTCATGTCATGGATGACATCCTTGATGTGAATTTATGGGCTGTTTTTGTTACTCATCAACACTGGGGTTGTCCTCCCTCATACATGCCATTCTCCTCCTGTTTGCTTTGGAGAGATTCCCAAGGCAGATGTGATAGGTAGGACTCCCTCCTCCCCCAGCCCTAACATATCATAGAGCAGATTGCAACACACCACTAACCTCCACCGCCTGTATTTCTTACAGAGAAGAGACAGGGCCAAATTCTTATGGTCTCATCATTTCAAGTACCACCACTGAGCTTACAACACAAGAGAGAGACCAGGAACAAGAGAGTTCTGGTTGTGATCTGTGCATGGACTCTAAATCTGTTCTCATCATTCAACAACACAGAGAAAGGTTTCATGGTGAAGACAGAATTAACTGCATTATCGTATTTCATTCTGAAAGAAAAAACTGGCACATTTGAAGGAAAAAAAAAAAGCTGACACGCTACAGCAGTATCAGCTCACAGCATAAAGGCCAGAGCTACATCTAAGATTTCCATTACAAACTTCCTTTTATTTCTTTACTTCTACTTTTAATACAGAGCAAACCTTTCAAGCTAGATTGGTACTGAATTCCTGAGCCCAGTAATGTACTTTGCTGTGCAGCAATTTTAACAAAATTAATTAGAAGCAGAAAGTTAACAAAGTAACCAGCCTAGAAGATATGGAAGTTACTGCCTCTTTTTAAGGAGGAAAAAAATAAAAAATCCCATCTTATGTGATATTAAACAACAGGTATAAATTTTTCATTAAAACAAGTACTAATGTAAGTGGACAGTAGTATTCCATTTTAAAGATATACTGGTTTGTAGGAGAGGCTTGGCCGCAGCCCCTTCATTTGCATGACCCCACATCAGGACCTAGCAAGTTAGGAGCAGCTAGCAAGGTCAAGCTGACCTTGGGGCAGCCAGAAGGAGAAGTAAACAACCCAAGGGTGGGGCTGCCCAGCTTGTGGCCGGGTCGTGACGCTGGCTTCCAGCCAATGGGAAAAAGACCCCTGTCTCATGCACAGACCTCTTGACCTATCCCTAAGCTGTCCCAGTCCACATGTATTCCCCAAAACCCCATATAAGCTTGTTTACCCCCTCAATAAAGATCCTGAACGTTCTTTTAACCACATGGAGTCTGGATTTTTATCTCTATGAGAACTCATCCAGATATCTGGAGCTGAAACCCAGGGTTCTCACCGGGGATGGGCAGGCCGGGACATTGGAAAACCTCTCACTGCTAAAACAACAGCTCAGCTTTTTCCCTATACTGGTTGATCTGAAAAATAAGCCTATTTTCATACATATTTAGAATCAGACCTATCACACCTTTTTCTTCAGTTAACTGAGATACTCTCGCAAGCCCTTTCATGAATTTTGAGTCACTTAACTTCAGCTGAATTTTTACTCAGTCTTAACTAGGTTGTTTTTTAATGGCTGTATAAGTGCAAGTCTGTTTTGCTGGCTGCTGATGAGTAACTAACTTGAGAAAACTGCTAGAGAGGAAGTAAATTAAGAAAAATAGGACTTTGAGTCTACAACCAATAAAAATTTAACAATCTCATCACGTGTTATATAGACTAAAAAGTGATGTAAATCTAAAATCATTATCTTTTCCTGTATTTTTGCAATACATACTTAAAATATGTGAGGTCCTCATTTCCTCACAATTCTTAATAGAAAAACATCTCAACTGATTTGCCCATCCACTCAGGCAAAAGTTTACTATTCAGTTGTGGGGAAAGCTTTTTCAGACCTGGTAAAGAGAAAGAAATCATGTTTTTGTTGCACAAAATATTAAATCCAACTTTGCCCCTAAAAAAGAAATAAAATTATGACTTGAAAAAGATTTTCGTTTTCTCATGGATTAACAATAAGTTATGCATTGCTTTTATCAAAATATGTTCTTGACATTTTTAAGTTGCGATACTAGCAAATTATGATGAGTTTGGGTAGTATAACCACAGACAATTAATGTTGGATGGAGGAATGTGTGGATATGAAGGATGATTCTATTAATGAGGAACATCTGAGAAGTATATAATACAAACAGGATGTTGCATAGTCTCCATAGTTTTGATTATACAAAAAAAAAAAAAAAATCTAGCCATTCCTAACAAATATTAGGTCTTTACATAAAAGTACATGAAATGTGTTGCCTTTTGTTTTTTTCCTAAGCAGAATGAACACTTTTCTGCTATTCATTAAATCCCAAAAAGCCATTTGCCCATTTTCATGCCACCATCACTTCTCAGTCTTACTGAGTACAAACATGCTTTTCATTATGACTTCTTTAAAGGAGATCAAATCTGAATTTTTAAAATGTGTCAAGCAGTTTCATTTTAGGTTAATGTCCAAGGACTGATTCAGGCTCCTTTTGACCTCTGCAAACTATATATCTCTACTGTCCAGAAATTTAAGTCCCTCAGTGACTCTTCGGCCCCTGTTTGTTCATACTTCACGCAACACCAATTCTCTCTAAGCTACTTGCTTCTGCAAGCAAAAAGAAGAAAAGCTGGAATGTGCTAACAGAGGTTACTCAAGATTCCTGATATCTGGGACGTGGTAAGATGGTTCACTTCACTCAAAGCAAGGTTAGGAGCTTGAAACAGCTTGACTCTGTTTCAGCCCCGTACCAAGGTTAGTCTTTCGAAAGCTCCCAGGTAGTCTTGTCCATTCAAACACCTCATGAGCCACTCATGGCACACAACACAGATCCTCCTAGACACAGTATAAAACCACAATGTCTTCAGGATGAAAGCTATTCTTACCTTTATGCAGGCACTTAAAACTAAAAATAATGATAATAGCATCTCTGGGCAGTACAAGGCTAGATGAAAATACAGTCTGAGTATGAGGCAGTGAAACTGCAGCCAGCCTTATGGGGTGGCTGCCACTTTGCTCTCCTTGTCACATGGACAAGGGACACCTGTCTTAGCACTGGAACAGCTCAGTTAGTTTCAAAACATTATCAACATTTAGGGACACGCGTCGATATTGGGGGCATTTCTGCAGTAAGAGTGGAGACGGTTCATTCTAAGTTTGATTGCCTTAATGTTACACATATTATATGATTTATGACAAAAAAAAAATTCCTGTTGGCTTTATATGTTCCCACACGTTTTTTATTCTACCTCGTTATCAAAAGTGTATACAATTTGGCATGCAACTTTTATAACTCTTTGGTGAAGTCTTAGTTCTGGACACTTCCAGGGCCTGACCTCTCTGAACAGAGAGATTATTTTGAGTAGAAAATGTACTTCCACTTGACTATAATGCTCTTTGTCCTGAGTGCTTGCATTTGGAGGCCACATCTAGCTCCAGCTGAGAGCACCAGCAAAACTACCAATTACTTCAACAGATTTTGCACCAGACTTTAAATCCACAAGGACAATTTTTTTGCAACTGAATACACCTCAAAATAATTTTTGCCTGCTACTCAAATATTTTATTAACTTTGCAGATAGATAAGTTTTATTGTTATGAGAATTTAGATTTGTCTTCTGCAGTCTTTGGTAGATGGCTTCGTACAATTTCAAGTTAGATACCTCACATTTAATGCCCTTCCAGTCACACAAGTCTCCTGTGTATTTTCCTAATAAAGCAGAGCTTCAGCTAATAAATAATTAGCTGAAAAAAAACCCAAAACAAACAAAAAGAAAACCCACTCCTTGAAATATTTGGAAGCAATGAGGAAAATGATGTGGTAGAGAAAGAGGAAGCAAAATAAATACATTCACAACATAGAAATATTGAATCTGAGATGTCCTGATAGGCCTTTACCCTTTGGCTATACCTATATCTGTGTTAATGAGCCAAGCAAAGCCAGGGCACATCTGCTATCCCTAAAGCCAACTGGCACAGTCAGGCCACACACACACTAAAACTTTTTAGACTCTGAACTAGGATTGCAAAAGTCAGGCTACCTTGCCCACAGCAAGACTTGGCCCTTGCCCTGGACTGGTAAACGTTCCTGATTCACTGGGTTACCAACAGGTAGGTTCCACAGGTTGTTGGTATAACTAAGTATAAGCAGAAAAACATGAATTGCCAATCAGACATATGAATGCTTCTCTTTGTGAGCGTGGCACTAAGCCCAGAACACAGAGGAATATATGTAACTAAAGAAGCTGATAGCTCAGCCCATGAATGTTAACAAGCCACAGCATATCACGGTCAGAGGAACTGATAGATGACACTAAAAAACAATAAAGCCTTTTGCTTTTGAAAATGAGCCATTTGAAAGACTGAGAGACTCGTAGCTCTCTCTGTAAAATAGAAGGGAATCGGTGCACTGACCAGAGTGCAAAAGTTGAGACCATTTTGTTGATTTAGAGACAGAATGTCAAAAGAACACATAACATACTATTATATCTCTGGCTTAAACTTGAACTCAGCATAAATTATTTCAAGAATGTTTTGCATAGTCTCTTTTTATATCTCCAGTGCAAAATCTATTTTGATTGCATGGCCCTGGAATAAGTCTGCTATTTTTCACATTTTATCATTTTTGGAACCAGTATGCTACAACACAGCCTTCTTATCTTTCAACCCATGCCCCCCTGCCCCATAAAGCAAAAATAAAACACACTGCACCACTTGTAAAAGCAGAGAGACAGGCTAGAATGGAAATCTCCATTCACTGAGGGAAGGTTTTTCGTCTCTAAAGGAAAACAAAACAGAAGTTTAGACTGTGGTTAAGCTACTGCATATGTTACATCAGTATTCTATAGCTCTGCTTCCTTTAATGCAGCAAATAGTCAAAACACAGGGCTTTGATTTTTTTGTAAAAGATCATGGATTTACCAGCAGGATAATATACACAATTGACATATCACAGACCTTGAGATGAGATTTACATATACCTTAATTCTAGTCCAACAATATAAAGAAAAGAAAAATACATCAAAATAAAGATTCACACATATGGAAGGAAGAAAAGTACACCGTGTAGTAATTTAAATGTGTATACATAAAGAACAGGAACTAGTCAGGTCAAAAAAAGACTCAAACTTGCTGGGAGAAGGGAATATCTATTTATTCTGCCCTTTGATTCTTTTCTTCTGTTCACAGAAATGGCCCCTAAAGCCCTCTAAACCCCAAGTCTTATATTGCATCCTATTTCATTTTCAGACTTAGATAGTAAAGGAAAGCTTTTTTTCATTACCATCTCATCTCAAGGGCAAGAGACCAGCAAATTCAATGCTCATACTTGGAGGACTGAAGTTATTTGAATTGCTATACACCTTGATAACAGGCCAGCTTTAGAACTAGGTTAAGATAAGAAGAAAATAGGTGGACACAAGAAGGAAAGCAATGAAGGGTATGCCTGGTAGAGTTCCTTGATCTTTCAAATTTTCCAAGGTACCCATCCTAACAGGAAATTACTAACAAAATATACTGCTGATGGAAAATTATAAGACATTGATAGCATACAGGAGGTGGAGGCTACACAGAGAAATAATTGGTTGTCACAAAACAGGAATAAATAGATTGATCCCTGGAACTTGGGATTTGAGATGGAGTTATAGATAAATGCCTAGATTTAAAAACATCTGTTGCTCTTTCATGAGGCAGCAGGATTTGAACATGTTTATTATGGTATCAGTTCAGGTAAGTAGCTAAAACCACACAAAAATGGCCAGTCATATTCAACAGATTGCTTCAGAATAGTTGTATTTTAGAGCAAGGTTTAATAATCCTCCAGGAAGAAACAGAATTTGATACAAGCTTGGAAGGGGTTGGATTAATGCCTATAAATTCATTGAGGGGAAAGAGACAATCTAGGAAGGAAAAACATCATCTAAGGTAAAGGAAAACAATGGCATATCTATGCTTAGACTAGAAAGAAGTTCCTAGTGGGAAGAATTTGCCTTAAGACAGCTTTCCAAAAACTGTTTGGAGAAATTAATGCTTTCAAGGCAAATATATCAGTTTGTGCAACATAAATTGTGTTTGTGGGAGTACACAACTGCACTTGACAACCCCTCCAGCTTTATCTAACTTCTGTATACATTGAGTTCCATTACTTTAGTGACTACACAGGCAGGTCAAAATAGTATGACTGTGTAGCAAGTCTCATCCTGCTGTGTTCATGTGAAACACTTCTGAACATACACTACACAGAAACAGCAAGCAGGTAGTTCCTTATCGGAGTGTGCTGCTTCTCAGTGATTAGCAGCTGTGCTGTTTATGGAGACACCTACAATACTAGAGGTCCTCTGACCACAAGGAGTCCCACAGCCAGGAGTGACAAGGAAATGTGGAAATAGCATGATTTATTCCATGTTCTCCCAGACCAAGTCAAAGCACTCTGGTCATGCTGCTCAAGCCAGTAGGGTACTTTTCCAGAAATAACTCATGCAGCAAATGTCTGTACACTAGTAATGAACAGCTTGTAAATTCAGCCTTGAACACTGCTCTTCTCTACATCTGCTTTTTTTTTTTTTATCTCAGTGTTGATAAATTTCTGTCTTTTTTACCCTCACCCTAAACTGTCATACTTTTTTTTAAGGGGCAGACCCTAAACAGTACATCATTCTTCAGACTTGTAAGCAGCAAGTCACCTCCTCTGCAACGCAGCTAACTCCAAGACCTTAAAAAGACAAACAAAACCTAGCATCTCTAGCCATATTTATCTGTGACTTTGCAGATCAAACACCAACATGCATAAACAACATAAAGACCAGCTCAAGAAAATCAGATGCCCTACAGAACTTGGGACAACTCCCCAAAATGTTTGGGTTGAACTATATCATAGTTAGTTTTAATTCTCTGATAAAATTTCAAATTAGTTAAGAAAAACAACTCATTACAGAAGTCATTCTAGCTTGTAGAATCAATTTGCAGTCAGTCTGTAAAACTGGATTATTTAGTAAAACCTAAAGAATTCTTTCCCCCCCCTCTCACAGAATATATTGTCAGTACAAAACCATAAAGAGATTCAGGTTTATTCAATGCTTTAGATTCCCAGAGGTTGCAATAGAGATTACTTTTGGAAAACAAGGTTCAACCTTGGATCACTCATTTCACATAATTCCTGGTGCCAGCTCCTCTGAGGGACTACCAAGGTGAGTACAGGTTAGGCAATCAGACCAATTACTAATCTATGGGAATACTCTTTATCATACAATTTAATCACAGGACATGACTTAAGACTTTGAAGCAATCATATACATCAGTCATGGCAATTTTGGAAAAGGCAGAAGAAAGATGTTTGATCTTGCTAACTTTGAAATGGATCTGTGACATTTCAGCTGATACAAACATACCAGCTGAAAGGGGATAGTCTCAGATTGGCAAACATGTCTTCTCCCATTGTAAGATTTCCATAGTCTAGGTGACTTCGGCTTGTTTTTGCAATTCAGCTCATATTTGCAGAAGTTTGTGTTTTCTGGATCTCAGCCCATCCATTCCCTATCTTTCACGATTTAGGATTAATAAGGAGTCAACAAAAAATTACAAGACTATTTCACTGGTCACCTGCAATAGTGTCCATCATTCATACATCAATCACTCTTCCTGGATAAAGACCCAAAACTAGCAAATGTAAAACTACTTACAGAGATTTAATGTAATTTACATTTTAAATTTAAAGTTTACTTTAGAGCAATTCATATAATTGTGCATGCCCAAGGAGGAGATTTGACGCTTTGAGCAGACTAAACACTAGGGAAAATTCTAGATTCTATTGGTTACTATGCAATAGATGCAGCACAAAGATTTCCAAAACATCAGCAACAGAACAAGTTTTCATTGTAGGCAGCAATGTGTTTATTTGGCTAATGGAAAGAGAACATTGCTCAGAACTTCCTCCTCCCCCTCTTTACTTGTGTACATACAAGTTAAACAGGAGATTTTTTCTTGTCTTCTTAAATCTCTTCTGTTGATGATGGATGAGCTACAGTGAACTTGATATGCTTTTCCAGACAAGGCAGATAGCACTTAAATACAGGGTTTGAGTGAATAAAGCTGGATTCACACAAGGGTAGTAAAATATGCACTTAAAACTTGGTCTCTGCCTTAGGGCCATTTTAATCTTGTAGCAACTGATTCAAATTTGCAGACTATTATGGAGGCCATCTTATTATTCATGAGTTTTTTTGGGGAGGGGATTTTGGTATTTGCCTCTGATAGTAAAATTCTGGGCACATTCTACACAATGTGACTGAAGTTGCCCCATTTTACCATAACTGGCTAGTCAGAAGTGGCACAGGTAAATAATACTCATTTGTAGTTTTAATGGTTTGTTTCAGTTTGAGGTTTGCATGGACATTAAACCTTTTCTGTACTTCATGGTAGTTACAGCTGTCTTCTACTTGAGGTTTGTTCTCTTTCCATGTACACATAATATACACACCATTATGAAACTATATGATTCCTTAAGCACCATAGTAAATTTCACATATTGAACATATTGAATGTCTTACTGCATTCTAATCTCTCTCCACCACAACTACTTCCAACACAGCACAAGGATTTCCAGAGAACAACTAGCCTCAAAAAACCTAATTATTAATTTTAGTTCTATATGTGGTATACCATTTTTGAGGCAGCATTAATATGTATGGACACTACTCCTGAGTTAAAGGATAAAATACTTCTAAATGCTTATTTAATAGAAATGTATACATAATAGATATTTTATACAGATACATGTAAATACATTAGAATATGGGTATAATATTGACAGGCTGACAGTTGGGGTTGTTCATCTTTAAGAAGAGAAGGCTTATAGCAAGCTTATGAAAAAGAGGGAGAGCTACTTTTTACATAAGCACAAGGGAGAATGGTTTTAAACTAAAAGAGGAGCTATTTAGATTAGATATTAGGAAGAAATTCTTTACTCAGAGGATAGTGAGGCACTGGACCACATTGCCCAGAGAAGTCATGGATGCCCCATCCCTGGCAATATCCAAGGCAAGTCTGGGTGGGCCTTTGACCAGCCTGCCTAGTGAAGGTGTACTTGCCCATGGCAGAGGGATTGGAACTAGATGGTGTTCAAGGTCCCTTCCAACTCAAACCACTCCATTATTCTACATTGCTCATTAAAACAACCAGTATCCAAAATTATGCCTCCAAGCTCGGGTTTGTCTAATTAGACCTTTAAAAGGTTGAGTATTGCAATCTTAAGATCTTAAGTGAGAATGTGAGGGTAGCAAATTCTCTTTTATTTCTTCAACTGTCAGCAACAGACAGCAAAAGTTTGAATTCTTCAGAGTGGTTGGGAGCAGTTCAGAAAACTCTAAGACAGCTCCTTGGCAGACAACATTATTTATTAGACTACTGTTTTAAGTGGTTAACATTTATGGTGAAAGCATAATCACAATAAGGGTGTGCCAGTTTTTATTTCCAGTTAACACAAACAAAAGCAAAATACCTTCATTTTCAAGTATAACACTGCAAGAAAATAAAAAATGTGCTATGTGTCATCTGCTTAATGTCCGAAAGGACATGAGAGTTTTTTGTAATTTAAAAATTAAAAAAAAAAATCACAAAAACATTTGTTCCTATGATAACAGATGTTGACTTACACCATCAAAACAGAGCTTAATTGTTACAATTTTACAGTTCATCAGTATGAGGTTCAAATGGAGCCAGAAAGCATAAAAGCACCTCCCTGTCTTCAAAACCACATATTTCATTAGACTCATTATAAGAAATAGTAACAAAGGAAGTTGAGTATTTTGACAAACCCATAGTGAAAAAGATGGCTGACCTTGAATTATACTCAATTACAGAAAAGCTACATTATCATTATTAAATACAGTTTATATGCTTTTTTGCTTTAGAATTTTCAAATAGCATGCACTTGACTATAGACCATTGAAACAGCTGAATATTCAGGGACAGACATCTGCACCTGAGCACAGAACCATGTGGAAAGATTAAAGCAAGAAGAAGGTTCTTCTTCCTTCCTTTCTCCCTCAGGTTCTAATTCTCCTGAGCCAAACACCAAGTCAGCTCTGAACAGAAACCTTTGCTGGGCATGCTGGAAGAGCAGAGCCCACCCATTTCACACTGAGGTGTCCCCCAGCCCCTTCCCTGCTCTGCAGTCTCTGCAGGGTCACTTGGCCAACTCTGACCCTCAGCTTCAAAGCCTGCTGTTGCCCTGTGGTTCACAGATTCACAGAGACCCCTGAAAGGCAAAAGTGCTCTCTAAATATTTTGAGATGACTAATAGATATTTTTCTAAGTTCTTTCTGATTTCAGTCAGGAAAAACAAGGTGGACTTTTTACCTTTTTTAGCCACATTTTTGGAAAAATGTTTGAAATCAAACTCGTCCTATTTTCTGATTCTCACTTGACCTTGACCTTTTTTTTTTTTTTTTTTTTCCCCAAGGAAGAGAAATATGAAGTCCTCTGGGGCTCTTTTATGAAATCAAAAAATGTCAAACAGAAAAATAAGTCCACTGTATGTATTTTGCTTATACATGAAAGACTGATAAGGTTCTGTGCAAAGTAGCCCTTTGACAGGATTCTTGCAATGCCAGCTCTGCACTGAAAACTTCACTTCTTTCAAAAGTTAATGGCTCTGAGAACAAAAAGCTTAAATACACCAATGAGTAAGACTTATTCCCTATGAGTGTACATGCATAATATTTATACACTTGGTTGCTCACATACCTGATGAAAGAAGATAAAAAAGACACAAGGGAAGATAAGGAAAAATAACCCCAGAATATTCAAGGATTTTTCCAAGGGCTACACCCTTGCTGACATTTAAGGAATTTCTGATGATACAGAGTTTTCTGACGTGAAAGCAATTTCTGACTAGGTCTTCATCAAACCAGTCTGGGCTGCAGTTACCACAAAATTGTTTTCTACTCATTGCATGTTATTCCATGGCAATTGGCATGATTGCCAGACAAAGCATTTACATGTGTTAAGTGTACATTGCATAAAATCTCACAGTGGGACCCTACCACTTCAGGTCTCTAGCACTTTACATGCATATAGAGTATACACACACAGAGAAGCACAAATACACATTGCAAAATATGTAACTTGAATTTCTTGTCATGGCATATTAAAGGATGATAATCTGTACAGTTCCTGTTAAAAGGAATTATGTGAGATTGAGCTCTGGAAACAAACACCACAAAATTTTTCATCTCAAGCTTACTTTCAATTACATGCTATGAAAGCAAGCAATTTTTCAGCCTTAAAAATCTTTCCTCACTCCTGTTCACGACCAAGCCAATAAGCTTTTATTTTAAAAGGTGGTAGAAGTAAAGATACAGAAAATAAATATAGCAGGTATTTTGAAATAAACCTTCATGACAAACTTAGTCTGCAGCATGGCTGCAGAGCCTGGAATCAATTTGATACTGTGCTATTTGAAAATTCCTGTTACTCATACACCATTCCTGGTCTCCAGGAGGTTTGGGTGGGCGGACAAGGGGAGAGTGCTAATTGAAAGCAGCACAATTCTGCCTGTGAGAAATCAAATGGCAGCAGCTATTTGCCTGGCTTACTTTAACGTGAGCAAAACCTAATCCAGACATGATCTTACTGAGGACCTAAATGCTCACTACACAGCACCATACAGAGTGCCAAAATCCTGAGAGTTGACCTGGTATTCCTATGAGGTCAGAGCTCAAGAACTAGACCAAAGTTTTAAGGAACACAGACACTTTTATGTCTTTTATCTGTAAGAATTACCATGTCAGGGAAGAATAAGCTTCTGTATATGTAGGTTATATCACAAATAGGTAAGTCTAGCTTTATAAACAAGGAAAGGAAATTAGGTTGTTTTTCAGTACCTACAATACTTATTAATAAACACATATTAATGCACTTATCCTCTTGAGAAAGCAGGGACAACTTATGTTATATAATTGGTAGTCATTTCTGTATTATGTACTTGCAGTTCCTGCCAAGCACAGATTATCAACAAGGGAGCTCTGCTCCCAACATCAGTTTTAAGTGTGACACATTAAGACACGTAGAAAGTAGAAGGGCATAGCTATGCTGCACATACCCTTAATTCCTGCCTTGAAGGTAGAGTACGGTAATTAAGTGCTAATGCTTACTGGAATTTCCAGTGGAAATTCAGGCAGTCACTCCTTGGCAGAGGCACAGATGTTTTTTGGTTTTGCAGTTCTACATGATTTCCTGTGAACTAAAAGAAATGGATGTGATATGACTGGCTGTTCTTCCTGATATGAATGGATACTATTCCTGATAGTAGAATACTTATTTTACTGTTCATCAGTTAACATCAGAGCTCAGAAGTTTTTCATGCTATAACAAATACCTTAATTGCACATCATATCTGACTTGTAAAGTTCAGGCTGCTGCTAAACTGTCCCAGAATGTGTAGGTAAATTAGTTCTGCAGTTGCATTACAGTCCAATAGCAGAACAGAGAAAAATCCTGAAGACACCGAACTCTATTTTGATAATGAGATTTTCAGAATCACTGTTCTTGTTCAGTGGTCCTGACTGAATCAGTAATTAAGCAATTTCTGAAAAATACAATTTCCCTTAGATTTGAGCATGTGATATTCACTAAAGAAACTGCCAACTCCCCAAATCTGCCATTCATACCTGGTTTTACCCATTTCATTTTTGCAATAGCAACTGTTCCAGCTTGGTTAGCATTTGCACTGACTTGAATTTCCAATCTCGCTCTTGCAAACTGTGTCAAGGGATTGAGGTTACTCATCTGCATAACCCATTTTTAAGTGGTAACACTGAACCTACTATAACAAGCTAGTCTACACTCTTTGTCCTTGTTTCTGGGCAGGTCACAGTGTAGTGAGATTGGCACAAAATAAATTAAAAAAAAAAAAGAAAAAAAGAAAAGAAAAAAGAAAACAAACGGAGTGATCCTTGGCTAGTCTGTTTTACTAGCATTCATTTTCCTTCAGTCATACCTTGTTTTTGGAAGCATGGAATTTGCTTCCTAGTACTTAGTAACATGCAAAATTTCTTCATAGTTTTTTGCTGCAGTGGAGTGAAGAATGAAGAGTGAAGAATGCATGTTATTCTTGCTTGAGTTTTATCATCTATTTTACACACCTCATCTACTTATGTGTCTTTCTGTGCGTGCGTGTGTGTGTGTGTGTGTAGGAATTACAATTGTAATCATTAAATACACACACACAAATTTCATTTTTTCAGTCTCAGATGCTAAAACTGAAAAAGTTTTCTTTCCCTGAGGTATAATGAAAAGCTAACTTTCTAAATAAAGTAAAAACTTCATATTAAAATTTAAAAAAAAGAGAGAAAACTTCATCAAAACAGTGATTTTCTATAAAAAATAGTTTCTAGTGAAAACTTTCAATACATCCCAATTTTTCTTGGATGCTAAGTATAGAAAGGATGCTGTGGCATTTTACAAGAAAAATAAATGAGAGACAGACTTCTTATCAAAACCTCAACATTTTTAATCCAGATGTTTTTAATTCAGGCCTAACAAGCAAGAAGAGAGAAAAATGGGCAAGAGAAGAAAAGAAAGCTTTAAATTAGTAAAAGCACATGGATATTCTAGAAAATAAGATGAAAATAATTCAAATTAGCTGGGATAATTAGTTTGGTGAAAACATAAAACAGGGATATCTATGAATAAGCTAAATACTAATTTCCACATGAACATTCATTCACAAAAACAGGGATCATCAACTAAATTAAAGAATGATACCACTTGGGGAATCTTATATTTCATTCAAATGAAAGCATTTTATTCTGCTTTAGGTTTTTTAAAGAATTTTCAAAATGATAGGGAGTATAACTCTACCACCTAACAGAATGTAACATCAAAAATGAGAGTCTGTTTTAATACAAATATTTATTTAGATTTTCTGTAAAAACAGCTCTAGAGGAAGGGTCTGTTAGGTATGTTACTGAAGCACAGTATCAGGAGTAAATAATAATCCTCTGAAGAAATCCAGGTCTGCTCTCTTATTACACAAGCAGATAAATAATTGTTGCAATAAATCTTTATTTTTTATCACCACTCTGGTTTCTACTTGTGTTGCAAAATAAATTACTTACTGAATCTCTCTCAGTGCCAATATAACTTTTTTAGGTCAGTCTGTATGTTGGATTTAGCTTTCCCCACATCCTGACCAGGGCAAACTAGAACCATATAGTCAATTCTGTCTGAAAAACAGTAAACTAGTGACAAGAAATTAAGCTGTTTCTAGAAAAGGGGAAAATATAATTTGTGCCAGTCATGAAGCTATTGTCATCCGACTCTGACATATACAAATCAAACTATGCTGTTAAAACAAGACATCAAGACAGGATAGACAGAATAAAACTCTCATGTATAATTATGGCTGTATCCAGTACAATATAGGAAACTCATCGTACTGGTTTGGATTTGGCTTTCCAAATGTCCTTGGCTGCTTAGTACTCTCCCCAGAGCCAAACCAGGGCATTCTTGGCTTCAGTTAAATTTGTATTAGCCCAGCACAGCCCAGTCTTCAGTTCCCTCGACACTGAGTTGTCTTTGTAAACTGAGAAAAACAGGATATCTGCAAATAAGAAAAAAATCACAGCATCTTATTGTGAACTTGCAGTACATGTGTCATTTCTTTATGGCCACAATCCAATATGCTTACCTATTTTCCAATTTTAAGTAATAGAAACCAAGTGAGTTTCTTGGTCAGAAGAAGGGATCATCAGCTACATATAAAAATCGATTTTCATTTTCATGAGTTTGGCTTATAAGGAATCTATTTGAAATCACTTTGATAAGTTTTCAGGAGGTAAGTTTCTTGAAATGCTTTGCAGTCATATATGTACATTGCAGTCATACAACATACATGGTAACACTGGGGGGATTTTCTGCAGCTATTACAGGGAAGATATTGCATCTCTCAAAGGACAATTATGTATAAATTATACATAAATTATACAAATCTTATATATAGATTTCCCAGAAGCAAATATTGTCATGCTTCCTATCACCAAACAGGAATATGGATCCATGATAGCACTGTTTTAAGTATACTCTGCATTAGGTGGTTTCTACCAACAGATCCACATATGAACACACAATGTAGAATTCTTGAATCTGGTTAATAAGATCATCTTGAAGATGAGAGCTATTCATGTCTTAAACAATCCTCATTTTGTGTAATGAGCTATTCTCTGGAGCTGCCTATTCTTAAATCAATTGTAGGGAGAGCTCAGTCAACCAACCTGAGCTATACTCATTAACTTTCTAGAAAGTTAAATGAAGTTCATGAATCTTTTGCAAAGTCTCATTCATTCCAAAACAGAGCATAACCAGAGCTGCAGAGAACTGCAGAACCAACAAAATTTCTGCTTAGCTCTCCACCATCTCTGTCACACGATACATGCACATGATTTCTAAGTATTAGGGAGATAACACAACCCTCTGGGAAGTGAAATATGATAATATGAAATATCTATTGTCTTAAATAGAGGAAGGATAAGGGGACACATAAGTTGATTTTGCAAGGCAGAAACTTCAGAAGCTCTATTGGGAATACTTATATTTAGAGTCAAACTACTAGTTTACATCCAGTCTTCCTTATTTGGAAGTGCTAGCTTAAATACTCATCAGCTTCAATGGAAACACAGTGCTACCTCAACACACCAATATTAGCATAAAGTTAGTCTGTGTGTCCGTTCTTTTCCAAATTTGGGATATAAAAATTCTTTTACATGAGGGAAAGCTTGTAGAATCAGAGTCAATAATATAAAGGATTGTGAAAGCATCATGCAGTTACATCCTGTTGCTTATACACACTATACTTGAATAAATTCCTCACTGTTAACTTTTCCAACACTCAGTTTTCTTTGAAGATGAGGCAAATGGCACAATTTTAAGATGAGTACGGCCCAAGACACACTTTGTAGATTTGCTATGCAGTTAAATTGAATACAAGACAACTGTGCTATTGCTTTCTATGCTACTTCCTCTATTTCTAGAATACTTGTAGAAGGAAAACACCTGTGTGATCACCTACACTGTTCATATGAAGAACTACTAGGTTGTTCTCCCCAGTGTAGAGCATAGGCAAGAAGAGTATGAACAATTAAAGCTAATTTGAGAGGGGATGACATAACTGAGATCACCAGCCCATACATAAAAATCTACTTATCTGCAGACAAGGAAGTAACTTTTTCATGCTGCCCAAGTGTTGCCTACATCTAGATATGAAATACATGACTTTCTCATTTCCCTTTATATTAAGAAGTGTTTACTGATAAAAGGCCTTATAATATATTTCAACTTTATTTGCACATTTTGTAAAATCTTGTCATTAATTAAGAAAAAAATCACATTGAGAAAGACTATTACAGGTGGGTTCCCCTCATCCCCAAGTTAATAAAAAAGACTGGATCCCCAGAACATATTGTATAAATATTTACATAGGTATGTTCCCAAGCCTAGCCTCATGTGTGCATGCATCCTAGGAGAAACAGTTGTGTTGTGCTTAAGCTATTTATGGGAGTTGGGGAAACAGGAGCAGAAGACTTAATCTGATGCACAGATTACTTCAGAGTTTACCCTTCTCTCAGCATGTCACCCAACAAAAAATTTTCAAAGACAGGATCCATGCTTCATGTTAAACATCAGTAATTTTCACTTAAGTTCAGTAGTCTGAACTCCAGATTTATTTTTTTGTTTTTTTCAAATAACATCCTAGTAAAAAATCTAATAGATTCAGCTTAGATAGCTTACTTGATATGGCACTACTGTAACACCAAAGTGATGGTATTTTGCAATTACTCTAGGAAAACACATTTTTTGATTCTTCTTTTCCAGAGGAGATATAGTGTAACTAAAAAAAGTACAGAGGAGGGCTACCTGCACAACCAACTACATGGAAGAACTTACAAAGAAATTATTACATAGACTTGGACTCCCTTTTCTAGCCCGAGAAAGTTTTTGTGAAGTTGTATAACATTACTAGTATATTCAATATTAACAGAGAAGGAACAATCACTGTACTTCCCATAACAAGAATTACTGAAGAGCAAGCAAAAATAGCATTAGCCAGGCTTAAGCTTTCCAGGACATATGAACAGTCTGTTTGCTCCAGAGCATCCTCGACATAAGATGATAAACTAATTACATTGTGACAGACCTGACACTGCAGCTTAAAGATGTTTGTTTTACATACAGAACTAGTGTGAATTTCCAAAGTGCTAACAGAGCATATTTAGCCATACAAATTGCTTAGCTTCTATTAAATCAAATCTATGAGACTCAGAAAAGTTTTCCTTTGTATTCTAAGCTGTTCAGGACACAAAACCAGCCTGTTTACTGCACAGCAGCTTAGACACAAGAGTATAAACCAATTATGTTATGATGGATCCAACCTTGCAGTTCATATAAGGGTCAGACAGTAGCATTTAACTTGTATTTATGGGATTTACCCCCAGCCTTCAACCTTTGTTTAGGTAACTATTAAGCATACATAAATGCAATTCTATTGAGACTGGTGTGTTTTAGAATCCCTCTCACTGAATCGACTCCTGATTTTTTTTCTAAATGGAAATCTACTCAAAAAGAGATATAAAACATGTCTTCTGGATTTTTCACAGCTCCAAAGAGGTGTGCCTACCTGTCAAACTGCCTACTTCTATGTCATTGCTTCATTACAGGAACTGGTCAAGATTGCAGCGTGTAGATTAAATTGCCAGGGTAGTCTCTAATTCTGCAGATGTCTATAAAGACAGGCTTTAAAGCTAACACTGGGATGTTCATAACTGTCACGATTTTTAGGGCCAAAATTCAGATTGAAAAAATGAAAATCAAAGTTTCCTTCGTGGAATGTCAATGAATTAAGCTAAAATACTGATTATGACATATTTGTATTATGATAGGCCAACTTTTTGCTGTCGTGCTCTGTGTTGCTCGCACGTAGCAAGAGGGTGCCTCGATCTGAAAAGCTTTCTGTGTAAATAAATGCAAAATGTCAGCTGTAAATAATGAAGGTACACAGATATGTCATTAATTTGTAACTGGCAGAGTTGGAATCAAGATATTCTACTTCCAGAAAACCACAATCAACATGATACGACTTGAACCACAAAATAAAACTCACTCTATTGGTACCAAACAATGTGTTTATATATAATATATTGCTATGCGTAGTGTCACAATGAAAATAACTGGGGTTTTTTTTTAACCATTTCCCACTAATTACATTAAATACAACTGTGCCAGAATCCAAACCCACAAACTCTGGAACAAGAAATTTAGGGGTTTTTTTTGTTCATCACCTAACAGATTCTTTCATGCCTACTTTTTCATGCTGCAAGGTGCTGCCTTCCAGCCTACAAAGACATAAAATATACTACAGGAACTATAAATCTCTCCCTCATATATGCAGAAAACTAATTTCCTATATTGCTTGTTCCAATCAACTCTCTGTTTTTCATTAAGCACAGCATGTAATTCAAAAATACATTGGGAAACAAGTCTGAGAATTTTCTAAGAAAGACCCCCAGGTGGCTGAACAGTAAGCCAACACTCAAGCAGGGAGATTTCCAAGAGCTACTTGACATAAAACAATTAAATTGATTCAATCATTTGAGTTCAAGCTCAGTTACAACTGTTAAAATCCAGAATGTATATGTAGCACTGGATTTTAAAACCAGTGAAGAACATTTGAATAAAGTTAATTCCTAATCTCTTTGCCTCTCAATGGCCACTCAGACAATTTTACTCCAGAATCTATGTATTTAAAGACAGCTTATCCCTCTATTTCTCTAAGTGTATGTCAAAATGTTTCTAGTTCATCACTGATTTTTGCAGTAGAGCAGCACCAAGAACCCTGTCACCAAGCAGGGAAGCTTTGAACAATACTAAGACAGTTCATGTTTTCAGAAACTCCTGTGCAGAGAAAGCAAATCTCCAAACATCTCCAAGCATCTGCTACATGAAAAAATATGGTTTTTAATTTAAGCAATTTGGATTTTAGAAATCCATTATATTTACTTCTTTGTAAATAGTGTTGGCTGATGAATGGCATCTGTATAATTAATAAATGCTAATACGACATTATTTCTGCAGTTCTAACAAACTGTTCTGCAGCGATGTTAAAAATGGAACATTATTTATTTTGAGAACTGGCTGGAGAACAGAAGTTGTCTTTAAAGCTTTTACAGCTCAGTCTTCATATGCATTCAAATTAGGACAGGGGGATGGAATTGAGGGAAGAATCTTCCAAATATTTTGACAAAATACTTGGTCAATGTGCCTTTTTTCTTTAAAAATATGGAGAAACATATCAGATTATTGCTTTAGATAAATTATATCAAAACAAGTCTATGATTCAAAAATATTTCCTTTTCATTCTTCCAAGACTTTGAAGCACTTAATTTCTTCTCACACATTTCTACACAGGCCAACCAATTACAATATTTTGCATTTAAGACACTAAAAAGCAAATTAAAGTCTTAAAACCTGGATCCAATTAACACAGAATTTAAGTGGCATATAGATGTTTACAACTGCATTTTCTAGACTAAGTCTTCTCTAAATTGCAGAACTTATGCCTTCAACCCCTCTTTCATCAATGGCAGAATATGTCCAGTATAGCTCCAGTCTTTCAGATGACCTGAAGTCTTAGCAGCATTTGCTGGGACTAATGTTAGTTTACCTACATACAAATTTCAATGTAATTCATTCAAAGTTTTATATTTTAGGAGTACAAAACAAAGAATTGATTTCGAAGTAGTACCATTACACAGCTCTCATCTCCTGCATGATTTTGATTAAGATGGCTGGGTATTAAGAAAGGGATTCCTGAGAAGGAAGTAACAAAAATTCATGGCTACCTAACCCTTTAAACCTAGTCGAATACAATAAAAATAATTAAACATATCCACTGCCAGCAAAATATTAGAGGCTCCCAGCAGATACATTTGGAACATTCTCTAAAACCCCTGAATGGTTTTAAAACACTGTAGTCTTTATTAGCAGACACTGTTCTCCAGTTCATGAGTACAAAGGAGGCAAAGAAAGCAAGATTAGATGTAGGTTTTGCTACCAGATGATCTTTTTCAGTTTGTGAAAAATAAAGAACAGGCAAAGGGTTATAAATAAAACTAACCATGACCCCTTAAACTGTGCACACTGATGAAGATTTGTACATGATGAGTCACATACAGTTACAATTCCAGATCTGAAGCTTCGTTATTTCAAATACAAATTTTCCTTCTGTTGTTTTGGTTTACATTCTAAAGTAGGCAGACCTATCAAACCACCTCACAGTTTATTCAGTAACTTACAGAAACAACTTTTCTTTACAAAAATCTGCAAAAAGGTGTCTTTCTTCTTTAGAATTAAATTTAGAGTCTTTGACCTATGGCATACAGGTCATATTCACATACATAGATGGACAAAAGGTATTTTTCGTAGAAGTATTCAAATTGAACACCTTTCAGATAAAAGCATTTCTTTATAACTTTCTAACTACTCTAAAAAATAACAGTAGTAACAAACCATAGCCTGCAGATGGTACATACACTACCTTTCACTGAATGTTGAAGTCTTTTATTAAAATTGGACAGAGAAACTGCAAGTTTTCTTTTAGGATGAATTCCTTCCCTTGGCAGTTTTTTCTGTCTCTCTGTTCATGTTATTTTAAGACACTTTCATTTGATCATTCAATATTTTCCACCACTGACTAGGTGATGAATAGGTTTGCCACCTGGCTCAGCTTCCCATCTCCTCTCCCAGTTTGAATATTTCTTTAGACATGAAAGCCAAAGGAAATGGAAAAAACTGCCAGTGGTATTTTTTAATGCCTTCAACAAACAAAACAAAACAAAACAGAAGATTCTGTGTGGACATGAAAACCAAGCCCCTGTCTGGGTCCATCTGTCACCTCCTCCCTTGCAAAAAGCAATGGCTACATTTAAGCCAAAATTAATCTCAGCAGAATGTTAAGGAAAAATATTGATTCAGTCTCAAACCATTCAGTTGCTTCTTCAGGAATCTATTTCTATCTCAGTGAATCCTTTTCACATATTTTATTGCTTTCTCAGCTTCCTGTATGCAGCCTTTCCTTTTCCACTTTTCTACTTCACTTTTTGCTTCTAATGTCATCACTAAAATAAGGAGTGTCTTCTGCTATTCTTATCTTTAACAATGCTGCAGTGCCTGTCTTTGTAGCTCCATCTCTCCTTCATCTTACCTTCTTTTCCTTTAACTTCCAACTCTGCTTTTGCATTTTCTCTCCATGTCATTCTACCACATACATATTCAAGATAACTCTAAAATAAGTGATCCCCATGGATAACACCCTTTTGCAACTCACCTGCCTCTTCAGCACCTAGAATAATTTATTACTATATTAATAGCCCTAGGACACATGTACCACCAACCACCAAAGAATCTACTATACATGATGACAGTCTCCTCCATCTACTGAAGTTTGAAAGAATTTTGACAGCTCCTCAGAGAAGAGTCTGCACTTCCTGAAGATGCTTTTCCAGTGTAACTACACCAACTTCCACATTCCTGAGTCAGGAGTCACAGTTGCTATTAGTTGCTATTCAGTCTCCAGTGGGAACTCCAGACTAATTCTCCCCAAGTAAAGCAGACGTGGAAACCTTGCAGTACAATGTTCTTTGATAAACCTCTGCAAAGCAAATGTGCACTGCTACACCACAGTAAGTTCAAAGTAAAGTTTCATTAGACTAACTAGTACAAATCCAGATCTTGAGAAAGTTTTCCGTGGGTTGTAGTTGGAGAAGGATTACTTTTAAATTGAGTTTTTAGTGAAAAACCTTATATATATTTGCCTTCTCACATCTTAAAAGAAAAAAATAAATTCAATCAACATTATTAATTCACAGAGAAAAATTATATATGCCCACTCCAACTTCTAGATCTTGAAGCTTACATGGAAGTTTTTACTTGGTGATATCAGACCACCAACTTCCTAAAAGAGAATTAATTTAATGTGATCAGTGCTGCAAAAAGGGATGACTGTGTTTAATTTTAAGAGACTTATTCCAGCTATTGATCATGCCCACGTATAAAAGAATAAGGACATGAAATATCCAAATTACAATGCTCAACAGTCACATTGCTGAATTTTCTAATTAAAACTCACATTTTCAGAGAAAAGTAGGCAAGCGCAAAACTTAGTTTTTGGTTAGCTCTTGGTTTATTCCCCCCATCATCACCATTAAAACATTTTTATGTGGAAAAAGAACTTCCTAGTTTCCTTAGAAAAACTAGTCCCAGTCTTCAGTTTCATCTTAGCAGGTACCACCAGTGCAGCTGGACCATAAAAAGGAGCTTGCCCTGTCCTGAGAACATTGCAACAATTATACTTTCTGCAGACTAAACCATCACAGAACCTCCTGCAAACTTCATACAAAAGCTGTGAGGAGAGGTGTGGAAAAAAGTATCTAGTTATGTGCCTCTTGGGTTTTCAGATCATTGCCTGCTTATTCCAAGTCTGTGAGGCTGAAGCAGTTAGTATGAACTAAAAGAAAGCTTGGTTTGTGCCAAGTAAGAGCAGCTGAGTGCTCAATCTTGACAAAGATTGCCTGTAGCTTGGCCCAAACAGATACTGTAGATATGCAACAACCACCATTTTAACTTCACTGCTTTGCTTACTGCTCCAGAACTATGTTACATCTGAATCACAGAGTAAAAAATGTTGGAAGAGACCTCCAAGATCATTGAGTCTGCCTGTTAACCCAGCACTGACAAGTGCAGCAACTAAATCATGTCCCTAAGCACCACATCTACACATATTTTAAGTACCTTCAGGGTTGGTAACTCAACAACTTCCCTGGGCAGCCTGTTTCAATCAAGGCAGCTCTGCCCTCACTTCTGAAATGCTTTTAGACAAAGTAAATTCAAAACTTAGTTCTACAATTTTTTTCAGTGAGACAAAGTTCAAGGATTTTTTTTTTTTCTACAGTGAGAGGTTAACACAGTTTATGTGCTGCATAGTCCCCAACACAAGAAAATCTCTCCCTTCTACTATAGCAAGACATAGATAGTATGCCACAGTTTTCATTCATCATTTCAGGTATATTGTTAGTTTTGTAATGACTTCCCTTTCTCATTCAAACTAACAAGTCCTTTCATACCAGGGGTTGCAACTCAAGTATTACTTGAAGAAACTTTAGGAAAAAAAAATAATTAAAAAACTTGTTTTGGTAAGAAAACACAGATTTTTACCCTGTTAATTCTTGTTTTAAAAATATTAGGAGTGTGAAATTTGGCATATTCAGTAAGCTAGGGTTGCACAAGGTGGAAATTGCAACCATTCTCCATGTCCATGAGGTAGAAGTAATTTTATGACAACTTTTAGTTTTGATTTGGATCACAGTCTCATCTTTTATAACAGTCATTCTACTAAATAAAACATGTTCTGCAAGTTGGTTACCTCACTCATGCTGATTAAATCATAACATCAGATGTTCCCACAGATCTGGGTGGCAAACATTGATTAACACCAAGCTGGTAAGCACAGATTATCCAGGTGCAACAGACTGTGAGGGTTTGGTAGTAAATAGGCTGTGTTCCCATTTCTGTAGAAAAGTTTTCTGAAAATTCAATTCCAGCTTTCATTCAATTCCACCTCTTGTGTCACCGATGTTAGACAATATATGCAAGCAATGAGTCCATTTTAAGAAGATAACTTAGGAGGCAATTATAAGCCTCAGAAAGTCAGTGCTCAAGTCAACAATATCACGGATACTTTAGAAAAATTTCCCATTCCAGTGTCTGAGGAATTCTGCATTTTAGGTTCCTCTCATTTGTTAACAGAAGACCTGTCTCCTGTTTTTCTACAGGGACTTTATAGCTGATCTCAAGAGTAACAACTACAGCTTCACTGCCCAGTAGCAGTGGTCCCTTGCTGGAGCCTCAAGTTATCCTTCAGCCCTACTTAGCATAATTCACCTCTGGGTTGTCTCTCCACCATCATTTCTTGTTCAGGACAATCATGTCTTTGTTAGTTTGTCACTGCCAAGTATTTACAAAAAGGGCAGTTATGCACATCATACTGAAGACATACCTTGCTATCAGAGATGTGTTGCCACTGAAAGGTAAGCACATATTTCCTCCAAATCTCCAAGCTATTCAGACCAGATCTTTTGGCTAAGGAGATCCATATCCCTACATTTGATGCAGTTTCTTCTCTCAGGCATCTCTATGTTTACATACATTTGCGTCTTGCTCTAGGAAATGAGGTTTGTGTGGTTTAGTCATAAATCACAACATGCAATTCCCAAAGTTGTCTAAGAGCAAACATAAATACTATCATTAAAATACAATTACTGCCAAACCTGATTCTTTCATTCTTCATCCATTTTCCTAGTTTTGAATACAGTGTAAACTTTGCAAGCTTTCAATAAAGTAAGCATTTGTACATATGCTTATATTCTAAACTACAAAAATAGAGAGTCAAAAACTTATAGAAATGCTAGTCACAAAGATAGACATAGGGAGAAGGGGAAAGGGGGAAAAAAATTGAATAACCTTGAGGTAGCTTCTAATCTAAAGTTATAAAAACTCTTTGTAGTTTTATTGATTTCACTACTTAAGAAAGATCCACAGTCTGTTTTCTGTAAAAGCTACATGGTACTTAATAACATATCAGACAGCAATTAAGTCAGCATATGTGCCTATAGCATTTTACATTAGAAACATGTTATGAGAGCTGTAATGTGCAAGATGAATACAGATCTACAAACCAGTCTCACCTAGCATACTTGGTCTCACTTAATACACTTGAAATGCTCACAGAAAGTAAACAATATATTTAGTAGAGGAGCTTCTTAAGCCTAAACAAAAGCCTTATGAACATGTAAGATTGGGTCACATATCAAATAAATTGCAATACCCAAATAACACCAAGATGAGGACAAATCTTTTCTTTAGCCACTATGATACATAATGAATGTTAGTCTCTAAATTGAGAACTCTCTGTTTTAATACAGAAATTACTGCACTTAACAGGGTTTTAAGCCAGAGTTCAGGCTGTAAGGCAGAGGTACAGAAGGAAAGGGGAGAACTAACTCTCCTGCCATTAGAAACAACAGACACATGTGTTTGTCTGTTTTGGCAGTCATTAACATAGCAGCTATTTACCAAGAGACAACAAACATACCACCTAGGCAGAAAAATGTTTGTTTACACTGCATGGCAGATGTGGAGAGCTTAATTTCTGCATTTTTACAGGAACAGGCTTGCAAATACAACTCTAATACCAATTTGAGAAACCAGGTCAAAAAAGCAGGATCCCACATCATGATGAAAATGAACTAGTATTTGTGCATAGGTCTAGTCTATAAATGGAAGCAAACTGGCTGATTTCCAGAGAAATAAGAGATGATTGTAATGAAAAAAGACTTTTAGGGAGGACAAATGCAAGACAAATATGTGAAGAAAATTCAGAAGCAAAGTTTGTCAGAAAAAAGATGCCAAACTGAGCTTTGTAGATAAAGAAAGGTAATATTGAACAGTACCAGAGTCAGAACTTACAATTGCGTCCTAAGAAAATGCCACCTTTTGCAGTTATTTCACAGTCCAATTTTACAAAGCAATTGCTAAAGTAGCACGTACACGGAAAGTTTACATTTAGTTTATAACCAAGTACATTATTAGTATCATTACTACACTCAAGGGATGTTAAATTCCCTGAAAGATACCTGTTTCTGTGTAGCTGTTTCTGATACATTGCTGTGGCACCTCACTTGGTTTCAGTTTTATTAAAGTAATCCCAGTAGAAGAAAGCCTACAGACTTCATTTTAGAGAGGGGTTTGAAGTGATTAAGGAGTTTCCTCATGTTCCTGCAGAATACTTAAAACAAAAGAACAAAAATCTCCATATGTTTTGGTTGCAATATCTTTAGCACTCATACAAGTATGTGCAAACAGTACAAGGAAAGACAGGAAATTATTTCTGTGACAAAACTCCAAACATTCTTCAAATAAAACTTAAGATTACAAAAAGAAAAATACTTCAGGAGACTATATGCATCATCTCACACAAAGTGATTATTTATGTGCAAGCCTGTGAGCTTCACAAAGCAGCTTATAACAGCAATGATTTTGATTTATGAAATAGTTCTCTGTCAGTGTACACAGCACAGTACCTGGCAGAAGCACCCAATGATCATATCTAGATATAGCACACAGTTGCAACAGGTGAATTCACAGGGTTCCACACATGGATTTTTTTTAATATCCATCTGACTGTATGATACCAAACACCAACAAATATACAACCTCACCAACAAATATAAAGCTTAGTGAGCTTGTTTAATAAACAGGTCAAAAACATATACAAAAGAGATCCAACTGTTTCACTATGCTTCATAGAGGCAAAGTAAAAACCTAATGTTGCTTGCATATCACACATTAAGGATACAGTGAGAGGGGAAAACCCCCCACATTACAGGCACAAATATCAGTCATGTAGACTACACAAATAACACATTTTATTAATCACATTGGTGCTATATGCTTAGGCATACCTTAATATTAATTTTGAATATTAAGATCATTCATTTATGAACTAGGAGTAAGCCTGAATCATTGAAACTATTAGCTATTGGTGAAAAATTATTAAGGAACTCTGTTTTCAAACAGTAAAATTATATTAGACTAGAGAATTAGTATCAGAAAAAAAGCGCCAGATTTTAAGAAGCTTTTACCAATTAAGATCCCCACTCATGTGCTTGGCAGCCCAAGAAAGGCAAACAGAAGCTGAGGCTACATGTAATTACAGATGCTTAAGGCTACTGCTCAAACTCTATCACTTCAGTCATTTAAATGCTCTGCTAGCTTATGTTCAACCCCAATGTTAGCACAGACTTCAATTGCTTTGGCCAGAAATACTGAGCCAACACCCCAAAGTGCAGTATTTTTCTCAAGCACAGAGTCCCATTCCCTAGACTTGTTCTGGACATCTGTGTCAGCTCTTTCAAGGAAGGCCAGAGGCAGGCCACCTATGTTGAGAGGGACCACATCAAGTCCTCAAAAGGCATATTGCATAAGCAGCAAGGACTCAACGACCCTTGTGGGTCCCTTCCAACTCAGCATATTCTGTGACATCCCCATTTGTGTGGTTTAGGTTCTAAAAATTTGTCAGACTGAAAATAAAGCTTCAGTTTACCAGTTTTGCTTCCAATGAAGGAAATTGATTTTTTTCAAGATTAATTTTCCCACTGCCTCAGAGGTTGCTTGACCCTCAGTCAGATGGTAACCCCAAAGGTCTGAGATAGTAGAAGCCCATACCAAGTGCAATAAAACAGTCTAGACCTGTCTAATCAAAGCGCCACAGGCAGATGCCCATTCAACAGTGCAGCTTCTTGGATGTTATGACTCTTCACATGCCATGTATGGGGAAAATTGGTACCTAGATGAGTATCCACAGTCTCCACTAGCCAGCAGCAAGCATCCCAGCAGCCCAGAGAAATCTTCTCCTTAAAGGTGGGTCATCACACCTTCACATCACCCTTTTCAATGAGATGGGTTTGAGAGTTCCTAAAGTTTCTGACAACTTCTATCTACTTTTTCCAGTACACAAAATGCAGGAACAGCTGCTCTTTAATTTTCAAGTTACCCATTGGAAGCACAGAAGTAGTTTTCTTCATCTTCTCCTGAAATTCTTACATGTGAGCCTGGCAGGCCACAACATGTTTGATGAGATGGTTTTTTATAGCCACTAATACAACAGGATATCCATTTCAGGGAGACACCATGTCACAACAGATTCTGACAAAGATGTCATCTCTAGATATAATCACTGATGTAAATAGGATTTGATGATGAAAAGCATAACCTATGGTCTCACCATAGCTTGCTTTATTAAAATATTTGTCAAAATTTGGGCATTTCTGAGCTACTCGGTAGTTAATTCTGAAGACTAGTTAATGATGTACGGTTCATGTCAAAAATGTGTGATCCCAGAATTAAATGGACGATGCATAAATAAACAAAACCTCCTTAATAACTGAATCTTTGAATTCCTCAGAAGTTATGCCCATAGACTTAACAGTAACTAAAAAAAAAAGTAAAAAAGGATTTGAACAGGTAAACAACAAGCTCTGCAAACCCAAGCTTGGGAACTGGACAGTACAGACTTGGAAAACATCAACAATTGAACAAAGTTTGTAAGGAAGTCTTTGCACAGATTGGCATTTCATCTCTTAGCAATACTGAAAAAAAACCAAAACAAAACAAAAATCAAAACCCCACAACTTTCAGAGATTTGCACTTTGCAGAAGTGCAAATAATCATCTTAACTTCAGCATACAAGAATCAGGAAAATAAAATTCTGAATTAAGAGGCAATGCAGTACTGAATTAAATTTAAATAAAAAGTAAATTAATTTTAAGACAAACAAACAAAATATTCAAAAGAGGCCAGACCAGCAGGTCAAGGGAGGTGATTCTACCCCTCTACTATTCTCTTGTGAGAATCTACTTAGAGTACTGTGTTCAGCTCTGGGGTCTCTAAAACAAGAAAGACATTGATCTGTTGGAGCAAATCTGGAGGAGGGCCATGAAGATGATCAGAGGGCCAGAGCACCTCTCCTGTGAAGACAGGCTGAGAAGTATCTGGGTAGACTTTATAGCAGCCTTACAGTACCTAAATGGGGCTTATAAGAAGGATGGAGAGGGACTTTTTACAAGTGCATATAGTGACAGGACAAAGGGGAATGTTTTCAAACTGAAAGAGAGTAGGTTAAATGAGATACTAGGAAGAAACTCTTTACTGTGAGGGTGGTGAGACACTGGAACAGGTTGCCCAGAGAAGCCATGGATGCCCCACCCCTGGAAGTATTTAAAGCCGGCTTTGATGGAGCTTTAAGCAACTCGGTCTAGTAGAAGGTGTCCCTGCCCATTTCAATGGGGTTGGAAATAAATAGTGTTTAAGGTCCCTTCCAACACATACCATTTAAAGATTCCATGATCCTTATTTGAATGTGCTCTGAATGCACAAAATACTGTTACTTTAGTAAGGAATCAAAATTGAAATGTATTCAAGCCACTGGGCTTCCATTTCTTGATAAAAATTTCAGGAAATAAATCTTTCAAGAGCATGATTACTTAAAATATAGCACACCTTTTTCTTTCTCTGCAATTTAATGATCACCATGAAATATGGAATACTAATCAAATTTCATCACCTCCACTAAGTTTTTGCCACAAGAGGACGACCCTTTAGAATTCACAAGAAAGCAAATGTAAATAAATTTCAGAAATACAGGAGTTTTTTTCTGCTAATGTCTTCTTCTGACTGCTTATTGCTTATTGACAAGTTTAATCATGTGAAACAGAGCTCTAAAGAAATTGCTGCACCTTCTGTAGGAAAAGCTGTAGAGACTTCAGTTGGACACTATGAAAAATTAAAAGCAATTTACTGAGTTGCCTCAAATCAGTTTTGTGTCTGAATTCCTTTTCATGCAACGCACACTTGCTCAGTGAGACAAGCAATGCGCCTTTTCCAAGGACTACATTTTCTCATCTAAACTTTACAGTTATTCCTCTCTGATTTGTAGCTGACAGGTTTCTCAAAATTTTGGTTGCTGCTTTGAGGAATTTAATTGCATCTAACAGATCTTGTATTTATTTGCCACCTGCCCCTTGTTATTGCTGGAGGACAATGCCACAGGCTCTGATTGCATTCAGGACTTCACACTTCAGGTGTCCCACCTGCCTCAGGACACAGGTGCCACATCGATGCAGATGTAAAAGGAACATCTGAACACAGGGAAAATCAGCAACAATCTGTCTCCAGGATTTAAGGTTCTACCTGTTGGTGATTTATATCTTCAGACATTCATCTAATGTACATTTCTCTTTATTGTGACTTCTTTCTACAATGCTTGGCAAACAGATGAATTTTCATGCAACTCTGTACCACACACTCTTTGAGAACTAGAGATACACTTCTAC
>JAWWEV010000115.1:24721246-24753462 GCA_035583235.1 Hafferia zeledoni | reverse complement strand
ACAATCTGTCTCCAGGATTTAAGGTTCTACCTGTTGGTGATTTATATCTTCAGACATTCATCTAATGTACATTTCTCACTTTTTTTTATTTCTCTTTATTGTGACTTCTTTCCACAATGCTTGGCAAACAGATGAATTTTCATGCAACTCTGTACCACACACTCTTTGAGAACTAGAGATACACTTCTACTGCTGCTCACTGATGTGTTATTTATTCTAAGCACTAAGCACAAAATTGCATTCCAAGAACATTTCAGGAAATCCCTATCCCCGTCTTCAAAAATTCTTGCAACAGAATACAAAAGTTACTGATACTCTACAATGGTCTACTTAGAAGTTTTAAAGGTCTTCTGAATTTTACACAATTTCTGCATTATTTTTGCCCTTTCTCAGTGCATCAACAAAGACAAGAAGTTCCTTAAAATGAAGGTCAGAATAGTAATTATTTATGAATAAAAATCCCCAAAACAGTAGGAGTCTAGCTCAAGCTGGTGGGGGTGGTGGGGGAGGCTTCATTATCACTTTCTTAACTTGTATCAGGAAAAGTTACAGAAACCTGTCTGATGGAAACCTTGGCATTAGGACAAACTTCAGTCTTCTCTTTCTGATGTTATGAAAAGAGTTTGCATTTTATCTCAAAAGACACGGAGCAAAATATTTTCCCAAGACTTTGCTGCATACTTTTGTCCCAACAATAGGAATTCCTACACTTGAACAGACTGCTTGCATGGGACCATCTGGATATACATCCTGCATATGGTGCATTCCAAAATTGTTGCAGGCAGAAGCGAGCAAATGGTGATAGTTGAGGAAACTTACACCAGCAGCCAGTTTTAGGGGCATTTCCTACAGTGTGTCTCTGTGTTTTCAATTTGCCTTTTTTTTTTTTTTTTTTTTTTTTAATTTTGTAACAAGTACCAGATCTAAGAGAGAGCGCATTACCACTCCTTATTTAGAGGTTTGGAAATTCCCTCAGTACCTGAGAAGTTAGGAAAAATGAGGGGTTTATGAGCTTCTAATTCAAGGTCACATAACAAAATCAGTGGTGATCACTGTCTCTTCTCCTCTCTCTTTTCACATAGTCACTCATCTTATTCAAATAGCTGCTGCCAAAAGAGTATGTCTAGTGCCAAACCCAGAAATACCCCTGTTGAAGTGAAGGACTAACAACAACATACCTACCCCAGCTCTTTCACTTAAGCAGAAAGTTAATCCATCCCTGTCAATTTGTTTAGTCTTAATCTTTTCTAAATTTCAGGCTTTCCTCATAGTTCATGTTTTCCGATGTTTTTATTACTGAAGCTCCTCTCTGGATTCTTATCAATTGACCCACACTTATGAAAATACAATTTTCAGTAGAGATTTCATAGTCACCACCAGAAGAGGAAGGATAATCAATTTCTTGTCTCACATTTTTGTGTCCTGTGGATTTGTCATGTTTTAACATATAGCATAGGCCCCAGATCCTTTCTGCAAAACTGTTGTTTCATAGTATTTTTATTAGTGGGAAAACCAAGTATTCTACATCTCCTATTTCTTATTTTTGTATTCCCCCCTCATTCCAATAAGAAAACTTTGAGTCTTCATTTCAGTTTCATCTTCTGATTTCAGATCACTGCTCTGATTTGTCTAGACCATTCCCATTGTGTTTCCTCAATAATTGCAACTCCTTCCAGATAAAATTATCAAGTCTGATAGCACCTACTCTGTTGCATCAGCCTAAATCAATGAATTCTGCATTGTGCACAATGCAGCTGGGTATGACCTCTTTTGTATAGACAGTTTAATCACAAAAAGCTGTAATTTTTCCAACCAGAGTGCACTACCATACATATTTCCTTAATTTGGTTAGGAGAACACTGTCTTTTAGAAGGGTATTTAAAGCTTTGTCAAATTCACAATGATGTTTCACAATGGCTTTATTTTGTGCATTGGACATACATGTTATTCTGGCTAAATTAAAAAAAATGTGCCATCAGATCTGTCAAAAAGTTGTATCAAACCAAGGTAATGCATTTTTAATATTTTATCATCCACCAAATATAAATAATTTGTTCCCATGAGCAGTTGTAAGTCACAATTGCACCAATCTTCTTTACTTTCTTCTTTCTCTCCTCACATTTCACACTGCCACTGCTGCTTCTTTGAGGAAAAAAAAATTGACTTTCAACTTCATCCATTTCTTCAGCCTGTCTGTGCCCACTGCTACCCACAACCATTCAGAGACTGTTTCACATACTGAGCATTTAGTGCCAGTAAGCAGCTGTTTCTTCCAGCCTTAATGAAATTAGGTGATAGTAGCCAAGTCTCATTTCGGCTCTTTTGTTAAAGCCATAATGAAAATAAAAATCCATTGCATTGGCAATCTTCCCTTCCTATGTTTGTGAAACCTACTGTGATTTTCTAGTTTTTTTACATTACAAAATTCAACTGCTATAGTCATGTGCCAATCTTGTCCACTTTTAGTATAATTGCTATTGCAATCCCCCTATACTTCAAAAGAGATTTCATATCACCAGGTATAATATTCGTTTCTCTGTTCTACATCGGTTGGTGCAATAAAACAAATATTCAAACTGTTCTACCAGATTACTAGCCTATCCCTCTTTCCCTGCTGTCACATATTACTTAATTAAGTGGAAAATATTCACCTCTTTGCTTCTGTGAATGGAACAAAATAGTAATCTAATTTCTGAAGAAGTACAGTCTGTGCACTTGCACAAGAAGCGGCTTCAATTACTAGATGCAATTACCAGTCTAGCTGTTTGTGAGGCACATCCTTTTATCTCATCAGCTGAAGTGGAGTAATGTTTACAGCCTTCCCAAAGCTTACATGTTGGTGCAAGTGCTACTTTGCCTTGTTACAGAATGGACTTTGAAAATAGGGGGAAAACCCCCCCATAATAAAGGTGAATCTTTGGGGGAAAAACCTGAAAATTCTACAAAAACACCAAAGTTTTTTACAGAAGATTAAGAAGCGCTTTCATGTATTTGTAATCTTTCACTGCTTCTCTTAAAGCCATTTACATATTAGTCCTCACAGGATGTCTAAAGTTCAAGTTATCAGTACTTTACACAACTCCGACTAAATACAAATGTTTGCGATATTAGCTTATTAACCTCCTGGTGATAAAGACAGTAAGAGAAAAGGGCAAAGATATTTGCATTTCTGGATGTGATATGAAAACTTTCAACATCAAGATGATTACAAAATTTTTTTATGTATTGAACTCTGGCTTCTGGCAAACCATCAAGCCTTCAAGCAAGTAACTTTTTTTTAAAATCTTCTCCTTTGACAAAATATGAATCTATGCACACTCCTGTTTTTTAAACCCTGCCTCAATCTCTGGCTACTGTGTAACCATAAATGTGAATTTTAAAAAAAGGTTTGTGATGAAAGTGACAACTACAGGCCTACAAACCCCACATAAGAAAAAGAGCTAATATTTAGGCACATATTAGGGTATATATCACACAGCTGATAAAGAGAAGAACTCAATAAATTATCATTTAAGAGTAACTGTCAACTCTTATTTCCAAAAGACATTTAACAAGATCTTACACAAAGTCTTTGGAAGAAATTTAACAGACAAGGTGTAAGAGTACAACACTGACTAAAGAAAAGCAGTAGCACAGAAGAATCAGAAGACTGTGTTGTAGGGACTGTGCTGTTCAATATATTCTCAAGTGACCTGGAAAAGGAAGTAAGCAATGAGGTGAACAAATTTGCTAATGAAACAGATGGATTTAAATAGGTAAAGAGGAATGACAAACTGAGTAACTATAGAAAAACCTTAAGGTGACTGCACAATAAAACGGCACCAGAAGTGTAAATTAAGGTGTTTTGCATGGAATAAAACAATCCTCAAATTCATTCACCAGACAGACTCCAGAACACTAGGGTTATAGTAGATATTTTGACATTAACATCAACTACATACTTACAGCAGCAATCAAAACATACAATGAAATATTTTACTGAATCACAGAATCATTAGGATTGGAAGAGAACTACAGCGATCATCTAGTCCAACCTCCCTGCCAAGGCAGGGTCACCTAAAGCAAGTTACACAGGACTGCATCTAGCTGGATTTTGAATGTCTCAAGAGAGAAGATTGTATGACTTCCATGGGCAGCCTGTTGAAGTGCTCTGTCACACTCAATGTAAAGAAGTTCCTTCTCATGTTGAGGTTGAATGTCTTGTGTTTTTGGAAATTTAGAACATTTGAGGCAGGAATAGAGGAAAAAAATACTTAAAATGTCATTTTCATATAATTGCATAAATCTACAGTTTGCCTACGACTGGCGTGATGAGCAGTTCCAGTCAAGTCTCAAAATGTACACCTGGAAAAAGTTCAGAAAAAGGCAACAAGATTGAAACTGGCTCCACAGAGAAGGAAACAAGCAGGCTTGGCTACTTCAGCCTGGAACAGATATAACTAATGAGGAGATATGATAGAGGAACATAAAATCATGAGTGTTATGAGAAGGCTGAAAAAAGTATGGAGAGTTTACCTTTATTACAATATATAAAGTGGGGTATGTCAAATGAAGCCATACAGGTATCACAGTGAAAAACACAAGTGTTTGTATAGGCAAGAAGTGACATACCTCAGGAATTCCTTGCCAAAGGCTACAGTGTGCACAGTCTACACAGGTTAAATGACAGGCTGCACACATTCATGAGAAAGATGACCATGGATTTACTAAACACATAAACAAGATCAGGTTTAAGGAAAAAAGAAAAAAAAAAAAAAGTCTAAGGTTAAAAGACTACTTTAGAAAGAAATATACACCTTCCTTGTCCTTACTTTCCAGGGAATCCACCTCTAGCAACTGTAGGTTACAAGGACCTGGGACAGGTGGCACTCTGGTCTGAATCATTGTTTTGATAGAGGAAAGAACTTTAGAATTATTTGTGCTAGAACTGAACCCCATCATCATTTCACATATGTCCTGACAAACACTGAACACAGGCACAAAAGGAGGATTAATTAGTCCAATAAATATCAGATACATTTGTTACAATATCTAAGTTAGTTCATCATTTTTGATAAGATGAATATATATTATTTTCTCAGATAAATAGACACGGCAGGTACTTCTACTAATTCACCATGCAAGGTGACCTCTGTGCAGGTGATACTGGGAACATGAAAGGGACCTCAAAAGTATAACAGTACCCATTTTTGCCCTCTCCACACAATACAGTCCACTTTCATAACCCTCTCTGTCGTTTTCACTATTTTAAGCTTGCAAGTGGCTAGGGTGAGAAGGGTAGAAGGGAAAAGGAAAATTCATGAAGAGAAATCAAGGCAAAGTTCACTTGACACCACGTGTTTTGATCCTCTGTGCCAGCATTCACAAAGAGATGCTATAGTGCAGAGATTCTTTCAAAGGCACTGGAACATTGTGTGTCTTTCTGCCTTTTTCCTGTAAAATAGGCATGGCTACTCCATGCTCTTTCCATTCTTCAGTGGATCTGTAAAACAAGGTATATATAGGCCCATAGCTGTCTATATGTTAGAGACATATTTAGTTTCCAGTAATCAAGATATTGGAGGAACTTTCTGATGCCAACCATGTTTCTACCTTTCTCTGGGCAAAGCTCTGCCCTCAACTGCTATGTAGATTTTATCCTTTAAAGAAGAAGCAGAAAAAAGGACAAACCTGTGCATGCATGCACAACCTTCCAAAAACAAAAGGCAGTTTTATATTTCCAGAGCTCACTTCAGTAGTACCTAGATAAAAAGCTACTACCAAATGCAAGGGAAAAAACAACTTCAAACCAAATCACAATGAACTATTCTATTACTTTAGTAAAACACTTATTCTATCAGTCAGCCCTGAAGAACAAGCATTGCAGAAACCACATCCTCACACTACAGACTTACTCAAATCTCCACCCATTCAGAAAGAATCAGCTCACAGGCAAAGAAAAGAATTTAGGTCAACTTGGCCCTTGTACTATGCATTTCTTTAGCTGGAGCATGGAAACAGTATTTCTCTCTTTTTCACGCTTGAAACACACATCTGTTTTTAAGTTACACACCAGGTTATATGTTTTTTCCTTCCAGACTCTCCTAAGCTTTCCCTTATATATGCTCTAGGCAATTTTAAATTTCTAATAAGCTGCAGAGAGCTGTACATTACAAAAATATGTAAAAACCCTTAAAAGCTTCACCAAGGATACATGGAGGTAGAGTGAGAGGGCAAATTAACTGATTAGTTGAAACCTCAGACAGTAGGTAGAGTTCATTTACAAGGCACATCAGAGAACTGCAATGAGGTATCAGAACAGATGTTTACCATTGAAACGTGACCAAAACCAAATGATAAAACTCATTCAGATTCTGCATTAATGTAGCAGATTCAAAATTGTATCTGTATGGGTTTTCCCAAATTTTGCATCTCCAATCCATATGCAAATCTATATGTACCGGTTTGTGGCATTGAGATTTGAGAGATAACATACCAGCCAGAAACCTGAAGATCTTGAAGTGCCTAGGGATGCCAAGTGGGTAAGAGGTCATCAAAATGCCCACGAGCCAACCATGCTTTGATGATATTTTTCTACAATGCGTAAATCCAGCTCAGGAGAGGAACATTTCTCTGTGTCAAGTAAGTGCTGGTAGCACACCTACCACATAAATGTATAAAGGCACAGAAAAGTGGAGATTCCCTCTCTTAAGAGTCCCAAACACTCACACTACAACTTTTTAAAAGATTTCACAGGCCCATGTTAAGATAAAGGCATTCTCCAACTTCTAATCAAAATGCTTCAGGACACTGCTAAATTATAGGTGGCAAAATCAGACCTTTCAGGGTTGCTTTAGATAATTTGCAGAATTAAACAGACCTTACATCTGCTAAACTTTCTTTAGTCCTTGTGGTTGTTATCCATTTATTTTTTATTTCATCTAGATTCAGTGCATTCTGAATGCATATACATGTATGCCATGGGAATCAGTCACTGACACCATATCTACCTATAAGCTGACTGCTTATTATTCCTGAAAAAGATGTCCTGTAAAAAAAAAAAAAACCACCAAAAAACAACAACAACAAAAAAACAACAAAAAAACCCCACAAAAACCCAAAACAACAACAAACAAACCCAAAAAACCCAAATCCATTAAGAAAACCTGCTCTTGAGTTGACATTTATTAGGACAAGTTTCAACTAGGAGGACAATTTAAAAGTTGAGTTAAAAAATACACAGTGGGTGGGGCAGGTTACAATGGAGGTGTTGGCACAAAGCTATCCAGGGAATTATGAACACAATGCTAAAATAATAGGATCTCTTGAATAGGAAGCCACAACCTCGGAATTTGAAAGACTTAGGTTTACTGTCATGTGAAGACTTGTTGATAACTGTTAAATGGAAATATCAGAGCACTTTTCATACTCTGCAATGTGCTGCAATCTTGAATACAAACATAGAGACAAAAAAATAAACAGCATTAAACAAAAGTTCTGAGAGTAATGGTTTAAAACTGTGGTAGACAAGGCAATCCTATTCCTGCATGAATGACTGATCATGACATGCTCTGAGGCTGCATTAAAATGACTTAAAAAAACTACTGTTTGCTTTTTATCCACGCAGCAATGCTTGAATCTATGTGCTTTTGTTAATTGCTCTTGAGAGTCATTTTATTACAGTAAAACTAAAGGTCATTCTTGAGACTGACTATGCTGCAAGAATGTGTTACAAAAACTTCAGAGGGAGAGAAATATGGAAAAGACACATAAATTTATAATACGCTTTCATGGTATGGTTCCAGAAACATCCTCTGCCTTTTGAACAAACGAACTCTGTTGTCTTTGGGTTTTCAGGGAGGAAAGAAAAGGGAGTTGGCTGATTCAGTTTGTTTTTCTATATTCACTTTGAAGATTTTGAGACTTGTAGCTGTAACAATTTATTTTGACAGGTTAGAAAAAAAACCCCACTATATAATGAAATAAGTGAGAAGTTTTAGAAAATTCTAAAATATGCTATCATTTAAGTAATATTTTTTTAAAATGTGATTTATATAAAATGCAAGAAAGCAAGTCCTCCAAAAGCAAATGCTGATACAACTCTAAGTTCCATGTTTACATTGTTGCACAGCTCTTTTTAACTTTAAAACCTCTGTAGTACCTCATTTAAGCATGTTCTGTTGTGGCTTTTTCTCTGTAAGACATATGCTGCTTGGCATAAAGTTTTACAATGCTCACTAAGGGAGGAATAACTCCACTAAAGCTGTAAGAAATATAAACATAAAACTGATTCAATTTATACTGCTTTTACACTTCCCCTGGCACAGCTTTCAATCTTCAAAAACCAAAAGCTAAGATGGTTTTCAGAGTTCCTTGCTCTGGGAACAGTAACCAGAGCTCAGAATGCACCACTGAGATGGCTGTACTGATCTTTATGATGCTGTTGCATCCTGGAGTTCCTTAGTTTCCGCAATGAAAACAGCTAAAACAAGACAGGATTTCACAGTAATCCTGTTTTCAGGAGCCCTGGCCTCCTCCCACAGCAAGGTTTTCCAGTTCACCTCATTAAGCTTCTAATTAGGCCCTGCAAAGCTCCAAATGGGAATTCAGACAGCTTCAGTGCCTTCTGCTGAGAAGATATAGTGGGGACAACTGTAGGGGAGGGCAAAATGATAACAGGACACACACGATGATTGCAGAACTGACTGGAGCTGGAACTGAAAGATCTTTTGACCCAAACCATTGTATGATTCTATGACTGCAGATAGCTAGAAGTCTAGTTACTGATGCCTGATCCTTGAGAGACAGGAACTGGCAGGAAAAAAAAGGAAAAAAAAATAAAGAAAGAAAAAAGGAACATGTCAAGAATAAGAAAAGAAGAAAAAAAAACAATGAAATTCAAGTCAAATTCCATGCCGATGCAAGCTGCTAGAGAGCACTACATATCCAACCCAGGGTGAATTCTTTGATCTGTTACTAAACCAGTGTAAAACCCAGAAGGTGCATAATTACTGTAGTGACACAAAGAATACTCCTCATGAAGAAATAGTAAACAAATTACTCTAAATTTTAAGATACATAGAATCATTTAGATTAAAAAATACCGCTAAGATCATCAAGCCCGATTGTTAACACTAGCAAGTCTGCCACTAAACCATGTCCCTAAGTGCCACACCCTACAGGTCTTAATCCAGGGAGGATGATTCCATCGCTTCCCTGGGGTGCCTATTGCAGTGCTTGACCACCCTTTTGGTGAAGAATTTTTTCCCTAATATCCACCTTAACCTTCCTCTGGTGCAACCTGAAGCCATTTTCACTTGTCCTATCACTTATTTGGCAAGAGAAGAGACCAGCCCCCACGTGGCTACATCTTCCTTCCATGCAGTAGTGGAGAGCAATACAGTCTCCACTGAGCCTCATTTTTTCTAGAATAAACAATCCCAGCTCCCTCTGCTGATCCACGTAAGACTTGTGCTCCAGACCCCTCACCAACTCAGTTGCCCTTCTCTGGACATGATCAAACACCTCAATGTGTTTTTTTAATGGTGAGGGGCACAAAACTGAACACAGGAAATGAGGTGTGGCCTCGCCAGTGCCAAGTACAGAGGGATTTTCATTGCCCTGGTCCTGCTGGTCACACTTCTAGTATCCATGGATCAACAGCTTAAGCCATTTCACTCATTGAAGCTCAGCAGCACAGGAAATTATGAGTCATGTTTTGGGAGTACACATTAAACAAACAAAGTGGGCACTTCGTTTAAAACCTGCAGGATCAAAACACTTTTTCCTGCAGCATACAATATTACCTTTTTCTCAAAAGTAAAGGTCCCAGACAATCCAGTCATTGCCGTCATTGCCCCATTGCAGGAGCTTGTACATTTATTTTACCATGCTGTTGAAACATTTGATTTTCTACAAAGCAATTTTGTCTCCACTAGATGTTCCTGGAGAAAAATTATCTTCAAGTTTCCCATCAGAGCACATCTGCAAACCAGCTTGTTACCATCTCTGATGCACATGCAGAAAATATAATGAACTTTGTACAGAAAAGATAGAATAACCAATTCCTTGCCCTCTAGCTTTCTTTACCACAATATACTGGTCTGCAAGATGTGCAGGAACAGCCTGCCTGTCCTGGCTTCTCACTAAATAGCTCTCCTATCTGGGTAGTAACTCATGGAATTTCTTCCAGTGAATTTCAAAGTAGAACAGAAAGTTTAGGTCCCCACACCCCTTTTGCTTGAGGATTAGCTGAAAGCACAGAGCTCACCAACTTCTTCTACCCAGATGCCTTCTGAGACAGTGCCAAAAGTTGGCAATCTCCTCATTTTCTCAGGTTTTACCCCTTAGGAGCCACAGCTCAACATAACCATGCTACACTCAGTACAACTGACTGATGCCAGGCTGTGTCAGGCAGAGACAATATGTCACACTTGATGACAAGATCTCTAAAAATGGTGTAACATCAAGTGAGGCAAAGGAACTGCTCACTATATGGGCCAGCATACTTAAGTTTAATATCAGATATTTTTTGAATGGATCAGTTACCATCAGTTTTGATAGCACGACTTCATCCATTGGTCCACACTAAAAAATAATTATGAATTTGTTGACCATATCTCTCAGTTATCAGGCTTAACAAACAAACATAAAGAAAGAAACTCCAGCTGTAAAGAGTTATCAGTGTTTGCAGTGTAACAAAAGAAAATAATCACTTTAACACAGCAACACTATCAAAAAGCACCAGAGTGGTAGGTTTTTACTGTATCCACACTGGGGATTTGGGTTTTATACACAAAAATCTGAGACATTATGAGAACAGCTCCCTAGACATGAATGTAAATCCACCTGGAACAAACATAAACTAAAGGTACATTCACAGAAAGCAACAAGTAACCTATTTTATAACAGAAGAGTAGCATAAGTTTTGGAAAGAAACAGGCCTTAAATGCAATCAAGTGTTGGGCCTCTTTAATAACAAATGTGGTTGGAGACTGCAACAGCTTCCTACACTATCTTTTGCTCTTTCCCCCTCTCTCCTTTTTCTCATTTTATAGCTGTCAATTTAATGAGCCAAAATGAAGTAAATGGTCACAAACACGGAAAGCTGAGCCGTAATGGCATGCTCAGCGGAGACCTGATTGCTGGCAAACAAAGATCTGTCCACTCAACATCTGGCTCATTTTGATCCTTTGAGTTTAGCTGCCAAATGACTATGTCATTTGGATTCAAGAGATGGAGGCATGAGGGAGACCTGATATCATCATCCCAAATGGTCTGGGTCTTGTCCTGTGCTTAAAGCAAGCTTTTAAGACCAGCAAGAGTGAAAGAAGCTGTGCTGCTCCAGGGAAAATCTGACTTCATGCAAAGTTCCACAAGCCAAAAGTTGAAACTATTAGTGGTACAGTGGGAGGTAGAAGAAAACATGTATGCATGGTACACTCACAAGCATGTTATAAATTTCTATAAATGTGCATATCAACAGTGCTGACCACTTCTATTCCTGTACTTTCAGTGGGTGCAACTTTCAACTTTAAGCCTGTTACAGTAAGTCTGTCTACTTACAGAGTTATTTTAAAGCCCTTTTAGTTAAACACTCGCAAAAAGCTTAGGTTTAGAAAATACCCTCCACTCCATTGTATTTTCCTTTGTTAACTATTAGCTAAAGCAAAACACCTGAAAAGGTTCATAGCTCTTACTCAGTGTACATATTTATATGATTCAAAGAATGCCATGGAGTAGACTTATACTTACTTTTACTGAAAAGAGGGTCACCCCTTCTTACCCTTTGTATTACAGAGGGTAAATATGGGATTCCTTCTGAAGGACATTTGCAAAATGGCAGGAAGCTGCCAGGACACTGGTGGAATGGTCCCCAGTAAAGGTAAAGAATTTTGTAAATTCAGTTGCACTCATGCAGATTTAAACCCACTTACCAAGCACAATTAGGGCTTTATAAATATCCACAATGGAACAAATGCTTCATGTTCCAAAATCTTGCTCTCACTGAATTGAGGGAGAGGGAAGGTTGGATTTCACAGCACTTAAGCCCTTATACAATTTTGTCCAGATGGCCCATTTATCTGGGTCCTAAGCACTAGGGGGAATTTGGCCACAAGTAACTTATAGCACAAGAGAAACTCCAACAACAAATCCTTGCTTTTCAGTGAGAAATTAAGTAGCACTTACAGACCAACTCTATTGTTCTAGTAGGAAAATATCAAAGTGAGCATTTGCTGTATAAGACATCTAACTTAAGTGACCAGAAAAAAAGCTGATTGCTTTTGGCCAGCTTCAGAAGACTCTTCAGCTGCTTCAAACAGCAACGGAAAGCATGGGAACCACCAGTCTGCTGTGGCCACACATCAGTATTCAAGTGCCTTGACAGAGAACTTCCAATCATCAATGAAGACTTCAGTCTCCCCAAATGGTAGTCTCCTGCAAAGACAAGTACCAAAGTCACTGGGAACACCTCCAAGACCCAGGCCACAAGAGCAGCTGTGAAGCTGTGGGATGGGAGCCCCTCTCTCAGCATGGTCAGCTGCTACCTCAGGCTGCACCCTCACAGCTGGTCCACAGTCACTTTCCAACCTAGTCTCTGACACTGGACTTCAAAACCTCTCCCCACATCATAGCTCTTTTGTTGCCTGTGCACATCTCAGTTTCATGCCCTGACTTCTCAAGTACAGATTGCTGTGCCAGATGGCTCAGCTAGGTTATTGAGTCCTCCATTATAAGGGTGGAAATAAAACCAACTTGCTTCCTAGTACTTTGCAAAATCATGCTTTCCATCAGGTTTTCTGAATTATTTCAGCCATATGTTTGCTCAACAATCAAAATTCTCTGTTTCAAAAGAATTACACATTTTTCTACTATGGTCATCATGTAGTAAGAACAACATTTGTAAAAGCAGTTTGTGGTCAGTGGATTTTACAGACTCAAAAATAATTATAAGAGCCACTTTAAAACCCTGCTGAAAAAAGGTCTGAATAGAAGGTATAACTGATATTGACACCTTCAGACTTCAGAACCCAATTAATTCCTATTTAAATTTCTTAAATTCCCTACTGAGCCATGAGTGATTTTAAAGAAGTCAAATTCAAACATGAAGGCACCTATTCATACAAAAAAAAAAAAAAAAAAAAAACCAAAAAAACCCCCACCAAAACAAAACAAAAAAACACCAAAAAAGCAGTAAGCATGGAGATAAGGATGCTACTCGAGAATTACTGAATTAGACTTCGTCTAAAAGGTCTAGGCTTAACTATGCATAGTTATTATTTCTCCCACCAAAAGTGTTATAGAAAATCTGGCAGCAACAGAAATCTTTACTTCTTAATAAACAATTTAATTACAATAGCTATAAAAACAGTCAGGTTATTTTTTATTTTGCATTATCTACAGAACATATAGACAAAAAAAAATGTAGTCCAATGATAGAAAAAGGATAACAACACACAACAAATGAAGTTGCAAGAGATAAATTTGAGGCAGATATTTGATTATGTCAGAGAATAAAAAAACTATTTTAATTTTAATTATTTTAAATTAGTAGCTTAAGATCAATTGTCTTGTGGTAGTGAAATTAAACTCTCAGGTAAGTATGCAAATTATTGTTCCCTAGTAAGTCACTCTCAGTTTATCTTTTTGACAATTTTGAGTGGTTTATATGAATCAGAACACTTGTATGAGAACTAGACCTTTTGCTAGCTCAATGGCCAGAACGCTGCAAAATGAGAGTCTCCAATCCTGATTTACTTCAGCCTGACAGGTGAGAGATTTTCAGCTAAAAAGAAATCAGAAACATTAGGTCCATATGTACAAATATCCTTGAGGGGTTACTCCAAGAGAGTCCTCAGGGGAAAAAAAAAAAAAAAGGCAACAGGAAGAGAGGAAAGAGAGCGGTGGCGGGGGGGGAAACAAAAAAAAAAAAAAACGGGAGCAGAGAAGGGAGGAAAGTCCAAAGAGGGGAAGGGAAATACAGATGTAAACCTTCAGCCTGAGTGCAAAGACAATCCTGTAACTTAGACAGCTTATCACTTGTAATTCATTTTGATGAAGACAATTCATTATATCAAGTGAAACAATACAGAAGGCAACAGTAAGACTGGTAGATGAAAGTACCTGAAGCATCATTCTTTCCTCTATTTTATCCTAGTGGAGCCACCACCCAGACAATCAATACAGCCAGCGCTCTCTCCCACCATGAGCTCCAACCCCTGCACCCTGTACTTGAAACAATTCACCCTGCATAAAAAATTTCATTTTAAACAAGACATTTTCATGGGATGTCCTTTTCAATGAGTAAAAAATATCCTTTGATCTGAATCAAAGTATTGTTGCTTTTTTTTTTTTTTAATTCAATATAGCTTTTAAACCCCAAGTATTAAACAGAACCAGAGCCTTGATATGAAATTACTTTGTCAGTAACTACACTTACTCATCATGGTGATGAATTTATATCTAACTTTAATGAGATAACCTTAGGCTTCAAGTCTGCACCTCCAGATTACAGGGGGTTTTGCTGTTTTTTTACTACCCAACCCCCTATCATCTGTAGTACTATGGGGAAAGTAATGGTTATAGCACCATACCTTGATTTTTCACCTGAGATACACAGGCTAATATATCAGCTTGTATCTCACCCTACATGCAAATACATAGAAGTGCCTGCCTTCAGAGAAAAACTGGTGTCCTGTTTTGCAGTCAAATGGATTTACATCTCTGCTACATTCTGGTCCCACTAGAGATAAAACACAGCATTTTAAAGAAAAGATTTTAATTTTCCCCAATATAGTTTGGACAGATTTTGGGCAAAAGCATCATTTCCAAACACCTAAGCGTGCATATTCATATTTAAGTCTCAAGGATACAAGCACACACTATACATTCTTAAGATGAATTCCTGTGATATCTTAAGTCAATAAAAACTTGGCCTTATAACTTCACATGTGTGGACTACCATAATTTTTGCTCCTGAAGCCTTGAAAATTAGCTTTTCAGCTTTGCTATTGGAAAGGGGGAGTTTAGGTACCCAAGTGAGAATGTAAATAATTTTACCTCAAAGTACTTATATTTCCTTACTCGTTAACTGTTAGAGATTCTCTCCATATAACAAAAACAGTCTTAAAAAAAAAAAATTAAAACTACAGAGTAATTCAAATAAATTCAGAGTTAATTTTACAACCATAGTTTTCCACCATCCAGCTGTAATATGAAGATGAATTTGGCTATCCAGCAATATACATATAAAAGTAATAAAAATGCACACAGGTACTCTTTTCCTGGGGAAATGGGGGGGTGAGAGTGCTACAGGAAAGGAGGAAAATGGAACAAGCAGGAGAAAAAAATCCAAAACATACAGTTTATGATCAAGGTAGCAAATGACAGCACCAAAACCTGAAAACTGGTTTCAAACCAGATTTCAGGGTGTTATTTACATACAGCCCAAAATTGCATTTGGCACACACATTCTAATACTTGGTCATTTTCAAACCTTTTCATTTAAACTCCATAAATGAGCAGCTTTTTCCTTGGCAATAACAGTGTATTTTTTCAAGCTAGGTCACTTGGCAAAGCACTTGAACCACTGTCAGAGTTCCTGTTTTGTTTTTATTTTTTTATTCTTAGTTAAGCCATTCCATTTCCTCCTCACTTAGAAAATTCTAGATTTCTAAGTGGTGAAAGTGAAGTTAATCATTACATTGTCAAGATACGAGCTACCTCTCAGTCAAATCTCAACCCTTGGAAGAATATGGGATAAAAAGAACTTGTATTTTTAAATCAAGGCTGGGGGCAGAGAGCACACCTTATACCTGAACAAATTTTCAGTTAAGGGCTTCTTCTAGAACAACCTTCAGGAGTCCAAAATGGTAACTTTTCAGTCATGGCTACATATACTATGAACTCAGCATGTCTTTTGAATATAATTGGTTATTTTAAGCTAGACAAAAGAGTAATAAAACAGTAACATGAGTTTGATTTCCTACACCAAACACTATTCTTCATTTGTAACAAGTACCTCCTCTAGATGAAATTATTTTGGTATTTAGCAGTGATTTACTGATGCTTTGTGGATTAACTCAGTATTCTTTATTCAACCTTCTGCCATGTTTATGGATTCAGAGACCTCAGCCTCTCAGCTCTGGCCCAGGTCACAAAACATGTCACGATCACTGAAGTACTGTTAAAAAAAATCCTCCAGACTTGGTACCTCCAAACTAGATTCTCTTAAGCCAGAACTGAAGTTGAATGTGCTCATGAAATAAAAAGGCACAACTTTGAAAGCCAGTATCAATGGCTGTGGGCCCAGCAGAGTTCCCTTATGAATCCTTTTGAGGCCAACAGCCTATAGAACTACAAGATTTTAAGATAATTATATTCTAAAAACCCCAACCAAACAAACATAAAACACTCACTGCCAGAATGATCTGCAGCCACAAACACACCTTCACTCAATCTCTTCATCAGTCTAGAAAGCAACCTGCATCAACATCAAGATAGTCCAAGACATGGTCAATAGACCTCATCCACACTCCTTTGCTCTCTAGTGAGCATTTTCTAGAGCAGTTCGCTAGTGTCATCCACATTTCTGCTGGCAAATCTCTATGAGATAGAAAAAAATAACTCCTGTACTCTTGACAATAGTCAACTGTTTTGAGGGACTTAACCTCAATGGGGAGAAAACCAAGAGCATTTTCATGCTGTGCACTGTGTTCAAACATCTAAACATCTCTAATATGCACAGGTGCACTTCAAAACCTGAAATATTTAGCTGAGTTCAGAAATCAGGCAAATTAAGTGAATGGAAATCTGAGCATGCCATATCTGATCCTAAGCTTGCAGCCATATCCCAGTTCTTATTGCTCATTTCTGGTCCTTTTGAAATAAAGTAGACTCCAAAACCTTGAAAACTCCCAGTGACCACAACAGGTTAGCCTAGTAATCATGGATATAGCCTGATCTATCAATAGGAGTCCCTTTTCCCTACATTCACCCTAAAGAGTCATAGTCACTTTTGAAGTCTAAAACTTCATGCATTCCCACAACTCCATCTCCATAGGAAAGCCTTGCTCAGGCGTCATACCTTGCTCCTGCTGTTCATAATAGTACATATTTCATCCACCTTCCATTCACCATTCCCTTTCATTCTACAGTACAAAAGTAAAAGTCTGCTTCCCAGACTTGGTTCTGTAACTAACCAGCAGAAACAAGTTTTTTGAAAAACTAGGCATAGGGTGCCTACTTGTATTGTTAGAAGGTCTGAGGAGCTAAAACAAAGTTACAGTAAAACAATGGCTAATTTTTTTTTTCACTGTAATACAGAATTCTACCAAAGACCTAGAAACCTTAGTATAAGCCAGAACTCATCTGAAAATAAGTACAGAACAGTACTTTCTAGAGTATGACATCCAAGAGGGACAGCCTTATGTGACAGCCCAGCTTTCTCTTCAGTACTTGAGCTGGACACCACTGATCTAGCAGTGTGCTCGTGGAGAAAGGGAAGGGAAACACATTTTTGCACAATAGATCATGAACTGAGATTAAAATTTTCCTCTATGGGCACTACAATAATTTTTAGGGACCCCTGTGAGGGAGAGAGGGGGGAATATTCTCAGTAATGAAATGTTTCCTTGAGAGAAAACCTACCTCTTCTCAAAGCTGATAAAAAGTATCAGCCTATACACAATTCCTGTTTCGATTTGCAGAACTTCTCCAAGTTCCTGATCTTAAATACAGTATTCTATCTTCTATTTTCTACCCACTCCTTCCCTTTTTCTCAATACAGCAACACATATGAGCAGACAGGCAAAGACTAGGTTTGAGGGAACCAAGTTGCTGTCTCAGTTTTACTTTTTAATTGCTTAATCCCAGACACATTTTTGTCCTTGACCAGTTTTTCACCTGTAAAGCATTGATGATTTCCATGATCTGCATGGAATTTCATATAAGTCTTTTTTTATAAAAAACAGTTAATTGAATCTGGCATTGTAGAAATCTTTGGAACAGGGTCTACACAGAGTCATGGGTGAAATACCATGTAAGGGTATATTATAGCAGACAGAATTACATAAGAAGGCTCATCCTTAAAAGGTCCACTGAACTACTATCAACTGTTTTTTGCAATAAACATGATCACGTTGATTGTGTACATACAAATTTAAATCAACAAGAAAAAAATGAAGACATTATTCATTTAGCAATGAAAAAGCGGGATATTACTGAGAAGAAATCCAAATTACTGTGAAGAAGGATTGCAGACATCTGAATCATAACCAGTATGGCTTATTACTTGTTTGTTTCTTTTCTTCTGCTAATGAGCACAACATGAAATGCTTTGTTTAACATTTTCCTAAGAAGTAAAATTATTCTCCTACCACATATGAATTTCCTAAGGGAGACTCAGAGATGAATCAAACAGTAAACAGTAGTACTATGGCACAATAAATTACCATGTGAGGCTACCTTTATATTAGTCCCAGTACAACCATTTACCACTTGATTTTCAGCTATATAAACTGCCTCTAGACATTTTCTCATATGGAAAATTCTATGTTTCCTTTAATGCTACAGTTTTTGTCCCTCCATAAAATCTGCCCTCATTTTTTTTTTCCTTTGCTGCTTATCTTTAGTCGTTGCCAGTGTCAGTTTTGCAACAAACCAGCCTCCCTGTGTTCAGTTTGCCTTACATAATAAGTTTCTTCACTTATTTATTTTTGCTTTTACAGCTCAGAATCGCATTTGAGTTTCACTTGTCTCCTGAAGCAGCAGGAATGTGCTGCAAGGTTACATTTCAAAATACAAAGATGGATGTCCACAGCTCAACCCCAACATCATCTAGATGAAAAATCAGATATTTCAGTATTAGCACACAGTAGAAGCATGTCGGATGTTGTGATGGCTCTATTAGGCAAAGGGAAGCACCATTCTCCATACTGGCATAAAAACATGGAAAGCTTAAAGCAAGGTTTAAGATCCAGCAGCAGCAGAAACCAAGACACCTCCGTCCCTCTTGTGAAGTTGCTCACTTGTGTTCTCATTCTCCTGCAAAGCTGTGATGCAGGGCTACAAGGGGAACCCAGGACACTGATCTGTCCAAAAAAGGTAAAAATCAAGTCTGTTTACAGCCAAATCAGTTCCCTGATTTTCTTTTACAGTATAAGCACAATATTGTACCAGCATTGCTGTGGAGAAAGAAGATAGCTGAGAATTCATATTTAAGTATTAATTCTCTGCTTGCTAACAATATTACAATTTTCATAAATGAAAGAATGTCTTACATTTTTCTACTCAGAGCATTATTTACTATTGGTGTTCATTCTTAAAGTCACATTTGAGAATGCTTTGGTTTATGTTCTCTTTTCTTCACAACTCATCTGCCTAATAGCAATTTAACTGTAACATTTGTGTTCATGATATTTAAAAACAAAAACAAAAGAAAAACCATGGAATGTTAAATTGATTTTCATCAGGGAATTAAATCACTTTTTTTTTTTTTTCTCCTGTAACAGGCCACAGCATTACTCATCTTTTTCCACTGAAAACAGTCATGTCTTCTGTTGCTGTCTCTTACTGTGTCAGTCATAAGGCTTTTGGACACATGTTTGATGAGATCAGCCCTAAGACCTTCTTTAAATGCAAAAGAAAAATGGGACCTGACAAGTGTCTTGACCAACAAGCTACAGAGTTTTTCCAAAGCTTAGGATGAACTCCTCCTGGTGAAGTACTTCTTTGGCTAAGAAGTCAGTCTTCACTTAGCCAGCAGCAAGTTGAGAACAAATGTCAGGGAATATGTCTGATCACACAGAAAACAAAAGCTGTGTGAACATTGGATTTCAAGCATAAATCAAGAAAACATCAGAGTTTTAGACCTGTCCTTATCCTGGGGCTTTGTTTCCATTTCTAAATGAACAACTGTTTGTTTATGCCACTACTTTAATGCATACTTTTTATTGGAATTTGAATATTTTCTGTTGTAAGGAGTCTTCATAGGGAACTGATGTGATAAACAATGAACAACTGTAGATACACAAATGACTGAGCAAAGGACTGATCTCAGCATCCTATGTGACAATAGTAGCTGGAGATACATTACTTGCCCAGGAGCTGAGATTGAAAACAAGAAAAAAAAGTCATATGCAATTACTGATTTATTTTATTTAATGACACAAAACAGTGTTTGTTCTGTATTTTGTGGGTTATCTCACTATTGTAAGGCTGAGTTAAAAATCAATGGAATGACAGTTCCATCTGGCAATTATAAAGACAGAAAATGGTCGATTTCACACCCTCCATGAACCAGCGGCAAATCTCACTTCATACTTGCTACAGTACCCCATTTATTACTACACACAAATGTAAGTTACAACTTACATTTTTACAGAGGAATGTTCCTTCTTCCCTTGAGTTTATCTGAAAATGACTGAAGAGCTCCAGACACATTTGTCTCACACCTATGAGACATCTACCTATATGTACATATGGCCTTTAGGGTATTCAGAAGCAACAGTAATTAACTGCACTGTACTTGGAGTAAGTGCCTGCTTCAGAAGGCAGTGGGAAGATACACAATGGGGATTGTTTTCAGCAAATAATAGGGCTATGTCTTGTTTCTGGCCAGGGCAGATTTGATTTTTGCAGTAGCCAGGAGGGGGCATGGCTAGGACTAGGAGGTTGTATGCATTTTCTCATCTTGAAAAAAATAAAATCAGACTGCACGACACAAACCAATAACCTATGCTATTTATGGATTTAGGTCTCAAGCCTTGAATAATTTGCTTTACTAAACTACCTCCTCCTCAGCCAAACACCTCCTGAAGGTTGCCAGACCACCATGGCCCTATACTCTTAAGTTCCTGCACGAGAGGGAAGAGGAGAAGGTTTTATATTTCTTGGCTGAAATGGGACAAAGGAACTGCTGCTGATTTAGGATTCACAATTATCTGAAGACTTTCCTTAAACACTATCTTAAGCACTCCACCAGTAAAATCGAAACTGAAGTCTACCTCTCGAGGGACACAGTGGCTTAAAGGAGTTTTTGTTGTGACTAGTTTCAAGAAGTATATTTTTTTTTTAATCTAGTCTATAATTTTTTTTTCTTTAATTTCCTTTACAGTAGAGCATTTTCTGGATCAGGCATATTAAACTGACCAAATATCGCACAAGAAAACCTTATTATATGTAGTTTTCTTTACAGATTCTCTATATATGGCTTCCAGGGATTTATTTATTTATATTTAAACACAACCTTCCTTTTCTATTATCAGACAATCCCACAGCCAGCTTTTCTAGATTGTGATCAGTCTTGCATCCATTGATCTACTTTGTAGCTAGCCCCTAGGCTAATGAAATCAGCTCTTCTGGCTGATATTATTGTACCACACAGACATACTTAAGCATTTGGCACAGCATGTGGATAAACAGCTCCTTAACCCCAGACTAACAGCACCACAAGAGTCCTTCCTTGCCACAAGTTATATGAAGCAAGAAAATACAGGAAAGCCCTGGTTTAACAAAGAAGATTAACTGTAGGGATTCCAGTAAAAGGCATGCCAATAAAAGACATCCCAATCACACTATGTTCGCATGAACTCAGTGCAGCGATGAGGAGGAAGACAAAAGCTTATTGATGTCAAAAAGTTTGTGAGATTAGATACTATGTTTCTTTCCATAACTAACAAAAAGAAAGCAATGAGGTTTATGTAAACTTAATTTTGTTTGCTGGGGTTAATGTGACAAGAATTAATTGCATGCTCAAGCCCAGTCAGACTAAATCTGTACTGCTAGGTGGTTTGCTATTACTTGGCCTTAAAAATACAGAAAACACAACCAGGATACAGTTGTTCAATTAAAAAAAAAAAAAACAAAACCAAAAAAAAAACAACACCAAAAAACGAAAAACCCAAAACCAAACCAAATCAAACAAATGAAAAATCACCCACAAAACTGTTGCTTTGGATTGTATTTCAACCTCTTTTTCACACATATGCTGAATCACATAATTTGAAGTTTAGCATAGCACTGTTGCTGCTATCTTCCTGCCATCACTCACCTTGGTTTAAGGATGACTCTTCACATTTACCTAACACAACGAGACAAACAACTGTTTTGCTGAATAACAGCCCCAAGACAAGGGGGAAGAGCAGCTTTGGCCACCTGTGATTTGCAATTGCCCACCTTTGCAATGCAATTTGAAGCACCAACTTCAAAAGGCTACTGCCTTTGAACAGATCTAGCTGTAGGCACTTCAAAATTAATAGACTGGTTTAATTATCCTCTCCGTAGCAACTGTGGTGTTGTTTTTACCAAGTCAACCCTTGTAATGTGCAACTCCCAGGCTCTGGCAGGCTGTCTCACTCCAATGCCAGGTGATTACAGCGGTTGTACAAGTTGCAGCTTGGTGAGGAGCTTTCCTTTCCAACAGGGCTCTGTTTTGGTTTTTGACACAGGCAGGATCTCATGCAAGGCATAACTGCAGACAAACCAAACTGCCTGGGATTACAGTACAAGTGCTAACTTGCAAGTAGTATGGGCATGACCAAGGTGAAGAAAGGTTTGCTTGGTTCTCTTTTCTCTAAAGTACAAAAAGCACACAATGAAGCAGGGTTTTTCAATGTTAAACACCAGTGGGCTTGAAATCAAGGACTTTGGTGCCTTACTTATTTTATTTTTTCTTCTTTCGTGTTTGCACTGCAGATAGTCAAATGCAGTTTCCTTGACCAGTTTGTCTCCACTAGCAAACTGATCTCCTCTGTAAGTGTTGCATGCTCCCTTAGGAAAAGGTTGATTACCTATATGTTAGTAGTAAAATCCCATGATAAGTAGTTACAGTAAAGTAAGAAGAAATATTCAAGAAGAGAAAAGAAGGAACAGAAGGATAAGGTAAACTGTTCTGCTCAATCACCAGAAAGGAGTCTGGTTTCTCAAGAGCAAGCACACACTTCCTCTGCTTCCACCTTTGTGGCTCCACACTTCAAACTGTGAAAGCTGACCCATTCCCAACAGCCCATTAATTACTGCTGTTCAAGGAATCCCGCTCCAGCAGCACTCAGAAAGAGAGGCTCCTGGAGGTCTGTTATCCAACATCCTCAGTTCCCAAAATGTTTGAACTGGCATCAGAGCCAACACAGGAAGACCCGGCCCTGCTGGCTTATTACTTTTGCTTTCTTTTTAACACAAACAAGTTCTATGGCACAGTCATAGAAATAGCTGAACTGAGAGTGGCAGGGGCTGAAGCAAATCATCTGGGGGACGACAGACAAAAGACAAAAATATCAGTGCTGTCAGCGATTAGACTCGCAGGTACTAAGAATATTTTGTAAATCACACCCTTTCAAGAACAGAAAGCATGCTGCCCCTCAGATGAAATAATTGTGAAAATATGTAAAAACGAATACACTACTTGTATAGTACAGTATTTGTATTGTGAGCTAAGCTGACAATCTAGGAAGAAATTCTTCCACTTAAAAAAGTCCAACAAAAAAGTTTTGAATCATAAATGCATTCGTCATGCTGATTCCTTAAATTTACATCTGCAGGCAGCACAGGAATTTGAGAAAACAGGAGAAGATATTTTACAGTATCTTCTTATCGTTTGTACTGAATTCTAATCACACACTTAGGGCACTGATTTCCCTCCATAACAAACTTTCCTCTAACAAACTTTCAGATCTTTTCACTGAGGAAAGAAAGAATCAAAACAGCAGCATACACATCACGTGGCAATTTATCTTAAAAGTGAAAAGTAGTGAACTGATTACTACAATAGGTACCTGCAGTTAGTGGAAGGAAAACAAAAAATAATCAAGAAGCCTGTTTGTACTTCCAGTTTTCTGGATAGATTTAACCAGGAATAGATAAATTCACTTTTAAAAAGAGCTGCAGTAGAATTAGCATTATTTTTTAATTAATTAACAGCTAGCTAGCACACCGCAGGCAATCATTAAATCAGAAAATTCTTCTGTAAATGCAGTATAAACACTATTCTTGTTCTCCACATAGGATTTTCTATAGCAGGGAAAATAAGTAAGCAAAGAGCCTTGTGACACCTATAAATACTTCTGGAAATAAATGAAGAACTGGATTTACTAGCACTAAAATAGACATAAAGGCCTTTTGGTTAACTGCACTCAGAAAATATTTACTGTTACTGCACCTGGCAATGACTGCCCAAAAAAAAGGCAATTTGTAAAGATGAGATGTTATAGGGAAGCACCAGCATCCTATTACAATAAACTACAAAGCACTATATTTGGTTACAGCTTTTTAAATATGTTGTTCTACTCCTTTAGATTACCAGAGGCAATGTGAAGGCATTTCTAACGATTTCAGATAGAGCTGACAAGATGCATATAGGCTTTAATTAGTGCACCAGCACCTGACCAAACAAAGGTGTGTCCAGGCTGAATCAACTTAATACACTGAGCCAGACGCTTTTCCTAATTTTAAATTGTGTAAAGCTGGCATTTAAATATACCAAACCACCAAATTAAAAGGTCTGTGAAAGCAACTTGAAAGATTTCTGTCAAACCTTCAAAGAGGATGAAGGTTTGGCCTTGTCTCACTCTGTTCATATGTGGCAGTCATTGGGAAGATTTAGGAATCCTTCCAAAGGAATGTGATTTTTTTCTAATTCTAGTGCTAAATATGATTAAAGAAAACATGAAATGGCTCTTCTCATAGTACCAGCACTGGTGCCATTAGAAGTTCATTAGTTAACTCTGCACTAACAGAAGCAGATTCTACCCACCAGAAAGAAACAATTTTCAATATGCTAACACAAAACTACAATTTAGTTCCACATTATTTCTTGATGGAAGGGAAGAAGATTGAAATTAGTGAAAGTGATTACATTAAAATTGGTCAAGAAAAAAGTCCCGTGTAAGAATAAAACAAAAAATGGGCAATATTGTACCTTTCTTTTACAGCTGACTTTGATGATCTTAAAGGGGTTTTTTTTCCCAATCTAAATGATTCTATAATGGAAAACACTGTACCCATCTTTATAAAGGGTAGAAAGGAGGTCCCTGGGAACAACTGACATGTCAGTCTCACCTCTGTGCCTGGAAAGATCATGGAACAGATCCTCCTAGAATATATGCTAGGGCACAAAGAAATCAGAAAGGTGATTCAAGACAGCCAGCACAGCTTCACCAAGGACAAGTCCTGTGTAACCAGCCTAGTGGGTGCCTGGCCACGCCTTCCCAAGTGTGGGACAGCTCATGGGAAGGGCAAAGCAACGCCTTGTCCCCACAAAACAGGGTTCCAGTGATCAGCGACTCCCCCTTGGGATTTGCCAGCCAGGTTTGGAGTGGATTCAGTCATGCTCAGTTGGTTAAAACTTGGTTGTAATAACGCCAAGGTCAGGAGTTCAAACCCCTGTGTGGGTCATTGACTTAAGAGTTGGACTTGATGATCCTTGTGGGTCCCTTCCAACTCAGAATAGTCTGGGATTCTGGGATTCTAGTGGCTTTCTACAGAGGGGTGACATTAGTAGACAAGGGGAGGGCTACAAATGTCCTTTCTCTGGACTTCTGTGAACTCTAACATGGTCCCTCACGTCATCCTTCTCTCTAAATTGGAGAGAGATGGATTTGATTAGTGAACTGATAGATGAATAAGCAGCTGATTGGACAGTCACATCCCGAGGGTAGTGGTCAATGGTTCAGCGTCCCAATGGATGTCAGTGACAAGTGATGTCCCTAAGGAGTCCATACTGGAACCAGTGTCAATATCTTCATTAGCAACACAGACAAACAGATTGAGGGCACCCTCTGCAAATTTGCAATGACACCAAGCTGAGTGGTGCTGTTGACACACCTGAAGCATGGGACATCATCCAGAGGGACCTGGGCAACCTTGAGAAGCAGGCCCATGAATATCTCATGAGGTTTAATGAGATCAAGTACAAGATGCTGCACCTGGGTTAGGACAACCCTCAATATCAACATAGGCTGGGAGATGAACACACCAAAAGCAGCTCTGATGAGAAGGATGTGGGGGTGCTGGTGGGCAAGAGGCTGGACATGAGCCAGCAGTGTGTGCTCACAGCCCAAAAAGCCAGTGGTATTCAGGGCTGCATCAAAAGCAGCGTAGCCAGCAGGTCAAGGGAAGTGATTTTGCCCCTCTGCTCCAATCTGGTGAGAACCTACCTGCAGTACTGCATCCAGCTCTGGGGTCCCCAGCACAAGAAGGACATTGATCTGATTGAGCAAGTCCAGCAAGAGGCCACCAAGATGATTAGAGGGGTGGAGCATCTCTTGTACGAAGAAAGGCTGAGAGAATTGAGATTGTTCAGCCTAGAAAAGAGAAGGCTTAGGGGTGACCTAATTGCAGCCTTCCACTGCCAGATGGGAACCTACCAGAAGGGCAAGACAGGGTCTTTGTACAAGTGTATGTAGTGACAGGACAAGGAGGAATGGACTCAGATTAAGAGAGGAGGTTTAGATTAGATACTAGGAAGAAATTCTTTGAGGGTGGTGAGCTCTGGAACATGTTGCCCAGAGGAGATGTGGATGCCCCATCTTTGGAAATGTTCAAGGCCAGGCTGGATGCAGCTTTGAGCAATCTGGTCTAGTGAAAGGTGTCCATGATCATGGCAGGGGGGTTGGAACTAGATGATCTTTAAGGTTCCTTCCAATGCAAACTATTCTATTATTCCATGATTCCTGCAGTCCAAGAGCTTGAGATTCCCAGGCAGTTTGAGAATAAAGTCTTTTTCAATAACAGAAGTGCTTGAGTTGAATTTCTATAAATAATTCAGGTTTAAAACATGGATAGGTACCTTACTATTTAATTAATCTAAAAAAGAATACTCATTATAAAAATATAAAGAAAAAAAGGCTCAAGAGTAGACTCCTAGAAAGAACTACAATATTTGTTATGAAGTAATAAAGTTATGCTATAGTTAGTTCTAGAGTTTTGCCTTTGTCAGGTGATGTTGGATCTTAAATGTAAGAGAATGTAAGAAGAATGTTGGCAGAAAGATGTGTCTACTTACAGCAGGATTAGAGGAGTTAAAAAATATATGTTATATTGCCTTCCCTTGCTCTGTATTATTTAAACATAATTTACTTGTTGTTAATTTGTAGAGGTAATTACCAGAACAATATTGAAAACATCAGAGACACAATTGGAATGACACACCTATTCCTTAGTAACAGTAGCCCTTTCTTTGAGAAGATTCCTTAAATTGAAAGCTGTGGACAAGGTATAAGTCCCCAATACAATCTGAAACGCACAGTCATTTCTCTCTCATGTTAGAAAGGTGTGTTTTAAAATATATCCCTTCTGTCTGCAGCAAAAATATATTTTAGGGGAAGAAAAGATAAACAAAGAAATAAATCTTAATTTTCTGCCTTATCCCAAGCAGAACCACTAGCCCCACCCCTCCCCATAAAAAGTCCTACCCTTAACACCATAAACCTTCACTTTTGAAAGAAACACAAGTCAAAAGAGAAAATGTGAGTTAAAAAAAAAATCAAAATCTTTACAAAGTTTTAAACTACTTTCCATGATGACAACAAACTCAGGCTTAGAGCACTTTATTTACAATAGCAACAGGATGACACTTGGAAAAACATGTTGATTTCTAAAGTAAGTGTACATTGGAAATCTGCACCAAAACAAATCAGAATAAATTTAAGTGCAATTTAACAATGTCACACAAGGGGAAGAGAAGGATGCTGTCTTCCATTTCAATACCATTCTGTCCAGCCATACAGATTTCAGCTTATATTTTCTGCATTTCCAGTGGTTTTTTGGTGTGGGTTTTTGTTTGTTTTGTTTTGTTTTTTTTTTTTTTAGTGTAATCATTTGCTGAAAAGGAAAGTTGGTGCAAAAAAGGACAAACCCACTTCTGTATTCTCTTAAAACAAGTGATTTAACAAAATATTATGCCACAAATCCCCTCTTAACCAAATAAAAATCTATGGCACCTGTTCAATCTAATTTTTTCTTCCACTTAAATGGTTGTTGGAAGAGAAGCAGGTTCATCTATTTAGGAAATTGTTCTGTTGACTTCAAAGTTTGAAGCTAATTGTGGAAAGTGTTGCAGAAATTACTTAGGATTACCAGATGCTTCAATCTATTCTGTCTGAGATACATTACAAAATAAATATTTGAATTGGCTTTAAAAATCAGTAATGTTATTGCCTCAGAGGAGTCTATCAGCTTAAAGCTCTTAAGTCAGCTGCAGAAATGGTCCCATTTCTTCAAACAGAAATTTAAATTTTAAATTGTTATTTAAAAATAGTTTCACATCCAACAAAATCTAAGTAACTGGGCTTCAAAAGAACAAAACTGCAGAGGGGTTCTGCCACAATAGGCAACTTTGAACTACAGCATGCATTTGCAATTCATGCTTATTTCTAATATTCAAGCTTGGTTCCTCAAAAGGTAGTAGTATAGCAAGGGAAGAGCAGAAACAAAAACCTAACAATCTCCAGCATGGAACTGGCAACAAAATCAGGATGCAAAAATGCAAGGGCAGCCCTGAAACCACAGCAGTTTCTGAAACACCACCAGTTGCTTGGATTGGCTTGTGCCTTTTGAATGGAAAGATTCTCTCTTATTCCTACACTATTTTTCTAGTATCTATAAAATGAAAATGTTGCTCACACAGCATAAGGCAGTTTGCTTGCTGAGGGATTCCAGATGAGTTAAAGAAAAGATAATGGTTCCTAAGTGGTTTGTCTTGGCAGTTCTGTTTGGTATCTTGGTTGAAGTTCACCACTTCAAGCACTTAGTAGGAAGTAAAGACTCTAAAAGATTTGGCAGAAACTTAATATAAATATTAACAGACTTGAAAAGACTCTATAAGCTCAATGAATTAAATATTGCTAGAATTTCATAGCACACTGCTAGTGTGCTACAGTAGTGTCACTAGCTCAAAGAGTAAAATAATTAAAAACTCCAATCAAATAACAAACAATCTGCAAACAAAGACAAACTCATAGTAATTTCAAGAAAAATGCTTTGGAGAACTAGAAAAGAGGAAATAATTCAACACTAACCCTCTAGCCCTTTGCAATGAAAGAAGAATGTGTTGGAGCATTTTGCAATCCCAAGCCAAGCCTGAACAGAAAAACCAGGTTTTGATTTCACTGTGCTGCATGCAGAATTGATCCTGATATCAAAGTAAACATATAGTGTTTACATGCACCAATAAAGCAGCAAACTTTCTAATAGGCATTAGAATACAAGCTTATGATCTCCTACGAAAGGGATTTACATAATTGGACACTGTTTACAGGCTGAATATTCAGTCATATGGCGTAGGATACACACAGTTGTATTACAAGCTTGCAATTATTTAGAAATCCTCCTGGCATCTAAAAGGAAGCAACAAGGGGACTCCTGGACCTCCCCAGTCTTTGCTGCTTACAGAGCACATGTGCTTTGACATAGAACTGACATGGCTGCATGAACATCTTCCAACTCACTACTTGTACTCAGCTGTCAAAATATCCAGCAAGACCTCCAGACAGAAACTTAGATGTCAGTTATCTCCTGGAGTTGTTTAAAACAGCCATTGTGAAAAAAAAAAGGCCTTTGGTGATGCAGCACACAAGAGCTGTCATGACATTGTGGGAAGAATTCCTCCATCAGCAAAGGAAACCATCTATCCCTGACATAATAGTAATGTTCAGTTGTGGAAGATTAATTTTTATATGATCATTAATGATTTCAAAGACATGAATTTCAGAGTATAACAATCAACCTGTTCTTTAGCTTTACTGCTCATCTAAAGGAGATACCAAATTGGTTTGGCCCTCAGAAGAGTAACTTTCACATCTCTGCAAAGCTTAAACTTTCATGAAATATGTCAGGTTTTCCTAAGCTTGTCAGACCAAAGATGACATAATATTCTTACTAGACCTGCCTTACCAAAATAATGAACAGACCTATTTATTGGCCCAGTACATTATTAACACAGAAGTGGGACCCCAAGTGTCAAACACTACTCTCCATCTCAAAACCATGCAATGTATTAAGAGACACAGCACTGTAGGCAGCCTATGGCCAAATACACAATGTCCCTTATTTCGAGTCTATTCCTTAATAAAAAGGAGTAATTTTATCACATGCAAACCCAGAGATAACCATTAGAGACAGAAATTATTTACCACTGCCTTCAAGCATCATGTACAAAACCAAATTGTTAAGACAGAAAAAATGGATGTTGGAGGAGTGGGGGAATAGGGGAAAGTCCCCTTTCCAGCTTTGACTTAAAACATGTGGACTTCATCGAATTCACTTCATAGAATGGGAACTGTGTAAAATTTCTACAGGTGCCCAAAGCTCATGAAAGCTGAAAGGAGATCAGTAACAATTCACTCTACACAAAAGAGGCAACAATGTCAAAATGTAAAGATATAATAGGAATATCCAAAGCCTTGACTCCATCTGCCTCATCCCAACTTTCAACAAAGTAAAAAAAAACAAACAAACAAACAAAAAAACCTACGAAAAATTAAAAAAAAAAATCGGGTGCTTGCCACATATATCAAATTATCACTAACACAATTTAATCTGGAAACATTGTTTCAGTATGCTCAAAGGGATGGGAACTGCACCCCCCACAAAACACAGCAAATATGAGTACATTTTCTCTCTGATAAAGGGAGAGTAGGCTTCCAGAAGTCTGTCTGGTTTTATGACAGACAGAAGTGATAATTTAGTCAAATTACTTCCATTGTGTATTCATGTATGCTAATACCAATACTGTTATTGAGAAGCAAGGAGCAAAATCTTCATGTGAAACTTGTAGCATTGAGCTCAAGGAATCAGGAGCAACTTGGGACCAACCATATTTTCAGGTCTCCACTGCCAGGGCTGCTGCTGGTGCTGCATTGAATTTAGGTGTCTGTAATTAGAATCCACCAGGAATAACAACAGCTCACTCCTATTTTGATATGAATGAAATTGTATGATAGGTAAATTACTGAAAAAGCTCAAGACACTGGATGTTGGCACTATTTAAACCAATCAAGCTTTTATTGTTCAACAAAAGGGAGTGGGGGAAAAGGACAAGGAGAGACAGTAGTCCCAGCTCCAGCTGGAGACAATGATTGTTTCAGGGCTATACATGTGCACCCAAATGACTTGAAACTTATAGTCTGCCATTTAAAACTGTCAATTCACAGATGATGCTATGAGTGAGACGCCTGTCTCTACTACATCCACAGCAAAATCAGCTGCTCCTGGTGCTTCAGTTGTTCCAAGAGGGCAGATTGTGGGAGTGTGTTACAATTAACATAGTTGAATCTGAATAAGAGAAATCAGTTGCAAATGTTTAAAAAAATTACTTAGCCATTCTTGCAGGCAACATACTGATGAGATTTGAGACCGAGTTATTCAGTCATAAATTTTTGCACATTTAGAAGATCACCAGTGCTTTAATTGCACTGTTTTCTTTCACCAGGCATTCCAACGCATCTCTGCTACTTATTTCTGGATCTGATCTTTTGCACTCAGAGATTATAAAGATGCAGTTCTGCTGCAGAGACTGGATAGAGTGCAACTGTACTAGAGGCACGGCACAGTAGACAGTGGTGATAGTCATGATATATGGTCATGCAATTTCCAAATTATAAGACTGACTGCTAGAAGATTAATGGTATGTATTTCTTTTATGTTTCATATTGAGGAAGCTTAAAGATAAATCTTGCTTCAAGAAATACGGCCCTTTCTAAACTTTATATGCAAACACAGGAGGGAAAAGGAAACATTCATTTGAGCAATATAGCTTACTTCTGGTGTTCTTGATGACTGCTGGGAGGAAATCAGGAAAAAGCAGAAAAACATGGTGTACACATTGGGGCAGTGCTGATACACCACTCTTGGGATTACAGTATCATTGTGATCAACAGTTAAATGGCTGTCTCAAAGAGAAAGTTGTCTTGCTGTTGGAGTTGGTATACATAAAAGCATCTTATTCTCTTCCATCCTTATCCTAGGAGAATTCCTTATAAGCAAGAGCATAACACACTTTCAGCATAGAAAATAGACATAAGAAAGTTGTCTTCTATGCTGTTGTAGTCACAACTGAGGTACTCCTGTCACAAGAGACTTTTCTAAGGCATTTCTTTCCTCCTCACCACGGCTGTTCTCCTGGTTCCTGCACATGGAATCCCGGCTCCTGCTACAGCCTGCCTGACCCCGGGACTCCTCGGCCCTCACAGCCTGCCTGACCCCGGGACTCCTCGGCCCTCACAGCCTGCCTGACCCCGGGACTG
>JAWWEV010000115.1:24694858-24721146 GCA_035583235.1 Hafferia zeledoni | reverse complement strand
AGCAGTTAAGAACAGTTATCCTTCTTGTATTAAAGTTCTTTTCTTTCCTTAAATTGATAAAGAGTGGTGTGATTATTAAGGAGGAAGTCCCCTCCCCCTCTTGTGAGTAAACATCTTGGTTTTTCCCCTCAAACCAAGACACATAGGTGCTCCTCTGTTCTGTACTACTCAATCCAACATGCTCAGGCTATAAAAATCTTAGTATTTCACTTCTGCTATTTACCTTCCACTTCTATATTCAAGACAGCATGGGAAACAGCTTTCTTATGGAAAATTACTGCTACAAATCTACGTTTCATTGAACATACACTAGAAATTGTCCCAGCACAAACAAAATATCGAAGGGGGATGTGTCTGTCAAAGATACTGTTACCATTTCAAAAAGGCTAGAGTTTGCACAACACAGGCTTTCAAGTTCTAGGTAAAAGAATAGACTTAAAAGTAAGGGGAAAGAAGGGGGGAGACACACAACATGTGGAGTAGATTTTTTCTATTACCAAGCTTGAATTTTGCAGGTATTTGTCCAAAATGATGGGTGAAGTATTCCTGCCGAGTCTTCTCCAGGAACATCACACCTCCAGCAATCCCAGCCTTCTCTCAGTTTTCAAGCACCCATTATGACTGCATGTGATGTAACCACATATGTCCACCCACTTTCAAGACGAAAACTAGGGGTGAAAATAGGTGTCTACTATTTCATTCCTCCCAAGAGATACTTATGTAAGCAAAAACTTGCCCTCCGTCAGATATTTCCTCAAATCAAAGCAAGCTACCCAGTTCAATAGATTTAAGTCTGGGGGGTTGCATCTGGAATTTGAACTACCAGCTTCATCCACACATGAAAAGTTATGATGCTGAAAGAGCTTGAAAATACTTTTTTTTTTTTTTTCCCAAATAAATAATGCTGGAGCTCCGGGAGAGAAATGGAGGGGACAATAAGTGCAATAGGAAATAAGGTAAGTTGTAATGCAGAAGATAGAAGAGGGTTTTTTTTCAGTGACAAACACTACTGATAAAACTTGGAAGAAGATGAACTAAGAAATCACGTGGAATGATCAGCTTGGGAAGGAAAATTAATGCCGGTTTGTTCAACTGAACTATGCATTTTTCTCTTTGCAAATTTTACCACAATATCTTGTAAATAGTAAACCAATGTGAGAGGAATTACAATTATCCTGGAATATTACTACCACGTTCTTGGCTCTGTAGTCCACAGGAGGCAATTTTATACTTATTGTATTCACACTGCACTTTTGACTGGATATATGACACTTCTTTGTTTTTTGTTATTGTTCTTGAGTGAGTTATAAAGCATAATTTGTTGTGTGGGTTAACAGCACTATCAGAGAAATTACCTTAAAGAATATTAGTGGAAGATTTTGAGCACAGAAATTATTTTACAGAACATCAGTGGAAGATTTTGAGCAACTCTGGCATAGTCTGAGATGTCTCAGCAGCTACAGACTGAGCCACAACTCTATGCTGCAGTCCATGTTCCAGGCACCCTGCAGCAAGAGGGCAGTGAGTCAGAAAGGAGCAGCTTTTCTGTTCAACATATAAAAACAGAAGCATCTGAGAGTCTTACTTTTGATATATTAGATCTGGATAAGCTGACACTGTGTGTAATTAGCTACATTCACTTTGATGCAGCAAATTTAAGAGAAGTAAGTTACTCTTTACAAAGCAGAGTATCATGGTCTCATTCTCTGAGTCTGCCTTCTGCAGACATCCCCACAAACCCAGAAAACAAGAGACTACTCACCAAAAATCTATAAATCTCTAGCCCAGAGGAGCATACAGATTTAACTTATACTTTGAAGGATCAGTGTGCTTAGCCTGCTATTCACAAGGCTTAAAAGTTTAATTGTACCCTCTTGCCTTAGACTCCTTATCTCCTCTCCAGCTCCCAGGCAAACAAGCCAAACTGATGCTACCAAGCAAGCAGCCAAAGAACCTGAGGTACAGAAAAGGGCATGGCTCAGAGGAAGGCTCTCTTGACTTTGCAGGAGCAACTCCTGTGACCCACTATGCAAACATTTGAAGAGAAAGAGAGCTGCTTTTTCAAAACTAAACAATAGTGCTGCGCAAACTAGAAAATTAAACAACTCGAAAATACACTATAAAAGTAAACAGTTATGGGTACTTAAGAAATCAGTTAACTGACACTGCTGTGTCTGAACTTAACCCTTACAAGGAAAATTCTCTCCCATTAGACACAACCACAGTGAGCTTCCTCCATTATTTGAGCCTTCTGCACTTATTCCAATTACAGCGGGAACAATCAGATAAAGGTAGGTAAGATTAGGAGCAGAAGATACAAAACACTGATTTCCTACAAGAAGAGAGTTGAAAACACATAACTACTGTCACTTTTGATCTCATAGATAAAAACCAAGGTATGAAAGTAAGGCAAAGTCAATGCTAGCATCATCCTGGCTCAGTCACAAGCCCAGTTGCAGAAAGCTGATTTCAAAAAATATTTACATCTGCCTTTGAGCACATTTATTATTGAACTAAAAAAAGTTATTTTTCTTGTTGCAGCTACATCTTGCAAAATTGCAATCCAATGCAATTACAATAACAAAATGAAATTGTTTTGCATGCAACTGCAATCAATGTGGAGTCAGCAAGTGTAACTTAAATAGACTGATGTTTTAGATATTCACTGGGTTGTTTGGGGGTTATTTATTTATTAAATACAAGCTAAAGCTTTTGAAATACAACTAAAGTTTCCAAAGCAGTTAGGTTTTACAAAAAGTAAACACAATACTGGACAGAGACGATATATAAACAGAGAAACCCTTCAAGAATGTTTAATAAAGGATGAAAGTAACTTACATTATACTTCTACTATATCTGGTAAAGTTACTGCTGAAGTAAATTTAGTTTTAGGCCAACAATTCTATTAAAGAGTGGCATGGTCAAAGTTTTAAAAATATGACTGTAGTGGGTCATCATTAGCTTGACCAGTTTGAGATAAGTTGTGCTAAAAAACTACATAGTTCTTTTAAGCACAATAATAGTGATATTTTAATAGCAATGTACTATTGAACATTCATTCATTGAACAATAAAGCAGGGGAAAAGGATAATTTCTTCATTCATCCCTTCCTGTGAAGTCACACTGACTTGATTCATCCATCAGTAAACCAACCCAGTGCTCATGGTTCTGAGTAGTTATCTTGTGCAGACACCAGGAAGTCATCAACCACTTGGACTATAGGAGCTAATAGTATGGATTTAGAGGCCATTTCATGCAAAACTGTTTAGCAACACCAAACTCTCTATCTGACAGTTTAGCCATTTATCCTGAAAGCCAATTCTGACAGAAAAAAAAAAAAAAAAAAAAAAATCGCTAGAAAACTTCTTACTGTCTGTATAGGATAAGATATTGCTATATAGTTAAAATGCTGGCTATTTTCCCCTCTTGCAACATAATGCAGGTGCTCAAACTACAAAATGTGCCTTACATGGGTGTTTGCAACATATGTGCAACTCTTTTCCAAGGTATTATTGCATATCCACCACTATGCTTTAAAACCTTTTTAAACATCACATTCGGCCTCATAACAGCAGGTTACATTTTCAGTCTTTCTTGATGAAATACACAGTAATCCATAAGATGCATTTTACTTTCTTTCCAGCCCTCCTCTGTTCATGTAGAAGCCTAGAGAGAGTATGAACATATTATTATCCAAACATACACTCCCAAGGGTTAACTATGAGTCCAGGCATCTGATGCTCTTGGCAATACTCTTTGTCTTCTTGTTTGCCCACCATCGTTTACAGAGAAACAGAAAAACACATTCTTAAAAAAAAAAAAAAAAAAAAAAAAAAAAGACAGTGCAGAATAAATCATACATAGGAAGTGGTATTCCACTACAAATACAGCTTTAAAACTTCATCATGAATAGAAGCTGGTCTTTATGCTAAACTAGACAGACCCTACTGTTGAAGTTTCTGTTCATCATTGCATTTTACAGTCTCTTCTCACTGAAATTTCTTTAAGTGGTAAACAAATGCAAAAGTAAAAGTCGTTTAATATTCTTAAGACCTTGAAGATAAACAGAGGGTTCTCAAATTGTCTTATTGATATTTTACAACTGAATATTTTAATGCAGGAAATGTGTCTTCTTTAAGTCATATCAACTTCTTCAAGACAAAATAATTACAGAGTCTGCCATTTCATAATGTGTACTTACATCCCATTTCAAGGTAGCTTTAGAAAATATTACATAGAAGTTCAAACAAATCAGAGCCAAACCTACCATCTGAAAGAGGAATGCCAATGTACACAAAGTGCCTCATAGCAAAAGTATAGAAGTGCTGAGAGCATGGACATGATTTTTGAGTCTACAATAACATCAGTAAGCAGCTCTAGATCCCAACTGTGCTATCCAAATAAACATGTTTTTTTAAATATAATTTAAAAAAAAAAATTAAAGGTGTAAGAAAGGTACACCTCCACAATCACATTTTTTAGGTGAAGACTTACAATACAAAAGAAAGGGGAAAAAATCTTAAAAGAATGATCACAGTCACATCTTTTTGTAAGAACATTCAATGCTTCCAAGGTGTTCATCATCTTAAGAACAGGGCTCTTTATTAGGATTGCTTTTTTATTAAAATTTAAGAAATAGATTAAATATAAAGTCGTATTAAGTTATTTGAACAAAGAAAGACCTAGCAAAGCCCATAACTTCTGCTAGAATACTTTACCTTTTTATTCAGAGAATGCGGGGGCAAAACAGACACCAAACTTACCATGATTTTCTTAATAAATCAAATTTCTTTGATATGGCTTAAGGCACATAAGGATAGAGATTTAAAAAAAGAACTTTAAAGTTGTAATTAGTGAGGCAAACAAAAAATTAGGAAAAAACCCAAACACCAAAGTCCTCACCACTTACAGTGAGTTTTGGTATAAACTTAGATATGATAAGTTTTTCTGCATCAAATCTTGTGATCATTAAACAGTAGACAGTCACCCCTGCATTTAATTATAGCTCCTCACACTTGTCTTTCAGTTTAGCTTTCTATACTGGAATCTGTAATAAGGGAATATCTTTCTCTTATCTTGAAATCTTCAATACATTAGAAAGTGCTTAGATTACAGTTTTCTTTTACTTTCTCTTCACAGCAATTTTCAAAAAATGCTTAAAATCTTCTCAGGTAAGCATCTGACTGCCAAAGTACAAACTCCTTTGGACAAGTGTCTGTACACAGAATCTGTCATCCCTGTGAGATACATAACTGCCCTTTTCCCATTGCTCATGAGCATTTTTACAAAAGACACACAAACTGCTTATGGGAAATGTAAAATTAGGAAGATCCATTAAATATTTTAAGCAGTTTCATCAAATCTTGCAGAAAACTATGGCAGAATCAACATTCTGTAGTCTCCCTGCTCTTTAAGCCAGTTAAATCAACTAATCCTTCTCAATAACCCAGTCTTAGGAAATTCTAATTTAGGACAAAGCCCACTTAGTCACATAGGTATTATCACAGATATATTAAGACAATTTTCTTGCTTAGAATAACTTTTCCTTGTCCCTAACCCCCCAAAATAGCTCAATTTCTTCAAGATTTACTTTCCTTGTTGCTATTAATCTCATTTGGTTGTAAACCAATGAGTTTGTGAGGCTGCTGTCAAAGTGCTGGTCCAGAGATGGCAGCAGGCATTTTCCACTGCTCCTGGACTAGGAAGAGTAAAAGCAGAGTGACCAAAGAGCACCTACACACTTCAAATAGCTGCTATTTAAGAGAAAATGGGGGGAAGAGAGCAGTGGATGTTAACAAAAAGCAATGCAAATCTCCCTTTTTCAGGGCCTGCTGTACTAAAAAAGAAGGAAAAGGGACCAGTTCTGTTCCTGCTTTGGAATTTATATACAGACAGTGAGAACTCCATCTTGAGCATCCTTCAATGCATCTTTCATCACCATTACCTACTCTGCCAAAATATCGCTGCATGCACAAAATTCCTTAACGCTTAGGAATATACTTTAGTCATAGCTTAAAATCATTGCAAGCAAGGCTTTGGGAAGACATATCTTAGATGTCCCAGACATAAAAATAATTCAAAGGATAGAAGAAATTCCCTACAAATTGAAGGAAATCCCCTACTTTAATTGCAGCTATTCAGAAGTGAAGCTTATATTTTCAGGTTCTCTCTTATAGTTTATGGAAAAGGACTGCCTTTCGTGAGGACAGGAATCTGTTTTAGAAGTAGAGAAACTTTTTCCAGTTGAGCATTACTTGGTTTAAGAAAAATATTTTTTTAAATCAAGATTTAGAGAAGATATTTCCAAAATTTTCAAAGGGGTTCATACATGAATCCATACATATAAAAAATAAATAAGCATTTTATATATTCAAAACATCAACAACAGATGCTAAGGTATTCCATGCACTGTAGCATACCACGTAGAAGAAAGACTCTTTGAAGCTTCAGTGAGTTTTTTCGTAAGTACCAGCCTAGTAAACTAAGTGAAAACAAAATTATTGTGACTTCACTTAATTTCCTAATTTTTTCTCAAGAAATACATCAAAATGATTCTCCTACCCCAATAGAAAACATTTATTATTCTTCAACTGACTGGCCCCAAAGGTATCTACACAATTAGCATTTTCTGCAGGTGTTTCAGAGGAAGTCGCTATGGCATTTTTGCAAAATACATGCATTTCAGGTTAGGTTTTCTAACAGGTTCACTGAAAACAAACTAAGAACATCTCCTTCTCTGCCCAAATCATCTGAGTCTGAACTACACAAAAAGACACAGGTCATAAACCTCAAATAAATTCAGTGTAAACTACCAACTGATGTTTAGAGATTTATTTGTGCACCTAGGTTAAAAAGCTACTAAGAATTGGTGTACTGAGATATAGAATTTTTGTTAAAACAAAAACACAATAACTAGCTCATGTACAGCATTTGGGCATTACAACTCTAGTAACATTCACAGTTTTTAAAGGGAGCACAGTGAGATATGTTCAGATATCTTTTTAGTTCTGAACTGAAAAAAAAAAAATCAATTTAAGCTAATTTTCTTTAAAAAAACCTCTCCAGAATTACCATCTCCTAAGTCTTTCAGCTAGAACTTACAGTTGAATTGATCCATTAACCACTTGTGACTGCATAATTATGGTCAACCTTGAAATTTGATTATGAAGCCATCTAATGAGTCTATACAGAGAAAAGAGATTAAGTTAAATGGAGAAATAACAATAGCCTAGGAAAGTGTACAGTGAAGTCACTTTAGAAACTTGAGTGAAAAATTACTTTGTGAATGCAGATCTCTCCATACAGAATTACTGTTAACCCAGTGTCACTTTTTAGAGCTGAGATTCAATGACTAGTGAGTTGACAACCCTGCATGATTTACAGCAAACTGTCTGCCAGCTGCTCAATATTAATCATTTTAGTCTGCAAATTTGGAATAAGGCAATGCTGTAGCAAAATACAGTCGACTCCCTTAAATTTTTGCCATGTAACACAGCAAAGCACTCTTATTTAGGAGAATCAACCTTAATATCTGAAAACAAAGGCAAAGCCAAAGCATAAGACTGAGTCGATCTGACTAGTTTTCAAGTCCAGTCAGTGCAGAAAGGGTTTGGGGGTTTTTTGTTTGTTTTGGTGGGGAGGGGGGTTATGTCTTTGTAAATATTGCTTATCTGACCAGCTGATTAATCAGCAATAACTTCATCCACATGTGTATGGACAACTATAGATACCTACAAGTACCACAGGTGTCAAACTAGGACATCTACAGCTAGCTATGATTAGCCTTCAGATTTACATACACATGGAATAAGCAAGGGAGTTATTGCGCAGCAAGCATAAGGGATACTACCTTCAAGTTCATTATATCATGAATTTATGTTTCTAGAAACTTAAATGAGATATTCTAACAATCTCACTTAGAAAGTTTCTAAGGTTCAGCATATGCAGACATCTTGCAAAAATGAGAATAGTTTTTCCCAATATTCATAAAACAGAGAGTAAACAAAATCTTATTTAAAAAACATAATCCAGTTAACCCAGGAACTAGATAGTGATTTTTGAGCTCTATGATTAACAATATCAAACCTGGCAGATTCTGCAAGACTGTGAACAAATGCAAAAATCAGTGCCTCTCCTACAGAAGTCAACCGAATCACTAGAAAAATTAAAATATGTCTTTATGTAAGACTATGGCCCTATTCACACTTCTCTGAATGCTAAGCCTTTAGATTATAAAATGCAATGCCCAGAGAAAGAACAGAGGTATTCTGAGTGGGAAAGAGGACTTTTACCACAGCTGAATCAACACTGAAAGCAGCATTATCAACAGAAACTAGGACTGACACGCCATCAACTGCACTGACACTGGAATGGGGATCAATCTCTTTTCCTCTCTTTTCTTCTCTCTTTCTCTCCCTCTTTAATTAATCTCTTTTCTTTCTTTCTTTCTTCCCTTTCACCCTACCCCTTTATCCAATTTCCAAGCCAAGTATGTAATTTTCTAATAAATCTGATTGTTTGCATTTACTTTTTGTTCCTTTTGACCACAAGCATTTACAAATCTTGGGTACTTCCCTCCCCTTAGGGAGGGGTCATCACATAAGGGGAACAGGATGAAGTAAAAGATGCAGGGAAATTTTGTGACACTTCAAGCAAAAATGTACTTCAGCTCCTACAGCCTGGCTGACCCCTCTGAACATTGGATTCCTTGCTTCCTTAGGACATAAAGGCCCTCCTCAGATATGGTTTAGTCCAGGAGATTTCTGGGCTACTCTGGGAACCAGGGAAGGGGTCACTGTGTGACAAGATCTACACTTGAACATCCCCATCTCTGAGGTCAACAGAAAACTAGTACCACAAAGAGCAGCCTAAGCTTCTTGACTCCAGCAAGGTCCCAAGGAAGCCCAGCAATGAGGAGCTGACCTTTTCAAGAGGTCATTTCTGGAGACTCACACTATCATACAATGTACAATATGGGGCAGAGATGATACTTGTGACATTGAGACAGTTTGTACTCTATAACACTTTGTAGGAAAACACACTGCACACAAATTGAAGCTGGGACACAGGCTTAGGAATCAGTTCTCCATCAAAGGGAAACTTTGAAAGTAGTGGTTTTCATTTCTACATTACACAGAAGACAGACAGCTAGAGATTTAAACATGGCTTCCAACCAGTATAAAGGTCTTCTGGTAATCCAAGAATACAATGCTTTTTGCCTTGAGAAATGTTAAAATTTTGTATTGCAAACACAATTGTGATAGTTGTGCAATCAAAGGCCACTTAAAATTAGATATTAAGTTTGCTTTTCTGAAGCTTGCTTCATCCAATCTATTTCATGATCATTTATTTTCCTGTTGACAGCTGAGGTCAATGCAAGAGCAGTAAGTCATATCTCACACTTCAGGGGTTTACGCAATCACTGGCAACCAGACAATATATCTGACATCTGGGAACTAATTTGCAAGAAAAGCTGGTGAAATGAGGCCATCCTGAGTTATAAACACAAGTCTAATGATATCTTCCAGCTTTGCAGATCACTTTTTATAGAGTGGAAACTATGCAATTATGTGTATAGTTTCTATCGTCAAGACAAAGTCTTTCCTACACACAACTCTTACTTAATCAATGAAACAAACCATCAGTTTACAAAATTCCCTAAAATAGTTGAACGAGTTATAATACTGGATAAACATTTAAAGAAAATGAATAATGAAACCTTATCTCTCATACACGCAAAGCAAAACAAACCACAGAGACATTCAGCCCTAAAGATCCAGCTCTGCGTATTTTGGAATTTATAGAAACCAGCAGCTGCTGCTGAATAATTTCTCTGTTACAACAGCAGGCACTTATGTGCAACCATTTGGTAACTGTAAAGTTAACTATTGTTGTGGGTATATGATCTTCTCAGACATTTGCCCATACCTTGAATTGTTATGAGTTACCTACAAATCACAAGGTAACCTATGGAAGTCGGAACCTATGGAACCTACGGTCTTGGCTAGGGCCTTAGGAGCCCAGTCCTCCCTTCATGTAAAATCATTTCTAATATAAGCAGTTTGTTAGAACACTAAGTAAGGATAAAAATCCTTGCCTATCATTTACAGTTGCAGCCCTTCCCTTGGGTTCCCCTTTTGTCATTGATTATGAAAGCAATTACTTGAAAATCAAATAGATTGATTACTATTCTGAAAAAAAGCAATAGTTTTACTTGTCAGAAAAATCTGTTAAGAGTTAAATGAGAAACTCCAAGAGACAGAGAAACCCTCAGACACAGCTCAAGCACAAATTCAGCACGTTCATTTTCAGGGAGAAAGAGCAATTTTAGTCTGGTACCACCCTACAGCAGATCAGCAGCTTAGAGCAGCTGGTTCTGGAGGCTATGTTGCACTGTACACACTTTCTGGATTTCTACTTTGGTTTATTTTGATTCCTTGACCCTAATGTCCTGGCTGCATTTGCAGTTTGAATCCACCTGAGGGAAAGCTATTCAAAAAGCCTTTGCTACCTGCTTTGCTGGAACCTCAGCAACCCACTCTGCAGCGTCACACTATCTTGGCAGCTGTCCTGTGCAAAACACCAGCAGCACATTACTGCTTTCCCTTATGGAAGGAAACCACATTTCTGCCCCTGTTCACTCAGAAGTGACAGCATTTTGTGTTGTCACCACATCAAGCAGTGACACCACTCTGAATCTCACTTCAATGCTGAGCTCAGTTATCTGCCGTGCAAAAGAAAAACACAAGGGAAGGCATACCCATAATGTGCTTAGCTCACTACTCCACTTTTTCAGACTGAATATAGGTATGCTTGGATGTCAGTGTGGCCTTAGTATTTTTTTTTTTTTCAGGAACAAGAATCCAGGAACAGAACTGAGCCTGCACTCTTCCCCAGATTCATACATGCTATACCCCTGGATCCTTAAGTATGGCTATTCAAGGATTTGTTTAGGATCTTTACACTGAGGGCACAACTTTTTGAGTGTTCCCAAGTTTCTGGGTCCTCAAGGAGATACTGTTCATCATCTTGAACATCATGTACACTGATTGGTGCTCTCCTCACATCCCAGAGTACCAACAAGGTTGGCAGCCTCCTCATCCCGCTGCTGTGCTACACTATCCAGAGCGGCTCCAGCCTCTTATGGCACAAGCTGATGAGCAACCATGTCATTTCCTCAGCACCCTCAATGGATTTTCTGGGAAGCCCAGGTGTTGAAGACCTGAGTGGACAATCAGAAATGGGAAAGATTAAAAATGGTCTATTCCTGAGACAAAAGGTTCAGAAAAGAACATGGCAAGGGCAATGGGAAGTGAGCACAGTATTAGAAGGTGAAACTACAAACATGCAAAAACCAGCAGAACTCCTGCTGGAAGACTGACACTTTATAGCCAGTTTGAAGTTGTCATGTCATTCGGCTCCTTTAACAGTGTAAGAAGTCTTCTCAGATTATCACATCAAATCCACAATTTCTCTTTGTGAACACTTTTAGGATAAGGTGCAGGACTTCATTTGTTTGGATTCCATGCATTGATCTGGGCACCTGTATCAGTCTGTGCAAACAGAAAATATCTTCTGGTTTGGTTTCAATTCAAGGGTACTTTATGTGCATACTTGCAACTCTGCAATCCAAACTGTATTCCCAATCACATCCTTTATTCTGTACACCAAACATGAAGACGTAAAAAGATGGATACATAAATATATCTAGAAGGGAATGCTGTTTTCTTCATAACTAAATCAGTCTTTAACATGTTTAGTAAAAGACTAGCACAGATGACTAGGAGGCTGGCCTCTTCTATCATCTCAGTAAATGAAGAACAATGCAGTACCTACAGGGTCCTTAATCTCTTCCAGAAAGCATGGGCCATTCTGTATGTCTGTCCATGCTTCAAATGTCAGAGGGTTGGGGAAACTTTGTAATAAATCAGTATTTTCCACCTGGGGAAATGATCTCTTCCTTTGTTCAGTGACTCAAAATGATGACAATTCCCAATTAATCCACAGATCAGAAAAATCCTAAGAAATTAGTGGGTTCATGCTATGAGAGTGTCAGACTCACTAATACAGCCCCTTTATTTTGAATTGCTTATGAATTCTTCATCAAGATGCTCTACAGTAGGTGGAGATATCCACATGACTTAGTCTGAAATAGTTTTACTTGAATAATAACAATCTTACATCAAGCAAATCTCCATCTTGCTTATGCAAGCAGAAGGGCTCCTCCTCCTAAATTTATCTTGGCAGCCACACAAGTACCTCACACAACAAAAGTATTTGTGTTTTGTTTCTCCACTGTTCAATATCCCATTGCCAGACTGAAATTAAGGTACATTGTCTTTCCACAACTATTGATTATTGACTTGTTTTTAATACCATTGGGTACAGATAAAAACTGGGGAAACTCATGATCTGGAAAATTTCTCTAGAAGTTAAGTTACCTTTAATGTATCTAGAAATATAAAATTCTAAAAAATATATGACATCTGGTCTACTTTCTAATTTAAGTAATATACTAGTTACAAGTTATGCTTGGAATGTTATCAAATTGCTCCTTTATAAAGAATTTTTTAAACATATTTAAAAGCATAGATATATATATTTCATGAGATCTCTTTGTATTCTTGTGTGGGTGACCAAATTGAGCACAGAAATCTCCAAATCCTTAAAAAAAGAAAAGTTTAATAATTTTTCTCTAGAAAATGAAAGCAAAATTCATCTGTCACCTCAAAACTTATTGCTATTTTAATCTTCTAGGGAATCACAGCCGGCAATAAAAGTAGTAACACCTTTTCCAGACCAACTTGATCAATCTTGCCTAGCTCGTTTTTTATTTAATTAGTTTCAGCTGTGTTTAAATACAGTTTTCATTATGCCAAGAGGATTTTTTTGTTCCTCCTTGGCTCATTTTTTTGCATGGGAGTTTCCCAGCAATCATTAAATTCTCTCCTCAATTATAAAAATTTTGTCATCTTAGATACCTTTCCTACCACTGAGTCAGATCTCTGCTGATTGATGCATTTAAAGTGAAGGTATAAGCCCTTACTCTCCAACTGTAAAACATCCTACTTCTACAAACAGGCAAGAGCCATTAATGCTTGTATAGTAGATGGGTGTGCTTTTATCCAAGGATGCTAAGGAATAGTAATACTTTGCATTACTAACATACAGCATTGTTTTTACAGGACTGTGAAACTGAGAGCCACCCTCCTCCTGTATAATCTTATTAGTCTTCAGAATCCAAGCACACCTTTCAACTCAACCTTTCCCACCTTAAGAAGTGACAGCCAGAGCCATTTCCCCCTCTTTAAAAAATTTCAGAAAATTCTTGACAGGGGCTGATTTGCTAAAAAGTACTTAAATCAGGCAAGACCAAGTCACTGGCCATTGGGAGAAAGCTAAAAATGGTTCTGCATGTTTTGCAAATCAGAACAAAAATTGAGGTATTTGATATCTGCTGTGGGGTACTCTTTCGAATGCTTTTTTATCTCAGTTTCTTACATTGTTTTCCCTCAGTTGATGATGAACTCATTCACAGCCACAGAGAAAGAGGAGAGACAGCAAAAGCACTTTCCTCCAAATAAAACACATGACCAGACAGAGGTCACAAACAAGGTGCCAGCCAGGGAAGGCCCACCATATGCTCCTTCTGGTTAGGCTTCATACAGGTTTCATCGTGCATTCTGGTCATCAGTGAATGTGCAAACCAAGCCTAGATGGCACGTGCAGTGCTGCTGATGGGTCACATTGTCTGGACAGCAAATGAACTCCCTGCTAAACAGTTCGTCACATGTTCAGCACTCCTTTCTCTCTATGTTTGCCTTTCCCCTATTGTTTCTATCAATGCTTTATTTTGGGACTTTACAAAAGAAACAAAGCTGAAAGCTGATGTTTTGCTTCCATATTGGCAAGAAACCATTAAATGAACTTTGAAATAGTATTTGAAACAAACAAAGAACTCTGCAAAGAGCACTTGTTCATAATGAAGAGGAAAAAAAACACCCCAAGAGATATCATCACTGTCTACCAGCTTATACACAATGAGTTAGGAAGAATACTTTCTCCAAACTTTTTCTTACAAAAAAAAAAGTCATTGTATCAATTCTCTACTACACCATCTTTGTATTACAAGAGTTGGAAAAGAGAAGAACTATCTTAACTCAAACCTTAAAATTTGTCTTTCTCCATCAGTTCCAAATGTGGTGATTTGTTGGGACATTTCACAAAAGACAACTTCTGCTCCATTTTTCCTCTAACATGATAATGGATGGCTTCAAGCACGAAAAGACTTCTTGCTATCACAGATTAACTAAAAGAATTAACAACTTCATTCTAAGATGCTTATAAAACAAATTTAAGGACCCTAAATATAAAGGCTGATGATTTTATAGCATTAAGTACCTTTACAAATCCTATTGAACCTTGTTTTAAATACACAGCAGTAAGTTGATTTTTTTTTAACACACACACAAAAAAAATCTATCATACAGTTATATATTTGCACAGCTTCCACCAAATTCAGTCTTAAACCTACTTATAATCATGGTATGCCTATACACTTCACATCCACCTCTTTTCATTGTTAGGTGGAGATGCAGATAGTGTTGCAGGTCACCTCTAAGTATTAGTTTTTGACCATCTGTGTACTTGGTTCACTCTCTATGAAAAACTTCAAGTTTGGCAAATATGCTTTTATGAATAAAAAGTAAACACAGATTTCCCTCTTGTTTAAGTCTAAGCACATGACCATTTACAATCCAAATGCCATTCACAGGGAAAACCAAATTAACTCCCACTTAACCATAAAGAGGATAGGAAACAAAATAATTCCTTATTGCATTTAAAAGTAATGTTATTTTATAATTGCGCCAAAACTATCCCTCAGCTGAACAAAACTTCTCAGAGTAAGACAGAAGGATCAAACAAGCTGGGAGAGAAATGTCCATTCAATTTCTCATGAAGATCTTGTAGATCATAGAATCATCAGGATTGGAAGAGACCTACAAGATCATCTAGTCCAACTGTCCACTCAGCACTACCACTGTAACCCCTAAACCACGTCACCCAGCATCACATTTAGATGGCTCTTGAACACCTCTCGAATGCATACTCCAACTCCACCCTGGGCAGCCTATTCCAATTCCTGATCACCCTAACAGTGAAAAAATATTTCAAATATCTAATCTGAATCTCCCCTGTCTCAGCTTAAGGCCATTTCATTTTGTCCTCTCAGTGAGGGCACAGCAGAAGAGACCAGCACCCACCTCACTACAGTCTCCTTTCAGATAGTTCTAGTGAGCATGAGGTGTTCCCCCTGAGCCTCCTGTTCTCTAGACTAAACAAACCCAGCTCCCACAGCCATTCCTCATAAGACATGTTTAAGATGGAAATCTCTAACCCAAGCATGCTTCAGAGAAAAATATGCCTTGTGCTCTCACTTGGTATTTCCTTATACAGAATTGAAAAGGGCTCAGAAATGGAAGATGAGGGGTGGAAAGTTATACTATGAGCACTGGAAGCCTTCAAGCTTCCTGACCTGTCAGAGTTGAATGTGCTCATTCTCAGTTGAAGCCACTGAAGACTGTATCTAGGATTTCTTTATCACATCAAGTTTTTGTCTCCCAGCAGCATAACATTTTTTCAGGATTTCTCTCACCTCCCTATTCTTCAGTATCTCTAAATACAGCACTGCTTTCAGTAATCAAACACTTTTATTGAAAGTCTCCAAGAGTAGAATGACTTTTTGGTCAAGTCCTATTCTCACATGCACACTGGAAAAAAACCAACCAAACAGATTGAAAAGCACAGTTGGATTCAACTCATTAAAGAAATCTTCAGGTGGTCATTGTGTGCTTTACAGTTTGAATTGTGCTTTGCTTTCAGGAGGTGGAGTGAGCAAGGGGACTTATTAATAGGTTTATATTAAAAAAAATTATCAAACAAAATTGTAATTACTTCAGCAGGAATAGGAGATTTAAAGATATTGACCTGAAGTCAGTGAAGTTACATTAATAAAAGGTCATTCTTCCCTTCATTGCCCATATTTAATTTAAATTTTAACTAATATTAAAACTTGAAGCAGTTCCTGAAAGCCCAGTATTGTTAATAGACACAAAAGAGAAACATTGTCATTACTTTGCATACAAGTATGATCAAGTTCATGGAAAATATCAAGTGAGAATAATAATTTTGAGCATTGTTGTGTGGGTCTCTAATCTTGATTCTACATTGCTACAGTAGAAGCCACATTAAATCAAACTCTTGATGACACGAAGCCTCATAAGCAAGAACACTGAAACTGTCAACTGCTGGTTTTCATGTACATACAGCCTTCAATAGGCACAGTCTGTTAATAACTTGTGCAACCATAATCTTACACTGAAAATACTGCAGCAAGCATACTTGCATTAATGTACCAAGTAAGTACCAACATGTAAGCCTTCAGCAAATCTTGCACAATTCAATCTCTGTTTTCATTTGTAGATATAAATGAATATTATAATATCTGAGTGACTTTGATTTTATCAAGATCTCCACAGTTTTTGATATGTGCTCATTATAAGGCCCAGTCTAGACTATGATATAGCATTAAAAAAACCCTAATTTTGCACTGAAGATAATAATTAGAGCCACAGACAGCCTGTAAACACTTTAGAATGATAAAATTTATGCAGATTTACAGTTACAAGTCTTGCATTTGTGCCAAGACTTAAAAATGTGTTGGCTACATTCTGAAAATGTTTCATCATGATTGTGTGCTTCATTTTTTAAGATATTTGCATGGTTTGCAGAACTTTTTTTTCACAGTTCTTCCCCTTCATTTGGTTCTACCAACCCTCTTCTTCCCCCTTTAATTGAATACACTGAACTTCTGCACTGTAAATTGCAGAATTATACATTAAAAAAATGATTACTACAATATAGACTTAACTGCTCAATCCACCCTATTCGCTAGCAGGCTCTTCCAAAGTTTATATCAAGCTTGGGCAATGTACCAAATGCTCTCCTTTTAATTATGCTTGCTCTTGCAAAGTTGATGGGCAGATTTTCCATATGCTATCTCTTACAGCCCTGAGGCATGTGTTAATTTAATCATTGACTACTGTCTCCCTGATCTTCTCTAGAATTCATTTCCTAATCCTTGTCTTCCAAGGTTCACATTTCTGCAGCATAGGGAGGACATGGGCCTGGCTTTCACAAACAGAACATAAAGTCCATCTCCATGAGTATGTACTGTTCTGGTGTTTTTATTCCATAGTGATGAAACCTGCTGAGATCTTACAGCCTTAGCAGCAATGCTGGTCTAGATATAGAGCAAATTCACAGATGTTACTGCTCTTCCTGAGATATGGAGCACCTTAAAGCTGCACATTTATGTCAGGCAATTACCTAAATATATTAAACATCACAACCCCAAATTTCCCCAAATGTGAGTACCTCTGTATCTGGACTGTCACACATCACTAACATATTTCAGTAAGCCAGGCAGACATTCACTGTGTCTGCCTGAAACACCTGAATCACGAGGCACATGAGCATTCTGCCATGACATGACTCAGTGCCCATTCACAAGAGGCTTGCTCTCACAAGTTGCTTCCCTGGCAGCTCATAAGGCACAAGTAGTTCTAGCAGAAAGAATAATCTTCCCCTGAGGTTGTCTGCCACATCCCTTCATGAAGCATGCCAGACCAGAAGCACATATGGTTAAGCATGTTGCAAATTCCCACTCGGTATGGGAAAGCTTCAGGAAGACACATCATGTGCTGCTATGGGACTGTGGCTGTCTGCATGCCACCCTCTTGCTCTTTCATTTGGATTACTGGAAAAAAGACAAGAGAGATAGTGGAACACTGCCATTACTGTATAATTTGCTTGGAAAGCTGTTTTTAACACTTCTGGAGCTTTGAACTTCAGGAAAATCATCTTCAATGCTACCTCTTTGGCGAAAACCTGTGACAATGACACTGAAATTAATTGACACAGTGTGCAATAGCTACGGCTAAAATCCAACTACCAAGAAAACTGAAGGGATCTACTCTTAGCCACGCCATGGCTGGTCCCCAATGACATCTATTAATATTACCAGAAATTACATGAAAAATTTCCACATACACCAATAAGAGAATATATCCCTAAATTTAGAACAAATTATGGTGGAAACACCCATTATTACTTGTACAAAGAGAGTTAACTGAAAATTGGTTTGATGTATCATGTTGCTCTGTGATTCCTCTGAGGTAATTTATGATTCTTGGCTATTTCACAGCTTGTTCATTTTCATGAGTCTTCACAGAAAAACTGAAATTAAAGACACAAAATATACCATAAGGTTATGCACCTCACCAGTAAAAGCTTCCCTTCAAGTACTATGAAAAACAAAAAAGATTTAAATGTCTAATTAACTAGGTCTGATTTCTACAAAAAGAATACCCAAACTTTGTGATTATATCTTCAAAGAAATCAATGCTTAAAGAAGAGTGTGCTAGACACACGTGCAGCCTAAACTAAATTTATTCTGCAGGAAAAGATGAAACGTGACTAGTACCTGTGACACAAAGTACCTTGTAAGTCTCTGCAGACTTGAACAAACTTGAAGTTCAAGGTTGTTCTTCTAAATGTGTTTGGCCAGGAAAAGCAAAAAAAATATTTTAGACCTTACTTTCATGCAGTGTGTATTTTAAGACTACCATAACATTAAAAAAAAAAAAAAAAAGGGAAAAATCATGGGAAGGGGATTAAAACTCAGAGAATGGGAATACACGTCATCTTATTGCACACAGTAGTAAAATCCACAGAGGAATTTTGTGCCAAGCTCTCAAAGAGACACATGCAGCATAGAGTTTTTTCCTTATGTAGGACATTTAGGTTAACGGATTTCACAGGAGTAAAATCTGGATGCACTTTAAATAACTGGGTTGCTCAAAGTCTATAGATTCCTGTACTCTGCCATTGTGACTGGCCTGTGTTTCCAGGGGATACCCCCTCCACCCTCAAGACAGCATAGTTTTTTGCTGGTACATGCTACTGGAGGGGCAGGGGAAGATATATTTGTCCTGTTCTAGTGAGAAGTACTTCTTCAGAAATCTCGCAAGCTCCATTATGTCAGTGTTTGAGACCACAAGAAAGAGTGGGCTGCAGCTGAAGAGATCATGAAGGAACATTCACTAACCTCACTCTGACATAGCCTGACCTTTTCTCATGTACTAGTCTGTCTTCAGCTAATATAAAAGACACACTAAAACGTTAAATTTCATTTGAAATGAATGTCAGTAGAAGTTGGTACAAAGGACTAACACAGCAGCGTATTTCTTAGAGTGAAACATGAAAGTCAAGATTTTACCATTAGCCAAATCATAAATTTATTACCAAGAATGTCTACTTTTATCCACCTATTTAGTATCTTGAAAAAGAAGCTTCAGGTCTGTTATGCCTTCAGTCCAAACATGTAATGAGGTCTAAACACAAGATGACATGGAGATCAGTTTCTGAACAAACCTACTCCAGCAATGAACAACACACTCCCACCAAAAAATCTCCAAACAACAACAAAAAAGCCACACCAAAACAAACAAACCCCAAAATAACAACAACCACCTCCACCAAAACACTAAACCAAAGAAACCAACCAAAAACTCAGAAAAAAAAAACATCCATACACACACACAAAAAGAAACAAAAACAAAACAAAAATCCAAAGCAACCAACAAAACTAAAAAAGAAACACCACTGATCAAGCCACTCTGAGACTTTCTCCTGGCTACTTTCCTTTTAAGGTAACCCACTATATGTCTTGCTCTGCAGGAGACAAACCTGAAAGTCCACCCTCTGTAGCTGAGGAAATACAAAACAGTCACCCAAACTGAACAAAGAGAATTAGAAACTTTGAGTTGCCGAGATAGCTGAGCAGTGTCCAGAGAGTCACTGGTAGCTATTCCAATGAGGAAGTACAAACAAGATTTAGGCTGCATAATCCATAGACTTACTAGTGTTTAAAACACTAATTTGAGAAGCTCATTGTGTTAAAATACAGAATGCTGCAGAATGTAGTGAATACATGGAGACAAATGAATGCTCAACATATTTTTAAAATCACTATTTATCTTCTGCTCATCAGATTTGACTTTGTACCTGTAAACTAGGAATAACTTTGGCTTAAGAAGTGGCTATGGGTGCTGTCCCTCACTCTCCAGCCTGAAAGCAGAGGGATACATAAATTAACATGAAGCTTCCCTTCCCTGAAGGTTTTGTTTAATTTTAGAAGTGTCAGGAAAATGTTAATGTTACATTTGGTTGCATATTTTCCAGCAGCATGTGGCATATGCCGAGAAGGGAAATAACTCTGTTTGTCATTATGACTTTACAGCCAAGAAGGAAGAGAGAAAAAACATAAAAAGGAACCTAATGAAACCTGTAATTCATAGGTCTACTAAATACTATTCCCTGCTATCCAAACTAGAACTAATAGTTTAAGGTGAATACAAGGTTCTTTCTCCACTTCCCCATACTGATATATTACAAACCAGGATAAAATAACTTTCATCCATAGAGTCTGCATGTGAAAAGTTTCACTTAACAAATTGGGGAAAAAAAATTCTGGCAATTGATTTGTAATCTTCAAACAAATCCTCACTTACACAACTTCTAAGTTCAAACATCTAAGTGATAAAAATCACTAACTGAAACAGAAGGACTTGGAAGTAAGTGAAGTAGACCAAAACATTTAAATATTTACAGATTCAAAATTTCGTGAAGTGGGAAAACTGTTTCCTATCCAGCTCAAGTGCCACTCGTGACTCTCCTGCATAATAGAAACAAATCTAAGGAGACATTTGCATGTGTACACACAAAAAATGAAGAAGCCAATAACACATTTTCTCCCTTTGCCTAAGACATTGAGAAATACCTGTATTATTTCATTTCCCCTTGGTTTGATCAGAACAAACACTGGAGTTAATCTGAGCATCTAATTTAGACTAAATGTCACTGTGTCTTTTAATTCCCCCACCTACCTTAGACCTGTCACCTCCTTGCACCAATCCTATGCCTAAGTTGCTAAAATACTTGATCCTTATTTTCTTTCCTTTTTTATGGTCTGCATCCAACATAGAGAAATGTTACAAAAGAATCTTACATGGTGCTTGTGACATAAATTAATGCAAAGCTCTATTTTCAACACTTTCTAAAGTAAAATACAGATATAACTGCAAATTAGTCTGACTCTCATAGCAAAGCCAGGCATTCCAAGGAAGAGCTTTTCTTCATGGTGAAATGCATATGAAAATTAAAATTACAGGCCAAGAAAGGGCTTATTGTTCGTCCTTCTGTTTTCCATCAAGATTAGTAGTAAGTCTGACTGAGCTAAAGAGTCTGCATTGTCCATAATTTCTCTGGGATAACTGCATTACAGTCATTAGGATTTTGTCAGAGAAAGAGGAGCATCAGTTTTGCACAAATACAGAGTGAACATGATACTCTGAAGGAAGATCAGGAAGTAAAATATAAACCAGCTTGTCCTGCTTTGGTTAGAGCAAGTTGCCTGTAAAGAGCATCACTTCCATTTCTTCCCAGACCTAGAAGGATACAGTACAGCAGTACTGGAAACTTAATCCAACACAACTGACACAGTGAGAAACACAAAGTCAGAAAGTTCTTTCTTGCCCATTACAGGTTTTATTGTTACACACACACGTACACTTAGTATTTATTAAATACAGAAGTATTACTCACTACCTTATTGTATCAAAACACACTATCAGACCATTTGCTACAAGATGTTTTCACAGTTTTTCTCCATTCATGTTTTCTTTATTAAGCCACCTGCCCATCTACATATCCAGAAACATTAGATCAGAGGGGTACTGGCAACTATGCTATGGAAATGCCAGAAATTCCAACTGGTACTAAAAAACTTCAAGTGTCAATGTTGTTGACTGCTCAGAGCACCCTCAACCTGTACAAACTTTGAAATTTCAGTGATCTTGTGTTTGAGAAGCACATTCACTTGCAACATCTAGCACTTTGTGTTTGTGGAGGTGACTTGCACCAGGTGTGCCCCTGCTCTTTGACTGCTGCATGCACATGGGCACCTGGAGAGAACACAGACCAAAGGAGCAGCATTTGCAGCCAGCTGGTGCTGGCAATGTTAACCATATACATTCACCCAAGCTGCTGGGTCTCTCTCTTAAGGGTACGTGACTGGTAGGTCACTGACCCATGAGCACAGAATGAGCATATTACACCCTCCTCTGCTGTTGAAACATAAAATACTATGGAAACCAGTTTTGTAGGAAGACTGAGGATTGAAGCACAAAGCCAGCATGAGTAGCCATCCAGCAGTGCTTGCCAACCTTTAGGCCTTTAACACAGGATCATTAACTAGCCTGCAGAGTTTATAAAATCCAAATTAATAGCTTAGGGAAATAAAGAAAACACTGTTATTAGCAAGGCCAACATCCTATTACCTCTATTGCATCTCAGAAATGCAGCTGCTTAGATGCTCTGCCGAGCTTTCCACAGAATACCTCCAGTGGACGCAGAAAGCAGAAACATGACCTTTCTCAGGCTTTCCAGTAGAGTTTTCCATGAATTTGAGTTTAGACATCTCTAGGCTCATTACTGAAAAGATACTAGCCAGAAAGACTGTACAGTATTGGTATTACCATGAAACAGAAGTGCAAAAATAAGTTTTGCTTGGAGTCATAGAAGGGAAAGGGGAGGGAGGGGAACCAAAAGACTAAAAACCAGGACATTCTGTAATTGTAACCAGAGGATTTTGGAAAGAAAACAATTTGGAAAAGAAATTTTAATCCCATCATGATCACTCTCTCATAGAAGTGGGAGAAATTGCTTTCTGTAAAAATAAACAGAAATGAACATTTCAGTATAGGCCATAAATGCCAGAACATTGAAGAAACAACTTTAATTTTGTAAAGACTGAAAGGATAAGTAATAAGTTGGCAGGGCTGCTTAGACATTTGTGAACTCTCATAAATATTACCTACCACAAGTCTAAATCACTGCCAGCTCTGGCTTATGTTAACCTATTTTTGTATCTTACCAAGTCCTCTGCCAGAGGATAACTGACCTTTGAAAGATTATCTTCTAGTGCATACAAGATAGGCCTCAAATAAACAGTTATCAGTTCTCAGAGAAATTTGCTTCTAATCTTTTGGATAGACCGTTACCTCAAATCATGATTTATTAGCTTTTTAAGAGCTTTTTTATAATAATGAAATCCCAACATAAAACTAAATATTGTAGAGCAATAAGTATTGCAATGAGTACCACTGCCCAGAGAACAGATGAGCAACTATTAGGTTTACCAAAGCTATATAATGGATTACTGAGAATAATAAACATGTGTGATTGTGAGGTTCACTTTTCAGTTGGATTCTGCTGTTTGCTGAGGCGACTGGCGCACACACACACAGAGATCTATATGGATTTAAACACATATGGCACTCCCACTGGTTTAGACTAAAGAGTATGATAGAATTTGAACCATCAGCTCTCCCTATTTTTCTGAATTTTCAGACTATGTATCAGTATAACTGAACTGGGTGACTAAAGAAGGCCAAAAAAATAAAGCAGGCACACAGAAAAGATATGGCTTGGAAGACCATCTTGCAACATGCTGCAAAGCACATGGTTTGACACATCCAGTTGCTTCACTGGCAGTATGAAAAGGGCTCTCTGCTGTTTTAATTTCTCTACTAGAAGAGGAAAACATGAATCAGAAACAAGAGAATGACTGAATCTTGGAATGTTGCTTTAATTCTGTTGGGGAGAAAAAAAGTCTAACAATAATGCCAGTCAAATATGAAGATCTAATTTTCCTCCTGAAGCCATATGGTAAAGTAAAAAGTAGGTCAGCCCCCATATATGTTCCCCCATCTGCAGCAGAGGCCTGTGGCAAATGAAGAAATTACACAGCAATCACTGTTGTGGCCACTTTGATTTCTAACTGCAGGGAGAAAAGACTGAAACATGGGACAGAACAAATCCACAGCTTCTCTGAAGGCCAGCTGAATCCACCAGGTTTATCAAACAGAAGAGAGTTCTCACTCTTACTTCCAAGAAACCCTTGGCTCTGTAGCCAAGTACAGTCACAAGATTTGTTGGGTCTTCAGATCTGCATATCTTTCCATAGTAGCACTTCCCCTTGTCCCTTTCTGAATTAAATATCAAAGTTAAACATTAAGATAGGCATGTGGGGAAGCATAATGCTTTTTTGTCTGTCAGGAAGCATATTCTTTCAGATTTATGGAGGGGCTTGTGGTTTTCAGTTACAGGAAAAGGTAAAATTGGTCCTTCCTCAAGATCAGACAGCCTTGGCTTAAAAGTTCAATGAGCAAGAGATACAGGTTTGAATTACAACGAGGATTGAAAGTAGTACAGTAATAACAAGGTTCTATATGCAGTGATTTACTCTGATGCAACTCCAGAATGGAGAAAAAGGAAAAAAAAAAAAGAAAGAAAAATCAGCCACATAGAGGTATATAATATCACAAATTCACTATCCCAATTCACAATTCCACCGTTAAGCTTTTGATTTCCCATATCCTGCAAGGACAACAGTGTAGGCATTGCCCCATATTTCTACAGAGTCGTAAAGATAAGAGTTTCAGATTGCCTGAATTTAGATATGAGGCATGTGGCTTTATTAAGACTTTAGAACAAATAGTCTAGATATTAAAAACACCATATTAAAATACAGATGTAAACAAATTTCATAGCAATTCACTTTAAATTCATGCTCCCTGCTTTCATACTACACAATTGAGATAGCAGAGTACCCCATTTTCTCTTTTAGAAGCTGAGTCCTTGCCATAACAATGCTTTCCTGTAGGTAACCAGAATGTTTCAGAAGACACTAGTCATCCAAGTACAATTTTAAAAACCTCTATTTCTAGAGTGATAAATATTATATTTGTTGTTCTCATTCCCACTGTGACTTTTATGTACAACTGCAGACTGTAGCATTACAAAACTGATAGATTTTTACACTGTAATAAGAAAAAAAGCCTTCATTGAAGCAAATACTGTGTTTCATGCTTGTTCTATTCTCACCAAGAAGAGTTTAATATGCTAAACATCTGACTCCAAAGAAACAAAGATCACTTTGCTTCCCCATCCCCACACCATCAGCAAGAAAAGACTACTATATCTTTATTTTGAAGGGATGCTATAAGCTAAATCTGAAATATTTGTGGGATATTACAGCAGAGAGCTAACACAGCCAATATACATAAAATGTCTGCAGATAAGATGAGAAGGACCAAAGAAAAATGCTTGACCTACAGCTTTAGCTGAAAGCTAACACTTTAAGGTCGATCCTCTCCATGTGGTTATTGTTTTTCCTATTTGAAAAATGAAACAATCCTATAGTTCATCTCTCACTGAGAGTGAAACAGAAATCATTCCTGCAGAGTGCCAGAGTCCCCACCAGATCCTTCCATCAGTGATTATTATAGTTTTCTTGCTGCAGACAAAACAGGGTAAGTCATTTCCTTGACTCCATCAACCCTGAGTATAATATAGATTGTTTAAAAACCTTTAGATTTCCTCATTCTGTAATATATAAATAACATTGATTCAATTTAATACATTACATCATGACTTCATGCTGAAGAGTGATCCTGGAAAGTGAAAGCCACAGCGAGACTGGATACTACACATCCCTCTTGATTAAAGCACAATATGTCTCCTCAGCTTTCCAGCCTCTCCCCCATTCACAAACAGAAACTGTACACTTTTCCATGTGTTGGAACAATTTCCCACACCGAAAGAGCTACCCCATTATCACCACTCTATCTCAAGTGTCATTTCTGCTCCAGATCTGAGATGGCCTCTCTTACAGAGATGATCTACCCAGTCATCCTCCCCCTTCTACTGAGCTCAGTAGCCCAGTGCTTCCCACACATAGGCAGGGACTGAGCCCTACACACCTGAAAACTCACCTGCTTTTACCACTGTACCAATTCAATTGAGATATAAGCTCTGTCTACAAACCTTGCCTTTCCTCCTCATGTCCTTAAACACTTTCTGCAAAAACTTACTGAGTTTGTTTTTCCAAAACATTTTTTTTTGTTAATTTTTTTGTTAAATTGATTTAATTGGCAATTTTTTCCAAAACAAAGCATGTATGTATGTACGGCCAGACTTCGCAAACGAAGCTTTGGGCAGGGCTCTCCCCATGTGGCTGTGCCCTTCCGGCCTGCACAGTGGATTTTTTAGGTGAGGCACAGCGTGCGCAGAACTGGCCCCACCATTTAAGTCCTGAGGTCCAT
>JAWWEV010000115.1:24637401-24694758 GCA_035583235.1 Hafferia zeledoni | reverse complement strand
ACAGTGGATTTTTTAGGTGAGGCACAGCGTGCGCAGAACTGGCCCCACCATTTAAGTCCTGAGGTCCATCTGCCACGTCCGAGCGAGCTCGGACAGTGACAGGGAAGTCCTCGAGACTGTCACAGCACCCAGTACTGGCCGGGGCTGACCCTGCTGAGCATCCGAGATGCGATGGGATGGGATGGCAGGGAGGCTTGAACTGCCAGGGGACGGTCCCACTGAGACTCTAACTCAGGTCCTTGGGATGCAGAGTCCAGAGTGCTCTCCTTTACACCACGGGACCATCAAAACGAAGTATAGCCCCATACTAGTCACTGTGAAGAAAATTAACTCTAACCCAGCAAAAACCAGCACAAAAATACACAACAATAGAAAAAACCCAAACAACCCAGAATGCTATGAGTTACTCTCTCTGGAAAGATAAAACACATTTTGAGTTTTATGATGCTTTGTCCAATTTCTTCATGTTAATCATATTTAAAGCTACCAGCCCAGTTCTCTGTTTTAGCAGCTATAAAGTTCTCTCCTTTTTCTAAACACTGGAGAGAGTTTTCCTAGCAGGTTTTAAAGGTCTTATTTTGAAGAACTGTTGGCTATACAGGTCAGGAAGTCATTTCTTTATGCAAGTTCCAAAGTACACCAGAACTGAGATGCTTTGAAAGCCCCTCCGAATTTGCCCTACTTTGAAAACAAAAGCAACTCTTTAGAAAGCATGTACTTAAAGATGCTAATCCTTTAAAAAGAAACACTTCCTAAATTCTCTGCACTATAAAAGCAAACAGAACCCAAGGGATTCTTTCTGAATGGTTTAGCTAGGTATTTGAATAGGTTGCTTCTAAAATGTATACAATATGCAAATAACTATTACAGAGACTTAACACATGAAAAAACATCTTTTATTCTGTTTTGTGGAACATGTAAATGAATAACATTTACTTTGTATTCAGGAAACGTAGGCAACAATGACATAATCAACTAGGTAATAAGGTATTTAGGAAACAAAGATCAAATTCATTAACTAAAAAATTGCAGGCACCAAACCCATAAACTAATTTATTAGGAGTATTAAGGAGGAAACTGATGACACCTCCAGACATCCTGAGAGCATATAATGCCTGAATGTTGAGCATTTCACACAAAACTCATGTTCCACACATTCAGTTACACAGCCAGAACTTCCACCATGGTATGATAAGTATCATCTAAATCACCTGGGTAAGTCCTTGATTACTACATCAGCCATGTCAACTTCTAGATATCCACACATTCCACTCATTTGCACAGTCAGTGTTACTCAGTATCCCAAAGATAAACAAGATTATTCAAGCCATTTATTATATCCTCTGTAAGACTATTTAAGCTGTTTATAATACCCTCTGTAAGACCAGAGCAACAAAACTTAGTATTTCCTTAAAATGTGAAAATATGGTCATTCAATCCTGACAAAGCATATATAAGTACATATTACAGACGAGAAAGATTATCTTCATCTTTAAGCATTTATCTCAAATTCAGGATAAGCTCTATATTGTTTCTGAAGTAACACCAGAAATGAATGCACCATTAAGCCTTCCCTTACTGTGGTGCAACTTCTCCTGATATAAACTGCTGTTGCAAAACCAGACCAACATACATTGAAAGACATTTTTACAGATAAAATTCCAAGAGCAGAAGCCAACTAAAGTAGCTGCCTTCCCCAGAACTACTCTTTCTAACACAGCAAAGGAAGACAGAACACGTAACTGGAAAGACAAGTCTCTCAAAGTAAGACCTCACTTCTGTGGCTAGTGGAGTTTGCCATTTTGTTTGGGGTTTTTTCAGTCTTCCTGTCTCATTTAAAAATAAATAACTAAATAAATAAAGCCAACAGTCTTAAGTGACCTGTGAATGCTGTCTTAGAAAGAGTGACTTACCTCACAAACTTAATACCTAAAGAGACATGAGAGATGGATGGTTTGATTTAATTTTGAGACCAAAAAAATCTCCTGACATTTATTTGGCTTTCTGCAAGACCTTTGGAAGGGCGGATATATTTGAGAGCCTCAGTTCCCTCCCTGTTCTGGGGAAGGGGGATGTTACTACACCAGAGAAACAATACTGACTGCTTTTTACATACCACACATCACTACCTTGCATTAGAATACAACAATTCTATGCCTTCAACTGTAGGAAGCAGAAAGTAACAGATAACTACTCAAATTATCCTAAAGCTTGGTGCCAAAACTTTAAAATGTGACCAAGATGAAAGATGACTAGTGGTACCCTTTCACAGTATATACACAGATGGCAGTGAATCCCAGTATCTTAATTCACATTTAAAGATAAAACATTACGCTTACTAATATTATCAAAGGACTTCCCTCCTGCAACATAAGCCAAGGTTTTTTTGTTTGTTTGTTTTGATTTTGCTTTTTGTTTTAAACTGGCTTATGCAAGCTCCATTTAACTGTTGATGACTACAGGAAAGTAACTCCAATGCTTATTACTCTGCTCCAGTTGCAACAGGGTCCAGGTAGGCCAAAAAGTCCCGTCACACATTTCTACTGTGTAACACAAAACCTTTGTTCACTATTGTCTTTATGTTATTTGAGGGGAAAAGACACGTGTGCATTAGGCTGACTGATCACCAGATCATGTTCTGAGGATGTGGTTAGCATGAGGAGCCCTCCAACTTCAAAATACCAGTTCCCATGATGCTGATGTTCATGAAATTCTGTCATACAAGTGAGATTTGCATATCATCCAGAATACTAAGATAGCCACATCTAGACAGCATATAGCTGAAAAAAAAAATCATCTTGAAAAAATACTCTGGTAACTGTAGTATTCTACTTTGACTGAAAAAACAACCCAGAATAGTTCAAAATTTTCATTGTGGTTCACTTGTATGACAAAATGCAGAACTCTATTGGAGTGTAACCCAAATAAGTCAGTCTGAACCTTGGCTTACTCATACTATTATTTTATTCTACAAAGAGAAAAAAGAAAGGAGAGAGAAAGGATGAAGGTTTCTCCATTTACTCTGAGGCCAAACCCTGTAGTAGGTGCATAAAGCTTCCTGAAGAGACAGTTAATTTAATTGATATCAATATACTTGTTTCCACCCAACAGTTCCATGGGCAAGAGAAGTATAGTTTTTAACCTCTTTCTGAATGGTCAGTGGCTGACCTAGTTTCTATCTATTATAGCTTTGTGTTTAGTGATGCCATTTACATCAGGGCTAGCTGGTTGCAATGCAGCACTCTCAAACTGTACCTTGTGCCAAACATAAGAATAGTGTTATATTCTCAGGAAGAGAATACATACACAAAAAATAAATCTCTTATGCAGTCTAGGATTATGTATAGAGTGGTACATCACATACAGATAACTATCTGGAAGTAGAAGGTTTTTTCTGAAGAGGCCTCTGAGCACAACCCTTCCCCTTCACAGAAGGAACAGCTTTCGTTTCCTCCACAGTATCACGGGAACTCCCATAAATCAAAAGGGAAGGTGAGGCAAGCAGGAAGAACCTCTCCAATCAACATGTCTTTTATATACAATGCCATATTCTTAACTGAGTATAACAAAAATTGGACAAAAATTAACTATTGCATCTGAACCTTTGAACACTGTCAGAGTTGATAACTTCTGACAAGGGTATGTCCACTGCCTAGTTAAGGATTCATGACCAGGGTGCATGTTGTTTAAAAGGTGCAGTACAAAAAGTATTAGGAAAGTCAGTATGTTTTTTCTAAAGAAGGAATGGGGAAGAATGTTGTAGTTTTAAAGACACAATATGCAGGAAGTCATTCCCAAACCCACAAATCATGGTTCCACTTGAAATCTTGCACCTTTAAGGGATTTGCTAAAATTTTTACAAATAAGAATACTTTAATCAAACACTCTTCTTCTGCCTGAAAGCAGTTATTTAAAGAGTTAACAGAAAAGATCTGTGTGCATTCACATTGCTTTTTACTACAATGTTTTCTTAAGCAGCACAGTGGTATTTTCCAAATGAAACCCCCAAGTCTGAAACAATACCCAATTATCATAATCTACTAAAACCTGTATTTCAAAACATTTTAGAAGTGGTTTTGGATTACTACTTAGCTGGCAGCCTCTGACCAGCCCAAGTAGTAAGGAGTTACAAAACCACTGCTGGAAAAATGAAGTTATAGAGTGCAATGCTGCCATCTGCTGAAAGTTGCTTGTCTAAAGGGTTTAATTGCTATTTTCAAAGATTGAGTTACGTACAAGCTTTTGAGCACTCTAAGCTATTTAGATGCATTTAATCTTATCAATTTGAGGATGAGCAACCAATATTTTTGGATCAAGCATTTGTGCATATAGATACAAGGTCGACTGTATTCAAGTACAGTAGCTATATTTCCCTCTAAAGGGATGGCCACCCAACACTAGGTAATAATCAAAGTTTCCATGTGCTGTGCACAAAGCTGCACCATAGCCTTGCAGAAGGTTTCCCCTTTCAACAGCAGGCCCCAAAAGTAATGTTGTCTGCATAGTGGTAATTCTGAAATGGGACATCCAAGCCTGCAGGTTCCTTTGGCTATGCACAAAGGAAAGTTGCACATCAGGGTAGACACCATTCCCTCCAGCAGCTTGGGCTGGTGTTCCAGGGCTGCACTCAGAGGTGGTAGACTTGCTGGGAAACTCTGAAGTCCATACTTTTAACTGGCTTTTATTTCTCCACATCTAGTCACAGAATAAAAAGTTGTCCTCTCTTCCAAGTGATGGATATGGCCTGCTGCAGCTGCCAGAATTCATATCCAGTTTGCCAAGAGACAAGATTTTTCATCTGTGGTCCAAACCAAAGTTGTTCGCCTAGCAAAAGTCACCAAAGAGAAGAAAAAAAACCCACAAGAACTCATGTGAATGTACCACAATGTCATTTTCACTGTGACCTAGATTAGCTGTGGTAACTAAATTTAGGTAGGCATACAGAGCTCTCACGTAGCACAGTCTGTCTTGCACAACTGTTACCCAGGAAGCAGTGTGACATTCATGCCCCGTGCTCTGCTGTTTGATTAGCACTTCTCAGGTAAACAAAGTGCTGTAGTAGGACAGGATCTTTAAAGTGTATGCAAGAAATTTTCATTTCCATTTCACCAGTATAAATCTAAAATAACTCTGCTTAGCTGAGCGGACATGGATCTCAATTTCTATCAGTGTAAACAAATCGACTATGTGAGCCACTGCCCCTAGTTCAGACCTCTATGGCTTTACCAGATACAGATACTTAACAGTACAAGCCTGATTTGTCTATGCCTTGCACTAGAGCAAGAACAGAATTATATCACTACTCCAATAGAACAGTAGTTGATAATCACTTTGAAAAGATTATAAGCCATCTAATGGGGAACACTGTACAGAATAAATAGGTCCCTTCTATATACAAGAGGATAAACAAACTCATCAGATGATGAATGCTACACAGCCTCCCTCTTTGCTACCATCTCTCATTTCTTAAAAAAATTCACTGGAAAAATTCAGCCTCAATCAAACCTCTAATTTGGTGCAGCTCCACAGTTAATTATGATGAATTCATGCTGCATCACTTACACTGATAAAAGGAAATTACCAGGAGATTCCAGAAGCATTTTACTGGACTTAATTCCAAGCATAAACTTGTAAGTGCTCCACTGATGTCTGTCAGTTTGATTATAGTATGAATCACATACCAAGACATACTTTCAACTATGTATTTCAAGACAGTTTTAGTTCTAGCAGTAGCACTGAGGCAAAAAAGCCTTTGCTAGGAGAATCAAACATTCATCTTTAGCTTCATTTTCTTACAGGATGAAGAAAGTAAAATTTTAAGAAAGAAGTGTCAGCCAAAAGAGTTATATGTAGTATGCTGACATTTTACACATTAGTTGAAAATTTTTGAATGCTACACTGTTTAACACAGACACAAGATAAGAAGTTTATCAGTAAAACAAGACAAAACCAGCATGCGTAGGAAACACAGTCACACTAAGCTACAGTAAAGACTCATTTAGTCCGAGTAGCTCATAAAGACCCACTCAGTAAAGAATGAGCAAGAAGCATTTTTACCAGATCAACACTCATGTTTACAATTCCAAGCCAAGGAACAGTAAAGTCAGTAGATTGGATTATACAAGAGACAGAACAGCTTTTTTTCCTCCTTTTTTTCTGTCTCTCTCTCCTTTTTTTTTTTTTTTTTTTTGTGCACAGTGCAATGGGCAACATAAGCTTGAAGCTGCAGTCACCAGTACAAACGGTCAAAGATTTGTAGGTTGGAAGTCACCTCAAGGCTCCTTGCAAACTAACATAGCTGGAATGATGCATGGTAACTTGAACTGACCACAGACTAGGACTTCACAGACCACTGGTGGTCCATGAACATCAAGGAAACATCTGTCCAATCAAATGACCACATGAGATCCAAGCACAGGATGTACAGCACACAATGAATGGGAACATGAAAAGGCAGGGCCAAGTTCTCCTATGATTTCAATAGATGAAGTTCCACTAACAGTGGTATTTTATTTTTTTAAACCTCCCACAGAAGCTGTGCCAGATGGCTAAATACTGCTACTACTAATGCTGCTAATACCCCTTCAGGATTATTTATTGATACAGCTAAGACCAGTACTTTCATAGTTTGCAATCACTACCAGTTTTTTCCCTAGTTTGTCTGTATCAGTTATAATTTTCTTTCAGGATATGACTTGTTAGTCTCCATTGCATGTTTGTTCACATCTACTCTGATATTATTACTTACCCAAAGCAAGTACAATTGAATTTAGATGTGTTGTTCTTATTTCAACTGCATCCAAGCCACAATTGTTATTGGAAACTTCTGGTCTAAGTTAGCTTCCAAACTGACCCTCAAACCCCACATTTTATATTGTCTAGCAGTCATTTAATGGAGTAAGTCACAGGAATTTTCACCCCATTATTCCATGAATTAGCTTCCAGAGAAAACAAACAACTTAGTAAGTAAAAATATTCCATATAAAAATTAAATACAGTCCAATGTGTATTTCAAATCAGCATTCACTGAAGACATAAGGAATTGTAGTTTTCTAATTAACACACTACACAAGGAAGCAGTCTTGAGGCAACAGCTCCCCATGGGTCATACCTGATCAGTGCTGCTGGCTGTCCTCCTCAGCTCCTGGCTCTATAGAGGTCACACACCAGCAATACCCCATCCAGGTTGCAAAAGGTCTGATATACAATAAGCCAAGGCAATCTATGCTCCAAAAGTAACTTAAAGATGCCCAAGCAAGGAAATGTACTGCACTAATTGTTCATTCTGCTATTCACGTTAATTTGCAACTCACTTGTGGAAGGAATCTGTTTGATTTCTGAAGGTACTCCTTGCTCCAAATGAAGCAAATGGAAGACAGATAACTCAGCCACAGTGCTAGCCAAACACACCTGTTGGGACTACCCTGGCTACATTTTTTTTTCCAGAAGGTAGAAGTGTTATCATATCAAATGGCATTTAAGAACATTGCTTAGGTGGCAGAGTAGGCCACAAGTGCTGCCTTATACCAGTAGTCAAAGCTATCTATTTAAATTATAAATAAAATGCAAAGTGAAAGGTGAGAAAAACTATTAAGTACAAACGTTTCTTCTTCCATTGCATTATGCCTCTACCAATGACTACAACAAAAAAATCCAACAAATTTTCAAAAGTCAAGTCACAGACATTTACAGTGGAGCATTATGCTGATTATACCCTCCCACCCAGTGGTCACAGAACAGAAAGGCCCCTCCAAAATGATGCCTGTCAGTGTACACAAATATATACAAAGGAGATCCTCATGCCCTTCTGAACTCAGGTGTCATTCAGGATTGTTTCCATGTTACTGTTCCAAATTGCTGCTGTTCTTCCCAGCAATTGTATTTTGTGGCTTACTTCCATTTCCTTTATCATGTATGCATAAGCAGGCCTCAGTTTGGTCTGAATTATTTACCCTATAATTTGTGCTTCTGTTTTCAACTAGTATTTACTGCTGAATCATTCCAAAAATCACACATACCGAATATTACTGTGGGTCATACTTTAAAGCCCCATGAATTTCCTGGTTTTCTTGCAGCCAGACATAAGCTTCCCATTACTTTGTGCCAATCTTTATCCTCTTACGGAACATGAAGCAAATTCACTGACATCAGTGCAAATGCACCCACTTGCATTATATATTAATACTACTTTTCAAAAACAGTCACCTCAGTTTTGATTCATTGACAGTTTAGTATCTGCTTTCAGGAGTATTCAGGTTTCAGAGGATAGATACTCCTTCAAGAATACTTCAAATACATTGCATTTTCAATAGGAGGTCTATTTGCTAGATATCCTTTACAACACCCAGCTGCTTAAAATCAGGCAGAAAAACATCAGCATCAAACAGGCACCTCTAAACAGCTCTAAAAATTTTTCCAAGTGTTGTAAGAACATGTCAAAGGGCGACAGTTACTAGGAACCTACAGACACTGGAGCAAGTACCCTATTTTTCTATTAAAGAAGTCTGCCTTCAAACACAAAGACACACTATAGCACTTCTAGTATCCCCAATAAAACACAAGTCTCCAACTCCAGAAAAAAAAAATAGATATTCAAAGACACTATGCATTAAGAACATGAATAATGACGCAACAACAAAAAGCATTTCCTTTATTATAAGAAGTAGCTGTAAGCATCTTTTTGGCTAGGTTACACTGCAGGCACAGAACAGCTAAATAAGACTGACAGCCATAATCAGATACATACATCAGTAACAGCACCATTTTAAATGTATTTAGGCTCCTATAGGCCTTGCAAAGAGTTCAGTATTAGGAGTCAAATTTTCAAAGCTATTAGAGTATTAAATACATGCACGAGCATCTATAAATCTCAGTAGGTTTCAATGTAAGCATTTTTTTAATTGGCACTGATTTCAACAGGACACAGCCACCAACCTTAATTGACTTTTTGAGTCCCAAGTGGGTATAAGCACTCCTGAGGTGTTAGGGCCAAAAAAGGATTTGCCCACTGAATTGGCCCAAGCCACTACCACCCAACAGCCATTCTTGTCCACACAGCCCCTCCTGAGCCACCCCAGGAAGTGCAACACCACCTGCCACTCCACAGGGATTTACATGAGCAGTGTTGCAGCTGTACTGAGACAAGGCAACTGGCATGAACCTCGTGCTGCAGTGTAAAACACTTAGAGCGCTAGACCAAAGTAGGAAACAAGCTGAACCTCTCAAGAGGCAGCTGGGAGTATGGGGAAATAAACGCGGGGAGAGAAGCATCTAGATGGGTTCCTCCTGCCTTTCCTAAAATTGTGCCAGGAGATATCTTTTGAGGTTGAGTCCCTCTATGAGGAAGAAGGTGTGGCAGCTACATAAACTTGCATTGTTCACAGGTTTTTAAAATTAAATGGCTTTTAAATGTACTGGCACAGGTATTATGCGACTTTTCTTAAAGATAGAGGTATATCCTTCTTTAAACTTTTCCTTTAAACAGCAGGTAAGCAGTGCCTAAACTTAATATGTACAGCTAAGCAGCTTTCATCCCCATTTACACAGGTAGGATAAATGGAAAATAAATGCAAGCAGTGAAGTCAACTGACTCTGAGACCTTGCAAGTGACTTTGAATGTTCATGTTTACTGACAGACAGCATCTCTTCACAAAATCCATCTCTAAGTTACACTGTATAGCCACACAACCTCCAACACAACTGCCTCTTTTTACACCAAATTTTCAGAAGACATTTTAAAATTACTGCTCTTCCACACTCTTCATATGTATATATTATTATACATATAGTAAAATTTCTAGAAGTATTTATTCACACTACCATAAATCTGCTACCCCATGTATAAAGATCTCTGAACTAAAGTAGTCAGTACAGGCTCAATTGCCTAATTCAAATGAGCATCCCCTCCCCAAAAGTTGTAATTACAGACTCTCTGACCCTCCCCTTCCATTTCAGCCACTTCCTCAGCGTCTTCGTCCTCTGGGTTTGGTTTAGATTGTTTTGCTGTATTTTGAGACTTTTCCAAGGTTTCAAATATTTAGGCTGTACCAAAACTATTTGAAGAAACCAAGAGTCTTTTTCCACCTTAAAAGCAGAGCATAACACATCAAACTCAGCATAAGTAAGAAAATTAAATAGGCACAAAATGTAGTACTGGTTGTCCATTTCCTTCCTTTTCCAAACCAGAAAGCTGAGCTCTCTAACCCTTCCAACACCAGCTTCAAACCCTTGAGAGACCAAGGGGTCTCTTACATTGCCACAGTAAAGTAACCACTCAAAACACACAGAAGAAAAACCTGCCTCTTAAGATCTCTCTTTGCTCAAGCAAAACATAAACACCAATTTGCTTTCTACAGAAACTCCATCTTGTTTTGGCTTGACTAGCTAACACTTACTCATCTGTTTTTCACTTACTCGTAGGCAGCACATTCATATACCTATAGCCAGACAGAATGATTTTTTTTTAGCACTTCTTTAACTATGTTCTTCTACCTGGCTCTTCTTTACACCTTTTTTTTGGTTGTTGTTCCTGTTCCCTCCCTGTAATATCCCCTTCTCCACTTTCAGAGAGCAATGCATGGAGTCTCTCTGTAAGCTTGCTTTTTTACTCCTCTTACAAGTTCTTCTCACTTTTGCTCCATCTGTCAGCCTGGATCAGCCCCACTGTCCTCTTCATCTCTTTGCCCTTCTCTTCCTCAAAGAGGCTTCTATGTGAGCATCTTTTTTTTTTCCCCCCCACCCACCCTTACCTTATCTCTCTCTTCACAGAAATAGCATATTTCTGTTTGGGTTCAAAGAGCTCTTACACACAGTTTGCAAACACCTACACTTCATTGCTCTCCCTCCAGCTGCTGCTTCCAGGCTTAATACCTTCATATCAGGGGCACCTGCAGCAGGAAGTAGCCACCTGGACTTCTGGCAGATCTGCACTAAAGCCTCTTAACACCAGCTAGTCTCAAAAAAAATTTGTTTTAAGAGAATCTAAGTCAGGCCTGCAGTACTAGCACTCTGACCCACTACTGAATTCATGTGGACTTACAACCCATGATACAGCCCATTCATCTCTCTTGTTCCAAACACAACTATCAACAGACTTTAACTTCAGAAAAAGTCCTTACGATGTTACATACAAAGGACAAAGGTGATGGTGGAACCCCAAACAAAACCAAAATGCATCTATATCTCCAGAGGACTTTGTTTTCTAACCAACCCTTGGAATGTTGGCATATTGTTCTCTGTTGTCCACAAGGGAGCATTCGGCAAGTGGTTTCTATTTTTAGGATGTCTGGGAATGTTTTGCTTTGGGTTTTCTTTCTCGCTCTGTGGGACCACACTGCCATCTATTGGAAAAAGCTGTTAAGAGCAGTCTTTTTTCGCTATTTACTATTTGCAATGACAATAAGAATTTATTACTTCGGTTTCATAACAGTTAGGTTGGCTAAGTCTTTATCGCTGAGTTTTATAGGCATTTGTTACAATACGCAAACTCCAATTTTATGGAAAGTTTCAGACTGTTACATTCAAGGAAGCTTAAGTTAAACAAACACTTAAGAGCCTCACAAACACAAAACTGTATTAACATGTCTGAAACAAAAGCTGCTGCCCCTAGAAACAAATGTTGGAAGGCCTGTCCTGCATGAGCCTGTCTTTCCTTTTCCTACACGTCCCAAACCTTGCTCTGTGTGAGCAAGATCATAAAGGGATAAACACAAACCCTTCTCCCTAACCTGATTATTATTAATTCTCCAAGATCAGGCAATAGCTACAACTTTGTAAATTCTCTGTCCATCAATAGACAGCACACATGTCAAGTTTCTCTGTGTCTATAAGCAAGCTCTCTTTCTTTCTCTAGTCAGCAGGAAACTCATAGGAGTCAGAATAAGCCTGGAGAGTAGACACAGTCCAACATTAAAGGAAGAGCAACACAAGTTTTAAGAAGACTGACGCTTTTAAAATCGACCCTGGAACAATTTCAGAGGAGTTACAGAGATACGGACCTTTGGGCATGCCATTCACACCAGGCAAATTAACAGAGAAATAGAGACCATGGCATAGGCTAGAAGAGGCAGGTCCCAGGATAAGGCAGGCCCCTGGATGAACCAGGCAGCATGGAAAACTCACCATGGGGAAGCCTTTCCTCCTGAATGCACTTCCAGGAACACACACGGCTCGTTCAAGCCCCTTGCCAGTCGACAGCAGTCCCCAAACTAAGGCTAGAGCTCCCCCAGCTACCACCTATAAGGACAGTGATAAGCACTGGGAAGTGGCTCAAAGGGATAACAAGTTCCAGCAGTTGGCTAAAACGAGGCACAGGTGAATCACCTTACTATCTCAGGAAGAGGAGGGAGGAGGAAGGGTTTACTTCCCAGTAGATCACATTAGTGTGGTTGACACTTTGCATCCCTCACACACAGGTGTTTTCCAAATATATCATGTGCCTTCATTAAAGACTTAGAAAGTATGATAGGACTAAAATACACGCAATGGGAAGCTCTCCTATAATGATACAAAGGTATCTTTATGCATACATGTATTGATATACATATATATTTGTATGCATAAGCCACTACTAACTAGTATTAAAGCAATAGCCAACAATTCAGGACCAAAAAGCCCAATAAAAAATCAACTTAGCATAATAAAAACATATACTTTATTTTCATAAGCCTGCAAGACACCTAATTCTCAGGAAAAATTTGCAAATGCAACTAACAGGCCGGGTCACTCCACACTTCACCCCATCAGAGCTGTTGAGGCCACACCAGTGGCACCATGGTTGCCCAGCTCAGCACTGCATAAGGACTTCCCACATGCCCTGGAGAAATCCTGCCCCGGGTACAGCTGCTCTCCCAGAGGCACCCAAGCTCTCCTTCTCCTCCCCACAGCTGCTCTGGGGGAAGGAATTGAGGCAGTCACTGACCTCAACCCAGCATGGCATCCTTCCTCCCCAGGATCTGCGGTACCTCCCTGGTGCCAGCCCCACAGCAGCAGTGCCATGCACTGGGGCAGGAGGAGATGCCAGCATGCCCCTGCCCATGCACCCACTGCCAGCTGCACCACTCTGACAGGGCTTATCTCATCTTACTTCACAGCCCTACTCCTTTAGCAGCTGTTCATTTTATATTGTACACACTATTAGACAAATAACATTCTCATTTTACAGGGATGTCTAGTAAATACCCATAAATTGCCCTGATTTAGCATGATTTTCAGTGTGAAATGCCCATCTTGGAACGTTTCCCTCAGGTGTCAGGCACAGGAGTCCATCAGGACGGGCAGGAATGCAAACAAGCGTGGTCGCACAGAGGAATTTTTGTCTCTTTTTACTTTTTTCCCCCCCAGAGTCAAGACAAAAATCATCTTGCAGGGAGAGTAAAAGCCTTGGTAAGGACCAAAGGGATATTGCACAGAAGGCCATAGTACCATGTGCTCCCACAGCATGTCTTGGCTACTCTCTGGCATTGCACAGGCACATCGCAAAACAGCTCTGGAGGCACAGATCAACATCTGCTTCATGCAGCTCGAACGTGGCAGAAATTGCACAATCACCTGCCCAGCACACCAGAGCAAGACCCCAAAAACTAACAGTTCCTCCTTGGTGAGAGAGCACAGGAACTGCTGCCTGTTCCTGGAGACACGCAGGGGAAAGCAGAAAGGAAGCAGCACTGTCCCTACTCAGTTTCTTAAGAGGTCTCTGTCCAGTGAATGGAGTCCACCGCCCTCTGCTAAGGGTTTTGGGGGGGTTTTCTCCAGTTACACAAAAGGAGCATTTTAATTTTCTAGCATTTCCAGTACCTCTGCAAACAGTCCTCTCGTACTCCCTGTACTCTTGAGCACTGAGACATGAATCGCCTGCATGAAGGAGAAAATTTGAAACTCACTGCAAGCAGAAGATGGATTTTATTCACTGTTCGATACATTACAGATCTCTCTTGTTGATATAGACTTCCTTATACCGATAGGGTGCACACTTCAGGCACCACTGCTCCAGCACTGAAATCAGTGAAGTTAATGCAAAATTCAGAGGGGACAGAAAGGTAACTAGAATAGAGAACAAGTGGCAATTAAAAACCTTAAAGTGGCACTTCGGGAAGTTAACCTCTGCAGTACAGATGCTAAAGGGCTGATGTGGGCAATGGAGGCAGCTCCAGGTGCATGATCTTGAAGGTCTCACTTAACTTTTTGATATCAATGGCACTGTGAAAGCAGCCAACTAGATGCTAACGTAGAGCTGAGTTCACAAGAGAGTGTCTCCCAAACTTCTCCGTCAGGAAGTTGCCCTTTTTCCCGTGGCCTTGCTGCCTTTCTTAAGTGGTGAAATCAGAAATTATTTGAATTGCTTTCCTTCCTGCTGAGTTCCACACATTTGTAAATCATTACTTGAGGTAATGAGCAAAAACCCATGGCCGCCAAAGGAGGAAAACAGGGAGGTGTTGTCACCCTTCAGTTCCAGTGATCGCACCAATCAGTATTTACTCGCAGTCCGTATTAAACAACATGGTACGAAACAACCCTTTATTTCCTGGAAGTTACTACTCCCGAGCAGCTCTTCCGAGGACCACGTTGGTTCCTGTGCCCTGCACACGCCCAGCCCACTCCCGTGACCGCACCCACGCTGCCAGCGCCATGGCCCCGGGGACCAGCGCCAGCCCCTTGCCGGGGCGCGGGTGCCCCTCTCCAGGGCGCCCACTCTGCCGCCACGGCTGCATCATTTTTCCTTTCACTTTTGCCTTCCGCAGCGCCGCCGAGTCCCAAAAAAGCCGGTTTTGCCTCCCAAAAAGCTGTGTGCTCCAGGTGAGGCTCGAACTCACAACCTCGGCATTGCTCGGCTTTGTACTGCTGTATAAGTACCGCGCGCTAACCGATTGCGCCACTGGAGCCCTGACACCATCGCCTCCCGAACGCCTTATCAGGGCTCTCCCAGCGCCGGCGGGGGAAGGGCAGCGGACACCCGCCTGCACCCTGCTATGGGGGGCGGCCTCGGGGCGCCCCGGCTCCCTGCCTGGGTCGCGCTCCTGGCGCTGGGGCCGTGCCGCTGCGGGGAGAAGGCAGGAAAGAGCCGGTGGGCGCTGCGCCTCTGCGGGAAGGCGCCGCCGCCGTCGCCGAGCACGGGAAGGAGGAAAGCGGCGTCAGCGCCCAGAAAAACACCCCCCGCCGCGGCACCCCCGCCGGCCGGACATGGGGGTGGCCCCAGGCCCGGCGGGGACAGCCCGGCCCCTGCGCCGAGCGGGCGGGGCTGCCGGGCCGGGAGCGTGGCTGCCGCCCCCGCGTGGCCCGGGAGGCAGTAGGTGACACTCCTGGGCGGTAGGAGGTGACCCGGCCAGCCCCGGAGCAGCGCTCAGCTCCGGAGGCGATGCAGACAGGCCACGGGTTGCGCCGGTCCGAGCCTCCTGACGGCCTTCGGTAAAGGCATTGGCCGCTGGGTCAGCCTCTCTCTGCCTCACACTCATCGGCGGCCGTGGGGAGATAATGCACCGTGTGTGGTGCTCAGGCCCAGGCCACCGGGAGGAGCAGCTGCCTAGGGCCAGGGAATTAAACGACGTCTGTAGCATCGCTACCTGCGCGCCCTGGAGCTCTGCAGGCTGCGTGTTTGTGTGCGACACGAGGGATGCCTGGCATGTGCCAAACAAGTATTTATTCAACACTACACGTTTATTTCCAAAGTATACCTCTATCGTGGATTTGTTCTGCAGTCAGATATGTCTCAGCTTTATGTGAAAAGAAGATTGTAAACATAATTGGCATCAGAAGATATTTAAATCCAAGCAGTTGAGATAGACACGTGCTCTTTTTTTCCACCCGCGGTTAGCAGTGTTACCGTATTTACTCTTGGGTTACTGACAAGTACTAGATAGCGTTTTCCTTTCTACAGTGACTTTGCTGTGGGCATTACAGCATGGGTGATACACAGGGCTGATATTTCCATGGCCTCTGAAAACGAGCTATTGGTGGCCAGCAGGGGGATGAGCACACACAGCCAGTTTAAGGAAATCGCACGGATCTCCCAGCTACTTCTGGCTGACTGAGCAGCACTTGTGTGTAACTCCATTACCTCCTCCCTGCCATGGATCCATAAATTAGCTGACATTTCTTGAGACTGCTTTGAATGGAGAGGAGGTGCTTGTCACTTGTCAAGAAAGTTGTTCTGCTGGTGACATTACTGTAGGCATTACCTAAAAATATATTTCAGTGGTGTACATCATTGGCAGGTGAAGTAGAATGCAATTGCTCTATCTGGTCCTTGATGAAGGTGGCTGGCATGGAGAAAAGGGAAAACTGACAGTTCACTTCTTAAAGAAACTTTCCATTATCATCTAGGTTTAGTTGGCATACCAGAAAACAGCAGCAGCCTTCATTGCCCTTAACAGTGCATCCTTATACTAACAAAATGTTCTATGCCTCACAAAGATTGCTGTGAACATAATTTCATCTAAACAAGGGCTTTTTTGGCAAACACAAGAATGCCAGGAAGACTCAAAGCTGAAGCTGTGAACATCCAGAAGGCTCTTTATTGCAGATTTAACCTTAGACTCAGGCAAGAAAGAAGATTCTGAATCTAATTTTAGTGTTTATGTGGATGAGAATCACTGCTTGTTGTATTTTAATCAGCTTTCCCATAAAAGTAACACTGATAATGGTGAAGATTCCAGAAGTTTTAATAGGATCTTTACTTATTCTATTGTGCTAAGTGAATCACTTCTTATGTTTATCCCCTCAGACTGAGGGCCTTGGTAGTATGTTTATGAATATAGCAGTGAAGTTTGTCCATATCAGCTACTTTGTGGGAGCATAACTGTATATAGGTTCAAGTAATAAGTTTGTTATTGATTAGAATTTTTGTTTTCAGCAACTATATAGGAATTCTTTTTAATAAAAGTAATTTTAAGTACTTAATTTATGTTTGTTCTCAAAGATCAAACAGAAAAAACACAGAATTGACCAAAAATAGGAAGCTTTTTCAACTGATTGAAAGAGTTGTTTAGTCATACATATGTTTTCTTGTTTCATTTCTTCACAATACTAAAAGAAGAAAAAAAGAAAACTTAGAAAGCAGAAGTTAAAGTTGCACTAATACTGAAGAAAGTTACTTGCTTCCTACTGCTTGGGTTATCTCCAGATTATCACTTTAGTGTAGCTCCATTATTTTAACACCAAGGTAGATAAAGGAATCTTGGTATTGCACAGGGTCAGAACAGCCAAATTGAAATCATATTGAAAGGATTTTTGTCTTCAAATTGCTGGTGAATGCAAACCTCCCCTAGTGAAGATTTTTTAGAATACTTCTTAGCACGAAGTGTGAATAAAACCAAGGATTAAGAGACAATTACCACAATGCTGTTTACTTTCAAGAGTAGAATGGGCAGAGGGGAGCAGGCAGTATCTGCACTTGCTGGCTTTTTATGGTCCATTTTCCTCTCCCATTTCCCATAAGCTCTAAACCATTCTAGGTCTTTATCACCTTCTTTAGGTGAAAAATTAAAAATAGTATAGAGAGTATAGTTTAAAAAAAACAAGTTTATGACCATGTATCACTTTAATACAGATAAAAATCCTGGCCAGTGAACCTCATTCTAACTAGAAACATAATATTTAGTGTTTGTTTTTTGTTAATACGTTCTGCTTCCTGGACACCAGCTTGTAAATCTTAGTCTCTAATAGGTCTGATGGTTGAGGAAAGTAGAAAAATAGAGTAGGTGTTGTCCTAAACTCAGTTTTTTCTGCTAACACTTCTTTCCTGCACCCTCAATATAAAAGATGGATTATATTCATGTAGCAGTTTTGAGCTCCAGTACTCTTGCGCTTCTCTGGCAGTGAAAGCTGACAAATCAAGTCCTTACCTTTACTTAAAGGGAAGGATCTGAGCCAAAAGGGAGAACACAAACCCCAGCTGCTGAAACAGGCTTTGATGGACGTGAGGAGTCATTGTTAGGCAGACCAGCAAGAAAAATCCAGGCCTGGTCATTTCATGAGGTGTATGTATTTACCTTTGTTTCACAGAGACTGCAACATTGGTTCTTTTCTTTGCATCCCCAATACGCTTCACAGAATGAGAGTTTCATGGCCTGGTATTTTCACACCATGCAGATAAGTTCTTAGCCCCACTGTTATACACTGTATTTTTCAAAACCTATTGATTTGAGAAGGTAGCTACCTACCCTGTGATAATAGCCCCAGCATCATACTAATGGTGAATTTTGTAAGTGAATGTTGTTTTCTCCCTGAGTAGGTCTCGCTATCAGGTTCTGGTACCACACTTCAGGCACAAAATGGATTTATCAGCCTGCAACTGAGACGGTTTTCTCTGCAGGTACCTTGATTTCTGCCTGGTGGAAAAAAAGTGGAGACTAGGGATTAGAGTAGGGGTTGTGGACAATAGCCTGCAGTTAAAACTGGCACATTAATACTGTGGTGAACAATGATTGGTTCAATCAATTCCAGGATCTGTGGTTTTTCCCGCTGTGACTTTGTATAGTCCCTTGGCTTTCATGTCCTGCTCTGTGATTCATGTTATTAATGATGAAGTAAAACTTTACAAAACTGTGACCATTAAGATAGAGTGTCTTCAATTCATGAATCCCACCAGGCTGGGTCATAGTCCTTTAAGTGAAAGTGCATTTTAAATATAAGCTCTCTTTCCTTCAGAGCTAAATAGTGTGCCAGCAGCCTACAGAGCAAAAAATACCAAAATGTACCTGTCTGTAAGTCAAAAGAAAGACCCAATGAGTTTGCTCTGTGCTGGTGTCTCACCACAGCCATTCTTGACTAAGAGCATAGTATTAGTTCAAACGCAAACTTCCTTGCTTTTTTCCATTATAAAATTACAGTGGTGTAAAGAACTCACAAATAATGACTGTTCAGCATGCTGACTCTTCAGTCCCATGCTCTGCTGCTCATATGTGCAAGCCATGGACAATACACCACTCACTTTTCATGACATCCTGTTGCAACCTTATACCCAGACACACTCACCCACTAAACACAGAGTAGATATAAGCAGAAGACTAAGCTGGGTCAAGACCAAAGCACTAAAATATTGTGATGTCTTGGAGGTTTTTGTTTATACCACCCATTTCATGTGTTGGAGTCTGAAAAGATGTTTGTATGTTTGCTTATTAAAAGAATTGACGATGGTGGGGAACAGAGCTAGCAGTTCCATAGCAACTGTGTGGATGTTGAACACAAACTAGTGAGGGAATAAAGACTAATACAGATACGGAATGCCCAGTACTTTCCAATATCTTTTTTGCCTGACAATTTGATGGCAGTGTGCTGCACTTTCCCAAAGGGCATCACAGAAACAGGTTCAGCTCTCCAACAAGCCCTGCTACAACACTGGCAAAGAGTGGATCAAACTAAAATGAACGTTTGTGGACAGCTGCCTTTGGTGTTACAACTGCAGGAGATGTCTGTACTTTGGTTATTTGGCAGAATATCCCAGGGAGGCTTCTGTATTAAAAAGGTGTGAATGTCCAAGCTTTGCCCATTTTCCTGACCCTGTGTAACAAGGCAATTTTTGCAGAGAGGTAACACATACATCCCAGTGATTCAGTAAAGAGAATTAAGAAACCTCTTGGGCAAAAACCAGTCTCTGATGAAAATACATATTTTAAAAACACTAGTCAATTATTAGCTAAGCTGCTGGAGCATTAATACTCAAAGTAACCTTTGGCTGATGGACCTGTCCCCTTTGACACTGATGCCTGAAACACCTCTTCTGCCAGCCAATCCCCTGCGCACTTGGGCTGGAATCACACGCAGTTTCAGTTTGCCCTCAGAAAGAGCACTCTGCAAACTGTAATATCTCAGTCAAAAGTTTCATAGCTGGTGGACCATGGAGCTTCTTGTGAATGTGAGAAAATGGATAGAAGAAAACAAAACTGCCTTTTTGCCACCTGTTTGCAATAAGCTTATGTAAGTAAATAAAGATTATTTTTTACCAAGTTATTAGATATGAAAATATTTCTAGCGATAAGAGGAAGCTGCAAAAATGCATAACATGGTAAAGATTATTAATGAGTTGTAGTTCCTCATCAGACTGCAGTCAGAATGCTATTTTGAAGAACAGAAAGTGGCTGAAATCTCTTTTGTGGTGACTTGGCAGCTGCAAAGATCAACTTGAATACAAGATGTTTGCCCCAACTCAAAGTCTCTCATAGGCAGTAAGACTGAGTTGATTTGTGTCAAGCTCTTGGACAATAAACTCCTAGAAATCAGAGGAGATGGTATCACATCCACAAATAATAAGATTTAGATAATTGATTAGTGCTACTAAATTATGAGCTGAAGTAGCTGCTAGAGCTGCTGAGAATCATTCCAGCATCGCAGAGGAGCCAAAGCTGCAGGAGCAATCAAAACCGGTGGTATATATCACTGAATAACAAGGAGAAAGGAAGGGCAGGGGCAGTGAAGGAGCAGGTTTCCAGGGCATTTCCAGCACTGTCAGGAGGGTAGGGAGGCTGAAGAGGCTATGAACTGTATTCTGAATGAGACAGCTAATATAAAAGTGTGGCATTATGCAGTTGTACACCATTCATATTCTCAGTATCAAAGCTTGTGAATAAATTTCAATGTAAATTTTCCAATATATGGCACCTTCTAGTCAAAACATTAGCAAGGATTTGTCAGAGAAGCTGAGGACAACATAGTTTGTCTAAAACCTTGTATACAGAAGGCTTTCATTAGAAAAGGACTTCTCTAAAGAATAGTATAGACTCAGGTTTTATAAAGAAATTAAAAAGCATTTTTCTAGTTTTAATTAAAAAATACCAATCTTGCTTTATAATTTTAATCATTGGAAACCCATCAAAGAACATGCCTTTTGCCCTACCCTAAAGTGTTATTTCTAATGAAAAACTGAGTGGGCAATACTGTAGCACTGATGTTAATTTCCATTTAAGGTGCAAAGGTTACTTTTACAAGAAATGGTTGCAAGAAAAAGAAAAGTTAAAGGGCACGTCCTTACTGCCATCTTTGTGTTGAGATTACAGTTGTATGTTAAACTGAAAAATTGTGACACAAATCACTACAATACTTTCACAATGAGAGAGAATGAGGAAAGTATCTTCCCATTATGAGTCTTTTCCTTCCTTTCATTTTCAAAATGGATTAGGAAGCATTTTGTAAGGCATATCAATTTTTAAAGCTTACCAATGACGATGGTAAAATTTTAGTATTTTGACTGCTTTCCTCATCAGTAGGTTGAATCTTTTTTGTTACTACTGCACTGTTCTGTACCACCTACCAGCAGTTCTGTGTAATCCTTAAGTAACTTTGGAATGTGACATCTATCAGTGGTCTTCCCCAGAAATGTTACAAAAAGCCACAGTGATGCAAGAAATATATTTTTTGTGATAAAAGCTGAATAGATTAAAAAAAAGAAAATTCTCTTTTTCCAATGCAGCATTAGCCTGTGTAGAAGAGATCTCTCATCACCTGCCTCTGGTGCTACCTAATTGTTTTCAGGACTTCCGCAAAAGTTTTAGGCAATTTTCCAAGGAGCAACTAATAGATTTCCAACATGTTTTTAAAGGCTTCATCCTTTATGTGCTGAGTAAATATTTATGAGGTAATCTCATTGCCTCCTACTGCCTCACTGGAAGGCAACCACCTCAAAGCATTTAAGTAACTTAAAATCCTATGGTTTAAGAGAGAATTAACAGTTAAAAACTAGGCCCCGCAGCAAATCAGTAGGACTTTAGGTGTCTAAAGTTAGTATGGCTTTCAAGCTTTTATTATGTTGTGTTCCATACACTTGAGAGGATCAAAATATTTAAATATCTATTTGGGATTTCAAAAGAAAAACTCAGTTCCTGACGCCCCACCTGTTACCAAAGTGAAGAAAGGATGCATCTAATTAAACTGCAGCTCTTATATTGTATTTTAATTAATTGTATTGATCTTACAAGTTGAAATGTTTATTTTTAACCTCAACAACAACCAGTTAGTGCAAAATCAAAACTCTTGACAAAGATGATGTTTACAGATACTTCTAAAGCTCTTCTTCTGAATTCAGAATATGATGCTTACCATAAGGAGATCTTATAAGAACAAATTTTGAATCACAGCTAACAGTCCTGATTTAGAAAGTTTTTTAGCAAGGAAAAGCTGTTACTTTGTCTCTTTATTAGTGTGAATGGACTGATAGGTAATTGGGATGATAGCTATTCTTTGTGACAGCTGAGGGAAGTACTCATTTGGACTCTTAAAAGAGGTAAGGATAAGAAAGGGCCTGGTATCTCCTTTTCTGAATTAGCCACAACCACAATGAAACTATTGTAATGTTGTTCCACCTTAGCAAAACAAGTATAAATAGAAGTTAGCTGATAATTCCTACCATCAGTATCTCTAGTAATTCTACCAATATGGGGGGGAAAAAAACGTAGTTTTACCTTTATTAACTTTTAAAAGAGTTTTATCATTACCTAATCCGCTCAGGTTGAAGAGCTGTTTTCCTCTTTCCTGTCTCTCAGGTGGCATTCTTTATCTTTACAATTCAAAGTTCTTTCCGAAGTTGGTAGCTATTGTTGTCCCCTTTTGGTAGCTGGAGGCACTGAAACCCCAGGAGGGAGGTAGTTGGCCTCAGATCACAAAACAGTACAGTGACAGAATGGAGAGATGTATCCAAAGTCTTTGAGTTCTCGTTCTGGAGGCTACTTTTCACTCAACATTGTCCTAATAGAATTAAAAAACAAACAAACAAACAAAAATCATGGATGGAGGTAGCTTTAAAATGTCTTTCTTTTCTAGGCATCGCTATCAATTAAACGTGATGTTTGTTGGAGGGCCAAATGAAAGGAAGGATTATCATATTGAAGAAGGAGAAGAGGTAACATATATGTTGTTTATATTTTGCCAATTTAATTGATCTATAATGATTAAAATGCAGCTGCTTTTGAAGCTACAGCTACAAATTAGCAATGCCAGGCTCAGTGATGTTGTATTTATTAGATCTATTCATAGACTTCAACAGAATCATTCACCAGAACCATACACCATCTGTGCATTTCCTTTGAAACAAGCACATGAAATCAGATAGATCTGTTTTGCTATAATTCATTTCCAAGAGGAAACTAGAGAAAGTGTTCTGACACATGGAAATATCTCATTCAAACATTTTGGAACAAAACTTTGGAAAGGTAACGATATTTATGAAGTGATATTTTGTTGCCGAAGATGGATCTATATTTCAAAAGTAATTATGACATTCAAAAATAAAAATTAAATATCTCAATTCACTAGAAAATACATTTTCTCTGGACTTCATGAAAATTATCAGCATTTCAGCTTTCATTCAGTTTTGGAAAGTTAAAGAACAGTGTGTTTAAATATTTTTTAAATCAGTCCCCTTTGCTGCATATCTTCTGTATAAAGGCTAAGCCATCCCACTGCTTGTGTTGTGAGTAACCATTATGCCAAATAAAGAATACAGAAAGAAAGAGTAGAAAAATATCAAAATTGTAACAATTTACACCTAGTCTGTTTACTGCCCTTTCCATGGAATTATTTGTTTGGCCTGAGGACTTCTCTGAGTCCACAACTAGCTCTTAAAAACCCTAAGGGAAAGTGGACACTAGAGGCGTGGCAGTAAGGATGTCATGATGAGGGACAATTTGCCTTGCTTCCCAGCAGGGTAATTTAATCTCATTCAGTTCCAATTTAGCCACCTAATTTTAAATACCTTTGGAAACCCAAGCCTAAGCATCTACATAGTTTAAGGCAGAAGTAAGTCAAATGCAATAAATTCTTAAAAAAAGAAAGAAAAATTTGTTTACTTATCATTGAATCATTTCTCCCACAGTCAACCCCTAAGCATTTCACAACATTAATTTTCTGATGTAATTGTGCCATGCAGATGTTTGTAGTCATTATAACAGTAAGGCCCTGAAAGAGCAGATGCAGAGTTACCACTGTGTGACTCCTGCCTGCTCTGGACTGCCACCAGGGTCTCACAGCCCACCTGTGGCTGTGGGCACAGGCATGTCCATCACATACTAGGTTACCCATTACGTCCCTTCTCATGGGCTGCGCAGGGGGAGCGCTGGCAACACCCAGCATCAGCCTCTCAGGTTGCTTGGGCTGATGAGCAAGCAAGCCAGGTCTCAGAGCAGATTATGCATCCATCCGGTATTTACAAGGAAATTCTAGAGATACTTACCTGGGGAAAACAAAACCTGGTTTTGTCAACGTGATTAGATCCCTGGGAAAGAAGCATCACAGCTGTAGCATGACAGCTCAGAGAGCACCAAGGAAAATATCTAATCTGTATGCTGCTGTTATGGTATATCATTAAGTATTGTATATTGGATTTAAAAAGAGTAAGTGAAACTTGTTACCAAGGTTTGACAAAGCATAAAATGAAGGTATGTGAAGGTACATGTGGAGATTAATGATGTAATTTTTTTTTCCTGTAGTTTAACATTTTTAGCTTAGTACAATTAATTTATTTTCTTGCTCTGAATAATACATTAGAGCTATACACTAAGAGAGGAACACAGAGAAATGAGCTGAAGTTTAACTGGTACAATCATTTGTACGACAATATTAAACTTTGTTTTTTGTCCTTTTATTTACAATATTGTCTCTCCCTGAATGTCCCAGTTCATACTAAACTATCCTTGGTTCCCAACCGATTCCCATTCTGTTTCTTTTTTTTTTTTTTTTTTTTTTATTTATATCTTCCTCCCCTTCCCTTAAAAGGAAAGTTAGATTAATTTAGTTGTTCTCCTTTGTTTGAAAATAACTTGGTCTACCTTTAATGAACTCTTTACATGACTTTTAAATATTAAAATTTAGCCACATCTATCAAGTAATATTTTTATTCTATTGTTGCATATTGATATATTATTGCTAATTCAAGTGGAAACAAGATTTTTTTAGGTTTCAGTACATCCTCATTTACACAGAAAACTTCCCACAATTACTCAGCAAACAAAAGTGGAAACACTAAATTCCTGTTACATAGGAAAACTGGCAATACACACATCAGAAGCATTATCAGTTACATAGCAGTTTAACATATGGGCCAGTTTTGTTCACTTTTATGGAATTACGTTATAGTCATTCATTGCATTTTCCCATAGCTTTTTATCAGACCCATTTGCACCTTCCTGTGACCTAATTTAGAACCATGCTTCTCATTAGGGAAGAATTGTGAGGTAGAAAGTATCCTAGTAAAAGGGCATATTCCTAAATTAGATTTGGGATTATTAACAAAAAAAAAAAAAAAAAAAAAAAAGCACCATTAAAAAACACGTTCAGCTTATTATTTTGGCAGAAAAAGGTCATTTATAGATCTGTGTGATAATTTGAAGACAGACTATACAGGCATACTGTCAACAGGCCAAATAACAAACGCAAAAGCCTACAAATCCTTTAGGCCATTTTAGCTGATACTGTTCTATAGTAGTATTCTGATAGCAAAGAAGGGTTGGTTTGTAAAGTTAAATTTAAGATGGTTTATATCTGTCCACTTGCTACCATATCTGTTATCACAGAGTTTACGATGCGTCTTGGCACAACTTGCGCTTGTCATTCAGCAGGTCACTGCAGCAAGAGGTTCCCATGCAGAGATAGGGGCTGAGGAGCATCCTCCTGCTCCCCAGCTGTTCTCTGCTGGTGCTGTTAACATGCAGGTGTATCAGGAAGATTAGTTCTGATTGGCTAATTAGGGAAAAAAATGGTGGCTTGATTTGGACTCTCTTCAAAGCCTTTGAGAATTGTCTCCTGAACAGTTGTTTAGGCTAAAATGACAGCTAGTCTACCACATTTTTTTTCCTCCTCTCAACAAGGAAGCACTTCCTAAATAAGTAACTCTTCTATTTTCTTCCTTCTTAGTTTTCTCTGTACTGCTTCACTTTCTTCTTAAATTTCTGTACACTCTTCCTCACAGAAGTACTGTCTCATATCTGAGACTGGTTTCCTTTGGACTGGTTTTATAAAGAGCCAGATCAAGCTGCACCTTACAAGAGATAAACCCTTCACAGTCTTTGGCTGGACTTCACTTGGTCTTATTCACTCTTTTTCTTACTTGTAAGTGTTAAGTTCCCCTGGGCTCTCTTCTCCACCAGAACAGAATCAACAAAAATCTACTCAGACATTCTCTGCCTCTAAATCAGACTCATTCAAAATGAAACTAAGTTGCTTTAGGAAATGCATGTTCTGTTGAAACAGGACAAAAAACTGCTGTGAGAACGGACCTATGTAGCTCATACGGACAAAATTTTATTGAAAGTGTTTGTGCTATATAGCTAGTGCTGTGAGGTTTTCAAATTAGTCATTATTCATTATTTTGTACCTCACTTGTCAAGAGAGTTTTGGATTACACAGACTAGTGACTGCAGTTCTTGTGTAGACAACTTGGTGAGGTCACCAAAACCTTCTGTGGTAGCCTAACATGGTCACGGAATCATTTACATTGGAAAAGACCTCCAAGATCACCGAGTCCAGCCTTTGACCAATCACGACCCCGTCAACTAGACCATGGCACTAAGTGCCATGTCCAGTGGTTTCTGAATATCACCTCCCTGGGCAGCTCGTTTCAATGCTTGACAACCCTTTCTGTGAAGTTCTTACAGATGTCCGGCTTGAGCCTCCCCTGGTGCAGCTTGAGGGTGTGTCCTCTTGGGCTCAACCCTTTACTGCTATGGGATAGCAGGTGCATTTCAGATACCAGAGAACAGTCCTCAACATATCTTTGTCTCCTGAATTTTTCATCATACAGTAGCTTTTGTGACAAGAGCTTCACTGTTGACACAGCTCATGGGCATTATGGTGTATTTACTTCATTTTTCCCTACTTGTAAAACCTGAGAGTGGAAAAAACCCCTTCTGATCTTCTAAGTTCATCATATAGCTTCCAAAGAAATAAGGTAAGTGAAAACAGAAGGAGACCATATATTTTGGAGGAAGTTAATGACAGACAAACCCCACAATCATAACAAAGCCTATAGTAAAAGAATTTCAGATTTTATTTACTGCATCATGTGGGCTGCTTTGGGGGAAAGTGAGATATGCTAACAGCTAAATCTAGCATCACAAAAGTAGTTAGGCTGCTGTCTCTTTATCCACTTCAGTCCACCCCTTAAACACAATGAATCTCAAGTAGCTGACTTTGATTTCTTAACAATTTATGTTCTGATGTTGAGTCTATAAAATACTGAAGTTCCATGCAGAGAAATTCAAATTAGCCTTTCATCTACCACCTGCAACAATTATGCATTGGCATATATTCCACTTGGTTTTAAAAGTCCTGCTTCTCATTGTGCTGTATTTTATCCTACTCTCAGCATCCAGAGATCATGTTTCGTATGGATAGGGCCACCTAAGTATTGACACAGCCCCACAGATCACAGCTCTTACATTGCAGTTCTAAAGAGGACTGTCAGTAGAGAAATGCCTCTTCAGCTTCTCCTGGCTTATTTACATGGTCTGACTGAGATATAGTATAGCATCATGCTCGGAAACACAATACAGGTTTGAGGTCACATGTGCCACAGCTCATCTTTTTCTAACCTGAGTTTTGATTTCTCTTTTTATCCCTCTCACACAGACACCCAAAGTAAGACTTGGCTCCAGTTTCTGACAAATTATTTGCTTAAATGGAGCCTGACCCCTTCTAGTGCATACTGCTGTCTAGTCAGAATACTATTGAGAAACTCTTCCCTATCAGATCAATTTGCCCTTTGCATTTTATGAGGGTAGTGGATATCTGAAAAATGAGGGGAGGAGGGGCTAGGTGGGCATTCTAGTAGGTAGTTTTGTGGTGCTTATATCTCAAATAAATCTGAGAACGAGTCACGACAAATCAAGAAAATATTTATGTCTCTTTACATTTAAAAAACCCCCCATTTAGCCAGTGAAGACTCTTGGAATATTTTACTAAGAAACGAGGCTCCTATTACAAAGTAGTAAGAGTGATGATTCTTTTGCATCAGCAGGAGATATTGTCTTTGGAAATAAGTTTGCTGCATAAGCTTGTTGGGATGAGTTTTGGCTAGTATTCAGCTTTCACAGATGATATGTAATGAGCAGAGGGGGAAAAACCCCACACCAAAACCTCTCAACATAGTTTTCTCTGCCTTCCTCATCTGTTTTCCTTCCAGACTTCTGATGGCTGAAAAACCCTTGTGATGAGAGAGGGAGAAAATTGGTTTTCTGTGCTTAAATAGATCAGTCACCACTGAAGTCTGTAAAACACCCAGGCTCTACTCCCACATCAGAATTTGATTTGCTCTGCAAATTAATTTAGTACTTAGGAATATGACAAGCAATACAAGCCAGGATATACCAAGTCAGAGCCTAATCCCAGAAGTGTTGAGCAATCCCAAATTTCACTTTCAGAAGCAGTCAGTTCTCAAAGTACACTGCAAATTGCAAGTCTCTTTAGAGGTCTGTAAATAAGCTGTCAGCTGTAAAAGCCCTCACAAAGATCTGGGCTCCTATGTTTAGGCAGAGTTTGATATCAAAAATGTACCTAAATTAAATTACATACATTGCTGTACATAAAATAGACTTAAAAAACCCCAGAAAACACAGACATATCATAAATACTGTACTCTTTCACTACTAGATGTTTCCTTCTTTACTCTGCTAGGATACACATACCTTCTTAAGGTATAGCCACACATCTGTGATTGTACTACCCTGTTGAAATGAATTCCTACCAAGACAAGCAGCTTCAATGATGCTTCCACTGAAGAAAACAATGAACCCCCACCTCTGTGCATCTCCCTCTTTTGTCTCCAGAAATGGCACAATAATTTATTTTATGTATATTCCTAATTGAATGAAATACCCCTGCACAGACTTGAGAGTGATTCAGCACTGGTCCAGCTGCCTTTCCCTTCAGCTTAACACAATACTATCAAGTTTGAAGTGTGACCAAGAAGGGCAAAGCAGACTAAGGAAGAGAATTAAAGGAAAATTAAATGAGTCAAAAAAACACACTCTCAGGATTAAGGTGTTTTCAGTTTAGTTTTCATAGCTATATCTGCAGTTTTAATGATCATACTGAGCAATGTTATGAAATAATGTTAATGTTTAGGGTAAAAATGCACTTCTAGGTGGCTCATAAGTTGTAGAGGTAAGAGGAGATAAGAATTAATAAGAGGAGGTGTTTTTAGTGTAATCATAATGAAAAGATGCCACATAATAAGCAGTCAAACTAAGCAAAAGGCAAAAGTCTTGGAAAATTAAAGGAAAAAAGGAAGATGTAATAATAAATAAATAATCCCATTTAGGAAGAAAAAAGATAAAAAGACTGGTGAGCAATCTTTGGTTTTTTTCCTTGAGATACATTTTTCATTCAGAAAGACAAATTCATGCCCAATTGTGACCCATTATGCAGTAGCAATATACAAATCTAGGCTTTTCTACAAGGATTTACATATACTTCATGTAACAAGAAACCTTGTCACTAATAAGATGCTTATGAAGTGGAAATACTGCACTTTTCTTCACTTTTTATTGCTACCATGGGGAATGGATACTAGATTATTCTAGTAAGAAAAGAACAACTGGGAAAACTTATATTTTCAGATGGCATGAACCTATTGATTTACTATCCTATCTATATAGGTATATATATTTGTGTGTATCCATACATATACAGCAGAACTTTTTTACTCAGGCTTTGGTTTTTTGTTTTTGGTTTTGTTTTTTTTTTTTTTTTTCCAGAAGAGACTTAGGAAAACATTAGATTTGCCAAAAAGACAAAGCTAAGTCAGTATTTAGAAAACATAAATTTCCATCAAAAAAGAGAGTACTGTATTGCCAAACTGTCCTGTGAAAAGGCATGGACTGCAACTAAATATTAAATAGTTTACAGTTTTCTTGATAAGAAGTTCAGGTTATATTAGAAGCAAAGCAGTAGATTCAGTAGTTGCTGCCACTTGAACTAAGCATAGTTACATCAGATGATTTATGGATGACTGAAACACTCAGGCAATTTAAAAAAAAAAAAGTACTTTTGAAGAATAGACCATAATTTACAGTGAAAGGTACTATTTAAATTCAGTCACAAAAACACTTTCATTGACAATGTGTAACCCACGTCATTCCTCTTTTCTGCCTGCAGAACAATTCTTTTAATTCATAATTTAATGTTCATAATCTTTCCTTATAACTGTGATGCTTGACCTGTGAACTGGATAGCCCATGTCCTCTCTCAAGTCTCTCATTTTCACAAAGGTTGCTCAGCTGCATGATTCATGTCACAAGCAGGATAAACTCTGCTTCTGTTGTCCTCTCCTTTCTGCACATCCTATGCATGTGTTCAGTAATAGCTCCCGCAGTTGTTATATGGAAGGTAACGCTCCAAAGATCAAGATTGCCAAAATGCTCTTGCAGTTTCAGCATTACCAGTGTCACATTACCCATGGCTGGTGTCATAATCCATCAAGATCATACGGTCTTATATGAGTCTTCTTTGAAATGAAGGAGAGGTCATTTCCCCACTGAAATCACCATCATACAGTCATACAATGAGCAGTAAAGCCCTGTCCAATGTGCTCTGTTAATTAGGGCTGCTATAGCTTTTTGTACTGTTATTTGGTAACACCAAAGAAAATGCCAGGAAAAGAACACAGGGAAATGGAGTGCAAGGAGGATAAGTAGCCTGGCACTGTGGCCATCCAGACAACAGATATAATTTATCTGTGGTGATGTCTCTGGCACAAGGTGAACTTTTCACTCGTGTAAAAGCTCTCAGCATGAGCTCTTTTCCAGTAGCTCTTCAATTCTCCCTATTGTTTCGTTCCCTTGGCAGCATATTTATTCTTTCTCATGTTCACAGAGGTGTTTCTTCAATTCCAGGGGGCATGTATTAATAATTTAAAACTCTTTTGGAAGTAAACTCAATTAAAAAAATGATTTAAGCTTTTCTAATGTTGGAAAAGGTTCAGTTCAGGGTGTTTGTATAAAATCAGACATGGAAAGCGTACAAAAAAAAGGCAGAAAAGTTGACTTTCTGAAGCATTATTGCTCTGTACTATATAAAAATGAGGGAAAATGTGGCCATTAGTTCAGGTCAAAGATACCTTCTTAAAGATCATAGCACAGTTCTGTCATGAAACATGAGGATAGATGTGAGCACCTCAAAGCCCCCACAAAACAGAGCTGTTTTTAGTCTGAAAACAGCTGTGGAAAGGTCACTGAAGACAGAATTATGGGTTCAGTAGTTCTGTCCTTATACATGGAATTTAACTCTTTTACATACACATGAGGAAAAGCAGCAGCTGTTGCTGGGCTTCGAAGATACCCACAAAAATAAAGCAGAACAGCCTCCAAATGAGCAATTCTTCCAAAATGAAAAAGCTCCATTAAAAAAAAAAAAAATTGAAAAAGCATACCAAAAAACCTGTGCATGCATATCTGGAACTTATTTGGAAAAGGGACATTTAATTTGACTAAATGAAGACCCTGCTAAATCTGAAATTAAGCTTTACTTATCCTGTAATTAATAGATGCCTGATCCATGACACTGAGCCCTACAAAAAATAATTCCATTAGGTTCACAGAATAGCCTTATGTGTAGCTACAGACTTCTTGGATAGATAGTCAATTCTTACTAAGATAATGGAAATAGAACATATTTAGTAACATTTGCAAAAGCAACAAATGTTGGTAGTCTGTTATTTATTGTTACATAAAATGTGCAAATATTTGCAATTACAGATTGAATGTATTTTTACATGTTTTCTTTAGAAACATAATATGAAGTACAAAATGTTTTGGAGTGGCTGCATTAATATTACCTTTCTATTCCCTCAGCTTTTTTACCAGGTTCAAGGAGATATGTGCTTGAAGATAATTGAAAATGGGAAACAAAAGGATGTTGTCATTCGAGAAGGGGAGGTAAAACAGGATTGTGTTTCTGTTATAGTTGTGCATAAATATGTTAAATTAATGTTTTATGTAGTATTTACAAATCAGTTTATCTCTGCTGAGCCAGAGATGGCATCAGGATTAAAAAAAAAATACCAACCCCCCAAAAAAAACAAATAAACAAACAAACTTGAATGGAGTATTGAAAATGCCATGTAATTAACAGCAAGCTACAAAACACTGTGTTCAACATTTAACTATTTCAGTATCAGATAGTCAGGAATATACTGAAAGAAGTTCTTACTCCTCTGCGTGCCATGGAATCTACCATGTGAATTCAAGCAGATCAGTCTTTTATTTACACATGGCCAGGTACACTCTGCTCACCCACACACACACACCAATAAGCTAGCTGCCTAAACTTAGAAATTTAAGCAATTCAGCATTTTCAGCCTCCTTTATTCCTCACAGCTAGCCTTTACAACCATCACAACATGAGAACAGTTTTTAAAGAAGCATTTATGGATAAAATGTATGCAATTTTTCCTTATAGTAAACTTCCTAAAGCGTAGATTGCAGTGCTTTCACTGAGAGCATGACTAGATGCTTTACTTGGTGTTACTATAGGCTAGATGTGCTACACTGCCCCTCATAGCTATTAACACAAGCTTGAACTGCACTCAAGTCTTTGAAAGGATTATTCAGTCTAGTGGGGAGAGCCTTTAAAATGGAAGACATGTATTAAACCCAACAGCTTGAGGTCATTAAAAGTATTACAATTTTTTCAGTGAAGAAACAGAACTACTTTTTCAAACTGTGAGGTTCTGGTAATGCAGCTCACACTGCAGAAGCACACCCAGCTGGGATCTTAGCATGTGCCACAAGCATTAACAAAAAGGAGCACACAATATCCTTAGTGGAAAGGCTGACACTAGCACTAGTGAGGCACTGTCATTAGCTCCGTTTTGTAGACAGAGAAACTGTAATGACTGGCCCAACCTTGGCAAAGACATCTGTAGCGCTGAGGAGTACAGGCTTACCACCTTCCTACACAGTCAGATAGCTGCTAAAAAAGGGCTTCTCAAGCTTCAGTAATAGACTGCTTCAAACCACATGTTGTCTATTCACATTGTCGCTTGTATGAATAAATAGTCTCTCATGTTTAATTATTTCTGGAGAGAATAACACTCCTCATCATGCAATCACAGGTGCTCACTGTGTTGAGAAAGGATACATGTGTCTTATCAGTTTAGACGTTTTCTTGAGCTGACAAAAAATTTGCTTTTTATTTCCATTTCAGCTAGTCAGGAATTCCACTAAATTTATAAATTCCAGATAAGTAATTGGTTAGATTTTAATTTCAATTGTGTTCAGCAGTGATGATCAAATAAGAGGAGAGAACCTGACCGCCATAAAGGCGGTCACTGTCTCATTGTTCACAGAGAAAGCAAGAGTGTCTGTAAAGCTTCAACCAAGTGGGTGAAGCTGCAAAGGAGCAACACAAGATCCAGAAAGAGTAGGGGAGAAGTTGGGCAGGAAGATGAGGATTTTGAAGATTTCAGGGCAGGAGAAGGATGATGCGAAAAACAAAGACTGCCTGCACTGATTCTTTCCCATTTCTTTGAACAGATGTTCCTCCTACCTGCCAGGATACCTCATTCTCCTCAGAGATATGCAAACACTGTGGGTCTTGTGATTGAAAGGGAAAGACTGAAAACAGAAATTGATGGCCTAAGGTGAAGTATAAACTGTTGACTAACATCTTAGGATTCGTAATATGAACTAATTTCTCGTGTCAATAAAATACTGTATTTTACTTTCCTGATAATTTATCAGATTTCACCCTGGCAATTTTGTACTAATTCTATCCACACATCTATTTATTTATACACGCATAAACAGAGATTTCATTTAGCATTTTAGTTAAACAAAGAACATGTTGAAATATCTTAATTGCATGTTCTAGTTATAGCTAACTATTTATGTATTGCCTACTGCTATCACCTTAACTTTAAAAAGAAAATCTCAGAGCGCGCTCTCAACTCAAAATCAATTTTTTTTTTCTTAATTCTGGCAAGCAGAATATTAATTACTTTGTAAGCACTGAAAGCAAAAAGATGAAGAGCAGCTTTCTTGGCAAGTGTGTGGGAAGCTGGAAACAAAAGTCAATTTTCTTAACAGTAGAATCTCTACATTATACACCTCTGCCTAGCTTTCATTGCCTTATGAGAACATCATGTGAGTGGTTTACTTTTTGTATTCTAGTGGGAGCAGGATTAAGATTTGTCTTGTTGTTGTACAGAATTCACAAGTCTGAGAAGGCAGGTCACAGCCGTAGCATTAGCCAATCTAGAAAAGATGTTTCAGTATTAACTAGACGTGACTGACCAGAGTTTACATCTGTTCATGTAATTTGAAAGATTTAAAGCTACAGTGGTATCTGTAATTTACTGTTTCTGTACTTTCACCTACAGTTTTGATTGTTGTATGGGTAGTGTCAGAGCACGAAGATTGCCAATATGCAGAACTAGAAAGACATACCTTTTCATTAAAAAAAAAAAAGCCTGCTGAAAGAAGTAAGAAACTAAGGAAGAGACCATTTAAAAAAACCCAACCTGTTGCATTACAAGCTAAAGACAAGTTCAGTTCACTTAAAATATTGTTTATCTATGCAGTTGCCCCTTTTGGCCCTTCATTGCAGGTCTGTGGATTGTGAGAATTTACATTATTAAAAATATATTTTGAGCTGGAAACAATTGGCCAGTGATTCAGATAACAGTGTTTATTATTAATGTAATAAAAGAACATAAGTAGGTTTAAATAACTTTAAGTAAAACAACCTACCATGTACGTGAGTCTAAGAATGGTATGAGTTAGAGAAATCCTGAACACCTTTTTAGGGATTTCAGGCCAGTCTAGAGATTTGTACTCCAATATAAGCATGCTCTGTGGAGACGTTAAACTTAAAGCTACCATATGCTTTGCAAGTGGAAACTAACAAAGCACATTCTCAACTGAAAATATCAATCAAGTGTCTGAAAAAAGAATGACTTAGAGGTTTTTGGTGCCTGTGTTTTTACACTGATATAATGAAAAAAAAGGCACCTGAAGTTTTGGAAGTGAACAATCTTGTCATGTTTTTGAACCTGTATTGCCACTGTGTGTTCCTGGGAGAGATGGGAATTTACAACCAGAACCTCTCATCTCCTCAAACTTTTTTCACTGCCAGCCACCTGCAGCAAAGACTGTACAAGAGAAATTCATAATGAACTTTGAAGTACGCTGACTCAAGGTCTAATATTACATTACTGTTCTATTATTTATCATGTCTACAAGACTTAGTCATAAATCAGAGCCCGCAGCATGCTGATTACTGTACAAGTGAAGAATAAGTAGCCTGCCCCACTATTTAAGCCTAAGTAATGATTACATGCCTTGTACTATAAGAAAAATGATCTAGCTAATCTTAATCCTATGGCAGGCAAATAATAAAAAACCAAAAACAAACAAATAAAAAACCCCACAACTTAGTTTGATGTTAGTCATGTTGTTGCATACTTTGCACATTCCCAGGTGCAAATCTTTTTAACAAAAAAAGACATTTGTAGCACCTCCTTTCTCTGCAGATTCTGTGTTAAAAATTTGTCGTCGTAGCACAGTTTTTTTTCCATATTGGAGGCATACATAATGTTAGTCCCTTCAGTGTACCCTGTTCTTGCAAAACATGAGGAGCTGGGGAGCTCTTAAAGTATTTCTGGACAATATGTAGATAGATACGCAGGACAGACAGGAACATACAAATATGCAGAACATAATTCCATAATCATTTTTTCCCTCTTCTGAAACTCATTCCAGTAACTTTAACCCAAAACTACACACAGGATCTCTTTAAAACCAGCCACAATACAAGTGACAGTACTAAAGCCCATCACTCCTTGGCAGCCCATGCAGTCTTTTTAAAATCTAAGTATAAATTCTCTATTTGTCATTACATAGATTATATCTGATGACCTGTTGATCTCACCACATTTATTTGTTAAGACATAAAATAATGCAAGTGAAACACTAAGTTCCTCTTCAGAGAGGTAAACTAAATACTACCCAAATCTATGCAGCTGAAAGCCACCTATTTTTCGCAAATAAGTCCATAAACCACCTTTTGTTCTTACCAGCCCATGCATAAGCATTAAGCAAGCTTACTTTCTTAATTATGGGCATTTATCTCATAGCTGCATGGAAGCAATGACTGGAAATGGTATTTGTGGCCAGTTTTTTTGTCGTAACAAGGTGAAAGTTACGGGTCCCAAGAGACTATGTCACCAGTCATTTCCTGGATTAAATCTGGAAAGCTTTCTGATGGAATTCGGTGACTTATCTCTGACTGCTCAACAGAACTACAATGCACTCCATAGAAGTCTGAGCACCTCACCCACCAAGTCACCTAACCAGGAAAACAGAAAGCTTCCCTAAACAACCATTCTACAGAATGAAGTACACTGGGCATGAGAACAACACACTCTTCCACAACATCAAGTAGCTATTTTCTTCAAAAGACTGAAACTGCCTGATCACCAAGTTAATAAAAGGATTGACTAATGTCTTTACTTTGGCAGATACTATGTTGGAGAGACCACTAATGTCCTCTTTGAAAAATGGTTTCACTGTGAAGATCTCGGCACTCAACTTATACCAATCATTAAAGAGTAAGCTTTTTTCTTTGTAAGTTAACAAAAAGATGGTTAAAATTGTCTTGTAGATCTTCATCAGTCTGTGACTTACATAGTTAATTTTCCATTTACGCTGCATTTTACATAGACTTGTTAAAACTTAAGTGCTATTCTACAAACTTTTAATCACATCTTGTATGTCCCAAACTCATCAAATTAGATTAAAAAAAAAAAAGAAAGAAAAATATTTCTTTTTTCTATCTGGAACATACTTTTTTTTTAACCACTAAAAGCACATTGCTCCCAAGTACGAAAAGAACTGAATGAAAAATTAACACTGATTGATGCTAGGTTAACTAGATAAAACACTAAATTGCCTTAGGGCTTCTTTCACTCTTGCTTTAACCTAAGTACTTTAAATTGATATTGTTTGTGCATAACCAGGACTGTGGCAAATTTCGTAGAGAGCTCCTTTCCAGGAAATGTGTGAATGTCATTGATTAATCAATTTGTTAAATGGTTGCTAAAGGTGAACAAGGGAATTTTTCAGTGACATGAATTTTGTAGGACTTTCAGACAAACCCTGTGTCAATAACATAGGTATAGTCCTGTTGCACAGATGTGATAGTAGCTGAGGATCTGGCACATGTATTCTCAGCACAAAAACCTGATGGCCAGTATTACTTCCTAGTCTTTGTTAACATATAGAGCATGACCTTTTTACTTGTGTTTAAATGTTCATTATTCCAGGTTTTTCAATTCAAGGCAATATCAAACTGGAAAACCAAATCCAGGTAATGCAAATTAATTTCAGAATTAGAACAATTGCCAATTGAACAGCAATGTTTTTCACCACATAGAATGATTCAGTTTCTGTTTTTCTTTATGATTGTGTAAATTAAAGTTACTTTGGGAAGTAATTCCTTTCATTATCTCAACCACAAATAAAAACCACCTACATGATTATCTACAGCATCTTGGTTGCTCATGTGATGCCATCATAATGACCTATCAGGTAACTATACAGTGTGAAATCTTAGTACCTCTATCCTTGCATGACTTTCTAGTCTTATGCTAACCAAATTTCATTTCTGACTATGCATAGTGATATTTTTGTGAGTTGAATCTATAAACTCTACACCTACTTGTACTTTACCTATAACTATACATTGTGACCTACTCTTGGGACACCTATAGAAAGACAAATGCTTGTAGTTCCTGTAGTGTTTGATTTGTTTAACATTTGATTTCTGTTCTGTCCCCAGTTTTTTATTTTGCCTCTGTGGATAGTGATTGCAACTTCCACACTGGAGCAGACACTATAGTTGTAACTCCACTCAATTCTGTTGGACACAGATACAGAACAGAGAGAGTGACTGTTCAAGAAAACCAGTCTGTTAGTTTTGGAATTAGGAATTGGTTTTCTCAAACATAGTGGTTGCTTTTTGTCTGGAAACCGAGGTCTCTACTGCAAGGATACTGCAACAGCACCTTCAGTGGGAAACTTGTTTTGCTGAAATCTTACAATCCTGTAGGTCCACAGCATGTGCATGATCCATTGCTATTGATTAACAAATTATGCTCAAAATACTACCCTCATGTCTTCTCTATGTACTAAAGACTATGCTATGCAACTTTCTGTACCTGCAGAAACAGTTTCTATGGACTATTTGCAAGTGTTTTAATTAGGTGCAACCTGGTCAGTTCTGCTGCAAGAACTACCTGGAAGGTCTCCATTACATTGCCAGGTTCTTAGCTGACACATGGAAAATCAGCATAAGAACAGCAGGAGCTGCCTGTAGGATGCCCAGGAGAGCCTGAGGTTCCCACCTGGGGAGTTCCTGCACCAGTTTGCCAAATGCTAACCAGTTCAGTAACCAGTAACCACTGCTCACTTAGGTTTGTTCCTTCAAATCTGTCTACTGTCTCATCTATGCAGACAAATGACTGAGGGACATCCTGCACCAACCAAGAAATTTATGATTTAGGTGCACTGAATGTGCACACATGCACAGCTGTAATTCCCAGCTATGCTACTCTTAAAACTACAGGAGTAGCTTGAATGTCATCCTCCAGTCACACATATAATTTAAATTCCATAGCTCTTGTTACAAGATAATGATAAAATTCAGTTTCCCTCTCTGAAAACTTTCTGGAACCAGCTATCCATGGTCTCCACATTAATTCCTGAATGTTTTAAGTAAGATGATTCTTAAGAATTACTCTAATAGAGACAAAAGTTCTAATGAAACATTATTTCCCCATGTATCCCATTTCTCAGCTTGACAGTTACTGCCTGCCATTCAATCAATAATGGAACAAAGCTCTTACTCAAATCCTAAAATGGGGAAAAGCTGTTTTTTGCATGAACATTACTGTTCTTAAAAATAATTAATTAAACCATTGTCACCAAAATGAAAAGTTCACAGAAGAGTCCTCTGGATGGGATAGCAACCTTAAAGCCCTTGCAATTAAGAAATGCTAAGCCAGTCAGAAACCCTTCCTGAAAAAACTTTGCAGCTGAACCAGCTTTTGGCATTGGTTCTTTAACTGATTGGTGAATGTACTTCTCAGGAAAAGGCTCCATGTTCCTTATAAATAAAATATTATTGTCTCCAAGATCCTACTTTTATGCACCACCAAAATGTGTTTCTTTTAATTTGAGCATGTCACCTCTCTTCAGGTGTTGGTGGTTTGTTTGGGGTTTTTTGCACAGGGAGGTGGGTGGGTTCGGTAGGGCAGGTACTGTCTATCACTGTGTGTTCATACAGTGTTTAGCAGAGGAAATATAATTTCAGATTAATCCTCTAGATGCTGCTGTAATAAAAAAAATATAATCTCACACATGCTATCCATGTTCAATACTGTGATATCCAATAAGCATCCCTCACCAGGCAAAGAATTTATGTCACTAGCAAATTAATTATATCAATGCATAAACAAAATAACTTTAAGGATTTATATTGTTAATTTTTTGGCAGAAGATTAGCGCTGTAAAAAACCCTGTGACAATCAATCAGAAGCTATGTTACATCTTGAAACCTTTTTTAAAATATAGAATTCTGAGAAACTGATAGTGATAAACCCAATAAAGATGCTCTTTCCTTTTAATTTATTCAAAACCTGTAAAAATGCAAAAAAAAAGCATGAGAGACTTCAATGAAACTGAAGAGAAATTTGAAGAGAATTTTTTTCAAGACAAAAAAAGGCAAGAAAATATAGTTATTTTTTTCACAGCTCAGTACATCACTCTCAGAGGAATGGATTCTCCCCTTGGATTAGCTGTTATGTCAAGAAAACAAATATTTTAAATTCTCTTGTCTTAATTCTTGCTGTAAGCAAAAGGCAGTCAGCAAAGTTACCTGGCAGACTTTTGACTGGGGGAACAGCTCCCTTTTTGTAATTTTCAGGTCTCATGGACAGTAAGCAGCTCAACATCTCAGTGATATATAAGGAAAATACCCCACATTTTTAGTTACAGACATTTTAGCATGTACCTTCTGTAACTCAGTGAGATTTATGTTTAAAATAAATAAATAAATCCATAAATAAATCAAAGTTTGACTGAGATACAAGTAAGCTGGTAATATGTTCACTCTGGCAGTACACACAACTGACAGAGAAATAACGCTATGGACTTATGCAGGAAGTGGAGTTCAGCAATCATCATGATACTTGCAACATATGACAAGCTACCAATAGTTTTTCATGATGTTTCACTCAAGACACATTTTAACATTATTTGAACTAGCTATGCAGAGGACTGGGATTCAGGTTTTCTTTCAGTTTCTCTTCTGAAAATCCAGAATCCCCTCAGTTTAAAAGCACTGGCTGAAGTGCTCTAAGGTTCCTCTCTGTGTAAGCCTGAACTGGTGCCCCACCTTCTTGGAAAGAAATGAAAGAAAATTGGAAAAAAAAAAAAAAAAAAAAACAAAAAAAAAAAACCCAAACATCTTGAAAGAAATCCTTGATTGCAGCTCACTCTAGAGGAAAGCTATAAATGGAATCAATCAAGCTCCAATTGCTTTTTAGAAAAACACCACATAAAAACCCCCAAACCTAAGTCTGGACTTTTTCTTGATTTATTTATGATTTCTGGCTTAGTCAATGGTGGAGAAGGTCCTTCTGAAAGCAGGGTAGTGAGCATATATGAAAAAAACAGCAGAAGAGGGACTCAAGTACCATCGGGTAAAATACAATCAGAAACATAAATTGCATATAATCCTTACTTGAGGCACCTTCCCTGGAACTGTTTTGTGCCTCTTTTGTTTCCATGTTTAGAAATAAAATTTGAGACCACTCTCACCGCCTTTTATCAACAACAGTGAATGTGTTTAGGCTATAGTCTATGCGTGGAACACTCAAGATGGATTGGTTTGGTTTACTTTACATAGTTTTTGACATAAGGAATCACAGTTCTCAAATCTTGCTTCTTTCAGTTGAATCAAACTGAAAGCAAGATTCTCTCAGTGTTTCTATTTCATCCCAATTTTCTAGTCAAGAGATCAAGAGACAGTTCAGGCAGAGAAACCTCAGTTCTAATGAACACTGATGGCTGAATATTCTTTGCAAAAGTAACCACAAGCTCAAAAGCTTATCCTGCCACACTCACAGAAATAATCCTGGCTTCTTTTAAATGAAGCTTGATGGTGGAAAAAAGTGCAAAAAAAAAAAAATTCCCAACTTAGGCTTGTTTAAAAATGAACTTTATGAACACTGATGGTATAGGTAAAATGTCAGGTCTACAGTTGTCCAAATTAATCTACTTCTAATTATAAATGAAATTTTATTTCACATAAAAGCTTTATTGTCAGTGAACATACATACATATATATATATATATATATATATAATATAAAAAATCCCAGTCCTGTAAGGACTTCACTAGCAACACTTCATTGATTCTCACTGTACCCAGGGTAATTTGCAATCTGCGTTTAAGATCTAGTCTGTACTGTTAGAACAAAACATAGCTTTATGCTTGTGATTCAGGGCAGACAAACCCTAAGGAACTGAATGAGTATGAAAAATTGTGTGCTTTCTTCAGCCAGTGGAGCAGGGATACCATACAATCTAGGGCATGGTCTGTAAATGTTTTGTCGTTTCAGTAGAGCTATTAAGCCTGTTAAAAGAGTGAGCTCAGCACTATAAAAATCGTCTTCTGTACTATCATCCTCTGTAGCTAATCCAGTCTAACCTCTATAGACAGGATTTCGTCTTCAGTCTTGTTTCACTAGTGTATAAAAATCAAGGAAATCTTTATTCTTCAACTTTTTCTTATTTTCACTTACCTGGCTAGTGGGATAATATTAATTCAATTACAAATACCTCAGAAAACTAAAAATATGGAAAAAGAAATTCTCTCTTCATTTACACTAGAGCAAATACAGGGGTGTGCTTTTGAACTTAAAGTCACTCAAGTACAAATATTTGTGCCTTTCTGTTTTAAGTACCTTGAAATCATTCTAAAGATACTGTTGCTGTGGGAGTTTTTGTTAAATAAGAATGGTAATCTTGGAAATAAGTTTTATTTGCTATATTTCTGTTTAGAAAGTTAACTATTTGATTCTCTCTTCTTTCATTTTTTTGAGGAGTTCCAACATACCTAGATAGATCACTCCTTTTCTATAATATGTTACTTCTTTCTGCTATAAGTACTTACATTAAAAGAAACAGTATATAAGCTTTTATATATTAAGGACTATTCCTCTAGGGAATTTATTTTGCTAACAGCCACCAGGAGGTCTGCAGTACAGGACAGTATTCAAACAGATGCAGAGAGCCAATCACTTTAAACTGTTTAGACCCATCATAAGTGTACAATTCTCCAAATCACCATCTCTGTAACTTGCATCAACAATTTGAATATTCTCTTTTTTTCATATATTTTATCCCCATCGCTCTCTTCTGGCAAAGATGCCCACATACATACACTACTCATCTTTATCTTGTCATACCTATATCCTTTAAGTAACTTCTAAGTCAGGTTTATATCTATTTTGAAGCCCACCTAAACTGCAAAGGGTATTGTAGGTGGGAAAAGGGAATAGAATCATCTAATATAACCCTCCAATGCTTATAAACACACAACCTCTCACTGGCTTCATCCAGTTTCCTTCCCCTCACAGGTAACAACTCTTCGCTCCACACCAGTCCCTAGTGAGTGTAGAGTTCATACTGAAGATGAACTGTTCAGACAGACCAGTCTAAGTCAGCAATATTTAATACTCAAAGAAAATAGGATTACAATATCTGGAGTATGGCTGCTATAGTTTTCCACATGAAAACTTGGACTAAACTCTTTAATCCCAAACTGCAATGTATTACCCAAAACCCAGGACTGCAGGCTGCACACGCTCTGGAGCCAGGAATGCTCCAAGAAGTTTGTTAGGGTCCCAGAGCCCAGAACCCTTAAAGACAACATTCACCAAACAAAAACGCAAGAAAGTCTCCCATAAGAAGTCTACTTCTCCCACAATAATCTCAGCTGAGCCTCCTCAAAGAGAGGCAGATCATCAACTCTAGTCTCTGGGAGTTCTCCTATTGCTTCACCATGTGAACAAAGCCACTATGCACCTTTAGTGCATAATGTAACAAACCTATCAAGAAAATAGGAAGGAATACCTTATAAAGTTGTTTTCATTTCTATTCAGACTTCTGTGAAAAAAAAAAAAAAACAAAAATTAAGAGCTCTAAAGCTCAGTAGGTATGCCTTCTCTAATAAGGTAGATTCTTTCTTCCTCTACCCTCTTAAATGCTCCCCAGATGGCAACACGTGAAACAAAAAAACTCACTAATGGGGTCAGTCTGACATTTTCACCAGGGTTTCTAAGGCTATTTAGTAGTAATAGCTCATACACATACAAATCCTTGTCTCACAAATGCAGTGAGGCCTCAACACTTGGTATAATGAAATATCCTATTCCTCCTCTATGGAAACTGAAGTTACACTCAAAGAGCATTAATGAAATGTCCACAGTTATGAAAGGCAGATTCAGAAACAAAATTAAGACTTCTGACTTTAGGATTGGAAAAAGTGTCAGTATTTCTCAGTACAATTTATCAATAACCCAGCTAGATCATGAAGAACCTGTAAACAGAATTATGGCTTAAATATTGCAAATTTTTTGTTCTAATTTATTTCCTTCCTTATGGCTGATGAAATCTCCTTTTGAAAAGGCTATATTTCTTTATTATAAAAATATTTTTCAAGGCTTTCCTCATCAAACTTCCTTGTTTCAATTAGGAAAAAAAAATTGTTGTTCAATTTCCAGCATAGATTTAATGACACGAAGAAAAATGTGCCTAGAAATAATTACAGGGACAAGTCATAAATTAGCAGTCATGCCAATTCTCAGGGCATGCTACAAAAACAAATACAGTTACACAGGGAAATGTATAATTACACCAAGTGAGTGCTGTATTTTCAGCTAAATGTTTCTGCATCTATATTCAACAGCAGTGAAATGAACCAATGACCCCCAAAGTAATCAGTCACTGTCAGGTCTTTCACTCTGGATTTTTATATGTTTTTTTCAAACCCAGTTGTCTGAAATTACATCCCTTATTTCACAGGTTTTATTTGCAGAGGTATTAAAGTCCTACTAGTCTCATTGGCATTTCTGTTAATATGAAGAATAAAGTAGATTTTTTTTTCATAGAAATTAAGTAGGTACATATGGGAAAAACATCCCAGGGTGTGTATTATTGCTGGCATTGGGAATTAAATGTGAAATTCTGCAAAACTCCCACATTAGAACTATTCATTATAATATAGTGTTTAGGAGATGGAAATTATAATTGGAAAGTGTACAAAAATATGTTAATACATAATTTTAATGAGCTCTTTAGGGTTACCCTAGTCTGGGCAACTCTGAAAACAAAAGAGGGTTCGACAGCTCCTCTTTGCATAAGGATATTTTCTGCTTTTACAGAAGGAGACACCATTTGTAAGGGACTGTCTCACAGCCTTGCATAGAGTAGAGGCCACATTGTTCCTGAGGCAGCACATTACCTTAAGAACATATAAGTTGATTTAAAGATTTGAAGATTGTTCCAACTAGAATGTGCTGTCTAGAAGTAAAGGATGGAATGTCACTGAAAAATATAGGTTTTCATAAAGTCAGTGTAATAACTTTGACAGTTGACCTTATTTCAATATATTTCATGTGCTTTATTGCTCTTATCCTTTGCACAAATCCTGAAGAAAAAAGGTTTGCAAGAGAGCAATGAAAGAGCTTGGGAATAGTAGGGCTCAAGAAACATTCTAAGGATGAGATGGTCTGATTTTTCTACAAGAAAACTTAGGCACATCACAGGGGTAGAGGAGGAGGACCCTCCATGTAACGTACGAGTTTGGGGTAAGCAAATACAGTCATGTACACGTGGTAGGTCAATGTCAGTCCTCTTTTACCTGCCCTCTCTATTGCTATCAGAAGTACAGCACTCCCAGCAAGTTCCAAACTCTTCCTTAGATGGTCTCTGTTGAGGCTGTAACTACCTGTACATTCATTTGCTGTTTTCTTGTAAGCAGTTCTCTTCTTTCTTGCCCATTTTAGTATTCTCAGTCTCAGTACATTCTCTATTGTTAACTGAAATCAACTTCCACTAAAACCTTTAATTTCCTTTTTTAAATATTTACCAACTCATTTCATAAACATGATGTATTTTTCAGCTTAACATGATATCATCACATTCTAATTTAAAACTGAAAAGAGCTATAAACCCCATAAAGAACACATCGCTGTGATATGAATTTTTAATAGTAATGATCTACAAAAATGGACTTTAGTATTGAGCTATTTAAATGGATATCCAGAACATGTAACAAAATGTTAGATTTGATCTCCCTCTTACTTGGAAAAACATACACAAGACTTTCAGCTGATTAGCTTAGAATTGCTGTCTTCTTGCATTTTGCTAGTATATTTTTACTTTTACCATCATTAAACATGTTGTCTCCTTGTCTCATAGCATTGCTAGAACAGACCTCTAGAAAGAGACTTACACTTCCTGAGATACTGTTGAAAGCTAATGTAGAGGCTAAGCAGAAATATATGCAACAATATCTAAATATAAGCCATTAGCCTTATGGGAAGCACTCAGTTCCTTTGGAAGCTCCAGGCTTCAACTCTGATGTGTGTGAGACTACAAAAAAATGAATTCTCTTCATTGTAGCTTGTTAGCTCCAGTTCACAATTCCAAAGACACCTGCAGCTTTTAGCATCATGCAAGGGTTAAATAGGGACTCAGTCAAGTAGTCAAGATAATGTCACACATGTCACTTACCTCCTCACCACAACACTCTCTTATTTGTTCTGCAGTAGCAGGTAATCAAATCATCATACTGGATCACACTAAAGGTTAATTTCATGCAGACACAGTTTTCAAAGGCCATTGTACTGGGAAAAATGTCATTAATATCAAAAGTACTATTAGGCAAAAACCCTGTCATAGGCCAGGATCTGACAAGACAAGTGTCAAAAAAAACAGCTTTTACACTGAGGAACTTAAAGTCTAAATAAACAAAAGTCCATCTTTACTTGAAAGGAAATGAAGCTGTTAGAAATTGCCTGTATATCCCAAGCAAGACAGGACAGTGCACCATAGTAATTGCAGGGTGTATTACACTTGACATTGGCCCCAAGTAGTGCCACTGTAGTGGCCAAGTAGTAGGCCACTGTGTGGTGTTGTCCCTGCAGATCAGGGCAGCTGAAATCAGAGACCAGTAGAAAGAGGAAAACTAGCAACATTATGTTTGTGGAGAATAAGTGGAAGAAGTTAAGCTACAAACTTAGACATTTTATAGTTACTTCTCATTGTTAGATTTGTGTTGCTTCATGGTCACAACAAAAACAAGTACTTTGGCTCTTTTGTACCCCAAATTCCTTGCAACTCACAGGGAGCATTCAGAGTCCTGCTTGCCTAAAACACCACAGTGCCATTCCTTGAGACTCATCTTTTTGTCATCCAACTTGTGAAGTCTGAACTTACTTGTTAGCTTGATGCTGGAATTCCTGACCTGTGGAGATGACGTATCCCACCCCCTGCCCTGATTTAAGCAGAATACCCATAACATCTCAATATTTGTCAAATGAAAAAAAAAAAAAGAACATAATAAAACCCCCCATACCTATCTCAACTAGGACATGCATTTCAGTAGAAAGCCCTGTCAGACAGTTACCAATAGGAACTGTCTTGTACACCAAAACTACAAGAAACTTTTCTAAATTCAAGAGTGACAACTTTTATTCTGATAACAAAACCAACCAAACAACAAACCCAACTGGTAAAGATTTCTACTATTAATGGAACAAAACATTTTAAAATCTTCTGGAATACTAATTGCACTGAGAACCTTCTGATAAGATTTCTGATAAATTTTCTTTTCCTCCTCTACTGTGTGTGAATATATATAATATTTCAACCTTTACTTTGTATTTTGCCCTAAAAAAACCCCCACAATTTTCCAGTGCAGCTTCAGTTAACCACATTCATAATTTAAGGGCAAGGTGTGTAAATGTTCCTAATTACCTCCAGAGTATGTTTGATGAACCCATGGAAATTAAGGAGAAAAAAAAAACCAAGACAACCAGACATAATGCAGTGTGGAAAATAAATCACCAATTACCTTAACACTGCATTTTAGAGTGAGGCTGGATGGAACCACAGTGGGTCATCTGGTCCAACATCCCAATATAATGGAGAAGAAATTTGAATGGCCGAAACTATTTCCTACAACAAAAGTGTTAGCATTCCACTCAGATTATCCAGAGATGGGTGTACTCAGTATTTACTCTGATCCTATAAACAGCAATAACATCTTCAGTACACTGCTATCCTTGTGGGATGGACGCACTGACCTTCCCACACATTGTTCAAAGACTGCATACAAAATGGTCTTCAAAGAAAAACTGACATGATACTTTCAAACCACTGCAGTGAAATACATCTTTAGAGCAGAACCAAAAGAATATTGCGTGATGAATACACTAATACTTACAAAGGACCTGTTCTCTTACTAGTATCAAGGCTAAGATTTGGCTGTGAGTTTATAACCTCAATACATTCAGGAGAAAATCTAGTGAGTTTTTCTGGAATCTAGTTGGCATTGCTACTTGAAATTACTCTATGGGTGTTCCCACCTGGCATCTCAGAATAAACTACTTAAGACCACCAAGGCAATTGCACTGTCTCTGCACTTCACTATGAGCTGCTAAATAACTAAAACTCATTTCATATAGCAGCAACATGCAGCACAAATTTTGAATTTTGCCAGCTACACTGAAATGCATTTATTCCTCCAGCTATTTTAAATCAAATCATTTGTGAAGGAGAATTACTGGAAATTGAATCCAGCTACAACTGCAGGAACACCACAAAAAATACATTTTATTAAATTTTAGGCTGTGATAACCTTATTGCTTCATCATGATCAATGTATTTAAAAACACATAGGGAAGAAGAAACATAAAAGCCAATACTAACTCTGTGAGAGATGTAGAGTAAGCTGGTTCTGTAGGCCTAACTCCACTTGCAATGTGAGCAAAGGCTCAGAGATGACACACCATATTTTACCAGTGCAAAGGCTGGTCTGAAAGAGAATGAGGAATATGCTGGCCAAAACTACTCTATTGCAACTTTTGAGTACACAGTTCTGACATCTTTGAAGAAACCACTCCATAAAGATACACAAATAGCACATGCATCTTACAGTCTCAAGTAACAAGTCCTGATAATGACCTGCTTACTGTTACAACTGACTTTTGACTAGATAGTATCTGTAAATTGAACCCTTCAAGTAAAATGTTTTCAAAGGTCAGGGGAAGCAAGTACCACTGATATCTCTCTGCCTTGCTTACAGATGAACTCCTGAAAGAAACACCTTTCCCACTAAATTCCACTTCTGTTATGAAGCCGTTTTCCTTCCCAGGCTGGTTAAATGATCATCGTGGTGAAATAAAACAGAAGAAATCCTTGAGTATGTTTGGAGACAACTTTGAAACAGAGGTAGGGAGGTCTAATTTCTCTAAAAAGAGAGGAATATTTTTTTAAAGATACAGATAATAGGTGCCTGCTGGTCAGATCAAGTGAATCCAGGCCTGAGAATATGTAATCAGTAGAGAAAGTTATGCATCCTGGCAGAATTCAGTCGTAGTCTGCCCTGCCCTTCAGAAGTACCTGCCTTTGTCCATTGCTTTGATTAGCTTGGGGCAGGGACTTCCTAGCTCATTACTTCCATTCACAGAATCAACCCGAACCTTTTATTTCCACTGATTACCTTTGGGACTGAAACAGCTCTTTTACTCCATTCCCTTACCCACTCTCTCTCCCTCCTCCCCACCTTCCCCCCCATATTTTCCAAATCAGAAGCACCAACATGATTCAATACTACTCAAGTGTATTCAGCTTCCATATGCGTTTGAACAGCGTTCATTGTACCAAGTCTAATATGAGTGTGTAAGTACACTATTTTTTCTGTCCCTCAATCTACATAAAGGGGAAACAAGGAAAACTGGACAGCACAGAGAGCCTGGGCTGCACTAAAACATTGCACTTCTCAGTTTAGTCCAACACAGTCTCGTTTGGGTGTAAATGAAGCTGTCACTATTTGATCTGTGCTGTATGCATGATGTTTACAAAACATACTCTTCCCCTTAATTACTTGGAGTCACACTCTAAAGAATACAATATAAATGACAGCAAAGTGACAGAGTGTAGGACTGTCAGGAAGAACACAGAAAGGGCAGATAATGAGAAAGATGAAGTCTAGTCTTCAGCTTTGTTACTTTAACAGAAGAAACTTTTCAACTTCAACAGGCTCTTGACAGGGCCCAGAGTTCATGAGGAGGAAGTGCCTGTTCCAAGAACAGAAGCAGGAACCATATAGATGCAAAACTGAGAGTAGGAGGCAGAAGGAATAGATAAGCGAGGATGCAGAGAAGCATAAGGAGTGGCAGGTGTGATCAGTTCCCTTTTTATCAGTAGGAATCAATATAAGAATACCAAACATAGTGTGAATTTTAATGTCTGTAAAAATAACGTCATCGTCTATGAATATTCTCCTGTAAAAATAGAATGTTTTTAATGCTGTTGGAAGATGAATATGGACACTTTGGTCACTGGAATGAATCCATTACTTTGCTTCCCTTTTTTAATTTTTTTTTTTTAAAGGTTATAGCTTATGGACCAGGAACAACTGAGAAAAGTAAAAAGGATTCGGATATCTGGATATGGCAGCTGGTATGTGGCAATTCACACTTGTTAACTGATGAGTTCTTGTTTCAGTTCAGACTGAACAGTAGTAAAGCCTTCTGGCAACAAAAACTGTAATGATTACCTTCCTTCTTGTAGAAAAGATCACCCACAGGCACCACCCTTCAGCTTTAAACTGTAAGGAAAAATAACTAAAAAGTACTGCCACCATAAAAACAGCCTCTTTTTCCTTATCTTGTATATTGAGGACAGAGATACCAGCATCTATCCTTGCTGGTGATTTTAATATGCTCTACCAATGATATATCCTGCAAATAGATCAGAATGCCTCTAAGTGATAAAACAACATCACCTATTAGTTCTGCCCTGAAGCCTTTGTCCTCATACTGAAGTCAAATTGGAATTAAGTAGAATAAGCTAATAAAAAAGTCTGACAATTGTTTATACTAGATCACAGTGGTAGGTGATCCAGATGTCTTTCATTCAACTAGCTTCCAGAAAACTTTTGCAGCCCAAGATAAAAGCAAAGATAGTTTTTGCTTACACGTCAGGCTAACTTGAGAGACAGATATTTATCAGTTCCTGTTCTGTTGAAATTCACAGGGACTATCAAATACGTATTAAAGACACATTTTTTTAATACTGCAACTTACAGAAGCCTATGCAGTCAAGACCATGTGGCTGCCAAGAACCTGGCTCCTCTGCGTCACAAGATAATAACTAGTTCATTCCATTGTGACTGGACTCCTATTAGCAATTTCAGTCAGGTCTCTGCTTTTTAAGACTTTAAGATATCAGGAATCAGAAAAGTAGAATAGGAGCTTGAAATACTGCAATGATTCTCCCTGTGATTTCTGGAGCTGAACCAACTTGCAGGCTGCTAGGTTAGGTAGGTAACAGAGTCAGCAACAGGGTGCTGCTTTATGATGGGTCCAATGAACCATGAAGCATGTTTTTATTGATGCTAATAGTGTTGGACAGGGAAGATCAACTGAATATTTAGCTAGGCCTCATGAAACAGAGCAGGTTTGAGGTTCTCTTTCAGTGGGAAAGATTTCCGTACTTGCAGCATTTTCTTTCCACTAATGACAGGACATAGAAAATTAAAAGCTGCTTAACTGTTCTTTCCCTTCAGGAGGGCACTTCAGCTGTTACCATGGATGGTAAAACCCTGACACTCTCTGCTGGTGACAGCCTGCTTGTCCATGCCCAGTCTATGTGAGTAGAGATGAACAGCAGTTCAATGCGTGATTTCCCAGCTTCCAGCTAGTAAATTCTATGTGTTTAATCCACAGCAGGCTGGACTTCACTGGTGCAGAAACACGGCATCTGTGAATGCAGGATTTGCAATAGCCTGCATTATTCCTCAGGGCAAAAGCATTTTCAAGAGGAAAAGCCAGACATTAATTTTAGTTCACTTCTTATGATTAAAGCTGGGGGAAATAAAAAAAGATAAACACCACCAAGAAAAAGCAGCATGCAAAAGACCATGCATAAATATAGATAGCATGAATACACCAATTGGCACTCGCAGCAAATCCTCTCAGCATCAGACCAGGCTTAATCAACATCAATGCAAAAAGATTTGGGGTTCAGGCTAAGAACACAGCTCTCTTCCTGGAGTAGGATGCATATAGGTGTTCCATAATTGTGATACACATAAAGGAAAAAGACAGTGAAAATAGCTTCCAGAGAGAATAGAAAAGAAGATGTGGAGAGCAGCAGAAGCTGATAAGGTGCCCACTGTGAAGCTGATGAAGGATGATGGATACTCACTACAGCAGGTCATAGGCAGATGATAAAAATGGCCTTCTTTCCTACAGGAAAAATCTAATAAATAGTAGTCCTGACTTCTGCACCTTTTGTACAGCCCTGAAAACATTTGCTGCAAGAGCTGATATCATCCAGCTGTACACAGAACTGTTCTCTGCACCTGTGATTCCAACATGCAACCATCGCTTCCCTTCACCTTTACTCCTAACTTCTGTAAAATCACTTAAATTAATTCCCAGCCCTGTAGTCCATTCATGAGCACGTGTTTTCAAAGTCATGGCACAATGCACGTGCACAGTTCATATTGCATTATGACTTATGTGACCTATACAACAGACATATTTTACTGCATGCACAGTAATTGATCTCTGTCCGTCTCTGCAACTAACAGATTCAGCTAATACAAAAGTGATGACCACAATTAAAAAAAACCCTATTAAATTTGTAGGCACTAATCTCATTAAAATAATAATAATAGTACTGAGGTGATTCTGTTACAGTCACATCACTGAGATCAGAGAAGATGCCTTCCTCCTTGGTTCATCAATAAGTAGATAAACATTCTTCCCCATCATGTCCTGATGTGCTGCTTATATTAGTGATGGTGAAGAGTAATTCCCTGACATATCACAATATATACCAATATGGAAAGAGAACTAACATAATCAGAACAGAACCTGTTTGTTTTCCTCTCCTTTTCAGTATCATCAACATTTTAATTGTTGGTTTGAGTATGTGGTTCCCCTCTATACACATTGGATCATCTCTCTTTCCATTATTCCAGGTATTGCTGGAAAAGAACAGAAGAATGTATTGCCCTCTGCATTGCTCAGGATCCAAAACGCAAGCAGCCTTATACCTAGCTCCTGTGTTAGTTGACTTTGATAATGACTAGGTTTTAACCTACTTGTCTTAATGATCTTTTAGGCAGAATGCCTGGAAATTCAAATAGTCTAACGCAATCATTACACTTAGTTAAGTGAGTCAAGTCCTATGCCTAGTTAAAATCTTTTCTCCCAAGTACTTAAAGTTCTAGCAAAATTTACCATCACTAATTTTTTAGGAACTACTGTTCTGTTTGGTTTTATCTGAAAAGAAGTGAAATCAGATCCAAGCAGCAGGGTTATTTATCTAATAACATATGATATTATCTGAAGAAGTTAGAGGCTTTTCCAATGCAAGCCTCTGCCACAAGATGTGGAAAAAGGAGACAGGACAGACACTGTTATACCTACAGATAACAATCTGCATTTCTCTGCATAAGTTTTGTCATTTCTAATAAATTAACTACAAAATTAGTTACCCAGCCCACAGGAGGGGAGCTCAAACTGGCAATAGTTCAGAGATCTTCTGAGATTTTTGGCTAAAAGTTTGTTTTGTTTTTTGTAAAGGCCCTATCTGCTGCACTGTGTGAGAATCTCAGTGCTTTGTAAAAGAGATGAAGGTGCATTAGTGAAGGAGAAAACAGTACTCACAACAGCATCAGGCATTACTTACACCATTACTGTACTTGCTTCAGATGCAACTTATTACCAGTTTACCAAATCCAGCAATGCAGTATCACTCACAGAGATCAGCAGCATCCCACAAATACCATGCTAGGTTCTGTGTGTACAGTACACTATCAAAAACATAGCACTGCATAGGACTAACAAAGGAGAATCTGGGTCATGGGTATGTTTCTGTGCAGCAGAAATCTCAAGTCAAAGTAGCCTTAAGAAGTGTGTTGGGATAAGAAAGAAAAATTATTGTAATCTGTTTCTATTAACTGCTGCTTCTTTTTGAACAATGAGATTTCTTGCAAAAATAATAAATGTCAATTTATCTTTTCCTGCTTTTATTCCTGGAACTCTCCAAAGCAGACTTTGTTTCATTTGGGTTTGGGTTTTTTTTAAATTTTCCTTCACATTATCAAGATCAGAAAACAGGTTGCTTATCAATTACATATTTGAGAAAGCAAAAAAGTTACCATTTCTTGATTTATTTTTTTTTAAGTTCAGAAAAATAGTTCTTTATCACCTATAAAGCTCATTAAACTGAGAGGTCATGTGTGTTTTATTCAAGTGTTCATTCTTCTGATAAGAATGACTCAGACAGCTTGGCTTTAATCTATAACTTATATTAAATATCAGTAGCTTTTCCTAGCAAAGCACACAGCAAAAATTAATTACATCCTTCTAATAACAGGGGACCTAATTTGAAAAATTGAACCTTGTCTTCAGGCAGGTGTGAGCTATGACACATGAAAAGGAGCTATAACATTCCCTTTGAACAAGGGAGTAATTTTTCTGATTACCATTGATATTGGTGTGTCCAAGTGTCTGCAGAGTTGACTACTCCTGGAGTGAATATCTACAACTGAGGGACCTAGGGTACCAAAGTGTTATATTTTTAGCCTGCCAGTTAGGGGTAACACCACAGAAATATATCCATATTTCACACTGAATTATAAGGGAATAAAACACAGCAACATGTAGAAAAACATCCAGCATAATCAACAGCTTTTCATCCACCCAGAAGCACTGAGCACCATGGAACTTCCAGAATGAAAAATAAGGTGCCTCTAGATCAGAGACCTCCCATGAAATAAAATGAAGGCTCCACTCAAACTATATTTGTGATTAAGTCCTTTTATAACAGCTTGTGCTTGAACACCTAAATTCTATCCAACTCCCATATTACGTGCCCCAAATCATAGCAAGAACCAGACCAGAAGCATTAAACCAGGACTCCATCACCTGCAGTTTTCCCAGAGTCTGCAATCAGAAACCAGGACTAAGCAGATCACGAATTATCTTCTGTTGAGGTCCTGCTGTCATCTAAAAACCAGGTAAGAGTTGTTAAGTCCCATAAGTACATGTGCTGGTTTAAAGGTAAACTGGCAGGAGAAATAAACCCGACTCAAAAGAGATTACAAGTCAGAGTTACAATTTACTAAAAAGATTACGGTAAATACAATGGTACAGAGAAAAGTTAGGTTTAACCCACAAAACCCAGATGTATAACCCAGCATCCTGGGGCACAAACAGAATCATGTTCATTAGCCCCCGTGCTGAGCGCCATTTGAGCGCCTCTGAGTACAAAGTAATAGGAAGGAAAACCTGTTGATGAGGATGATGGTCACAGTCTGTCGAGGTTTTGGTCCTCCTCTGGATCTGACGAGTGTTATCCAAAGAGCCCAAACCCCAAGATTATGTATGTTCAGGTTCAGGGGAGAATGCCCAGCACCTCCCCCAGAACGAGGTGTTTCACAATGAGTGATTTAACTCTGTGAGTCATGAGATATTTTTGGAATCTTTGATGGCCTGGGTCATTGCATCTGCCTATTGTGCCAGTCCCTAATAGCCCATTAGCAGACATGACCCCTCAGGCTGGGTGTGAAGGTGGTAATGCCTGCCCAGAGGTGATGTATCACAAATTGGTGTGAAAAGAAACACTCCTCTGTCTCCCAGGGTTTTCTAACACCAAGCTGGTAGCCTGAGGTGTCAGGTATGCCCCAAACAGCTGCTGGAAACAATCCATTATGAAACAGTTCATCAGAAATGATATAGAGGGTGCAGAATACACAGTTTTGGTTAGACCCACACAGTGATAAACTGGTCCTGGCCACTGTAACTAGGACAGTATGCTAAAGAATCAAGATCAAATCCACATGAAGTGTCAGAAGAAGAGAATTTTGTCTTCTAGCATCTCTTTTGATAATTACTTCAGCTGTTTTGGTGTTCCATTTCCTCTCTCCCCACCCTCACTTCTGCAATTCAATAGTTATTTGTAGCCAGAGCACAAACAAGCACAGAGTATTTTTCATTTACTCATTTAAAGGTGCTTAACCATTGTGATTCAGAAATCTGCAACTTCTCTTTCCTAAATCTTCAGTTAGATTGGGAGGCTCATTGTGGTTGTTCAGGCCTATCTGTGAAACACGCCTGTACAAAATCATGTCCTACAGAATTATTTGGGTTCAAAGAGACCTTCAAGATCAAGTCCAACCTTTGACCAGTCAACTAGACCATGGCTTTTAGTGCCACATCCAATAATTTTTTTAACACCTCCAGGAACAGTGACTTCACAACAGTCCTGGGCAGTCCATTCCAATGCTTTACAAACCTTTCAGTGAAGGAATTCTTCCTGATATCCAACCTGAATCTCACCAGCACAGCTTGTCCTCTTGTGCTGTTGCTAGTTGCGTGGGAGAAGAGGCTGAACTCCTTGCAGGCAGTTCTGGAAGATGATGAGGTCTCCCCGAGCCTCCTTTTCTCCACCAACCCCAGCTGCTCCTCATATGATCTACATATAACACGCTTCATATGATTTATGCACATAAGTGACTGGTTTTCTTTACAGCTCTTCCCATATAAGGTACATCTGCACCTTACATCTGATTTTCATTTTCTATCTGAATCATACAGATATTGGGACACCTCATACTTGAACTTAGAACATTTTGTCAGGATTGTGCTAACCTTACTAGCACAGTATTGCATAGACAGTTCAACTGCTGCTGAATGTTTCTCCAAGACTCAAAAGCAAAACCTTTATACAAATAGATATTCTAAGTAATAATACAATAAAGCCTACACAGATACAAAGTCATACCTGCACCATACTTTGTGAATTAATTATTACCTTTAAACACATTCAGGTTTGCCCAGAATCACAAGCTTGAGCTGACTTGAAAGCTTAGAAATGAACACAAAGCAGTTTGAGTCTGCCTACAAACATCCACAGAGAGTTATTCCAAGGCTGAATCTCACTGATCCCAGAGGTCAGCAGGAGATTTCCCCTTCAGTTCAAATGGGAAAAGGTGACACAGCCCAGTCTTGCCAGTTGTTAATTAAAGCAGCAAGAGATACTGTGGGTTTTCAGCACCTTTAAAATGTTTAATCCTGATGAGATCACTGGTAACCTTTGTAAAGACAAAGCTAAACCACTCCTTTTTAGCAATGGATATATTTTAATTTCTAGTATTACAGCATTTAAATGATATAAAAGAGTGATATAAACATTATTATAAATGTTTCAGATTAAGCAAGTAATTTACATCTTGTAGTCAGTCTTCCAGTTCATGTAAATTAGCAATATACATCAAAGATATTTAAAAAGTCTCCTATTGCCACTAGGCAGGCTTGACCTGTTGAGTTAGTTATGTTCTTATTTTGAGCCATGCTGACTTCCTACATGAATTATGGAAATAAATTGGTATGTCTCACTGCATTCTTGATTAGCAAGGTTACATCAGCACCCGTTCAAACCAATTAGTATTGCTTGAAGTAACTGTGCTGGTTTAAAGGTAGGCCAGCAGGAAAAATGAACTCAGCTCAAGAGAGATTACAAGTCAGAGTTACAATTTACTAAAAGATTACAATAAATACAATGACACAAAACAAAATTGGGAATGCCCAGTACCTCCCCCCCCGGGTGAGGAGTTTCACAATGCAGGATTTACTCTGTGAGTCATGGGATATTTATGGAATCATTGGTGGCCCACTAGCAGACATGACCCCTCAGGCTGGGTGTGAAGGTGCTAACGACTCCTTAAAGGGGATTTATTATGGCTGAGTCACTGGTGTGAAGACAGGAACACTTCTTATCTCAGAGTTCTTTAACACCCACCTTGTAGCCTGAGGTGTCAGGTGTGCCCTGGGCAGCTGCTGCAAATGATCCATTGTTAACAGTCCATCAGAAATTATGTAGAGGGTGTAGCATACACAGTTTTGGTTACACCCACATTGTGATAAACTGGTCCCAGCTGCTGTAACTGAGAAAGTAACTTAAACAATCCTAGTACAGTAAATAAAGCTGCAGTCATAGAATCATAGAATCAATTGGGTTGGAAAAGACCTCCGAGATCATCAAGTCCAACCCTTGGTCCATCTCTAGTC
>JAWWEV010000115.1:24601090-24631746 GCA_035583235.1 Hafferia zeledoni | reverse complement strand
AAAAAGAGATTTCTTCAATTCACTGTATTGCTTTCTCAAATAAATGCACGCTATTAGAATCTGACATCGATTTATCTGAGTTGAAGCGAAGTTGGAAAACATATGCTACAACAAACTAGTATCAGTTCTTGTGCCCTTGCTTTAAAGACACACAACTCCCCTTTCACTTTGGATTTTGATGTGTTTAGGGAAATAATAAACATAATTTATCTGCCATAAGGTGTTCACTGTAGAGGTTCATGCTGTGAGGATTTCCATGGCAACTACTTAAAATGACATAAGTGTCTGCTTTTGAAATTGAAAGCCCAGAGACGCAATTAACAACGGTAATAATACCACATAAACAACCTAAACAGAGATCTTTTGTTCAGGACCAAGTAAAGTAACCTTCCTTTTCCTCTATGGAACCAGCTTTCCTAAATTAAAGAACAGAAACAAATCATGTTTTCTCTCAAATGTTTTACATGAAAAAAATGCAATTACATAGGTACATATTGCTGAAATAAGCACTTCCTTAAATTACCTTGTATGCAATACATCAGGTAGTTCATGGAAAGTGTAGATGAAGAAGATTATACCAGGGTCAACCCAAAGAGACACAAAAGGAGCTTTGTAGAACATTTCCAAGTGACTTGAAATGCACTTAGAAGGAAGTTCCAAAGAGCTGACAACCACTCAGCACTCATTAAAAGACCTTAAAAGTAAATACTCACCCATATACTGAAGCTTCTACAACAAACTGAAGCTTTGGCATGATAGAGCAGAAAAAAAGGCAAACCTAAATTAATAAACATTGGTTCAGAATGAAAGAGAAGAAAAACCAACGTGATATCCGCCTCAGCAAACAGAGAACTGGAACAACCAGATCCTTTATACCTGCTTGCCTTCTCTACAGGTGTAGTCTTGATTTTAGCAAGCACATGTAAGGGACAGGTAGTCAGCACCTGCATCCAATCCCATCCTGCACACCCACTGGAGATCACAACCAGCCAGCACAAGTGTGATCCAAGGCTAATTTAGAATGGGATGGGGCAAATAGGGAACAAGTCGTAAACCCACTTGGCCCCAGCTAACTCTCTTCAGCCCTGGTCTTTATGGTGATTGCTTGATCAAGCTGAATGTATACATCTCACAGAGATGATGACTGATATTTTTGCTCATCAGTTATGGTCATAATTTAAAAGCCCTCTAACTGCAGTATCATGCAGTTGACATACAACATTAAAGACAGCTGGAAAAATACAGTTTACTTTATGCAATTATCTGAGAGACTTTTATATCAACTCAAGTAAAACTCCCCAGAACACCTAATTTTTATATTCTCTTTAATTCTTATATCTATTTCAGACCTCCATTAAAACTGCATAACATTAATTTATTCAAGAAAGCTTAATAATCTCCTGTTGTAAATTTTGTCCCTTAAGTTGATATTACTGTCACTTTGTGGAAGACATGAACAGATGTCCCTTTTTTTCCTATAAGGGTTATTATTCAGAGCTATGTTTGCAGAGGCAGTTTCTTACAGTAAAAGTGCCTAGAAATAAATGTTCTCTGTGATACAGTACCTCATCTTCTTATCTTCTGACTGGTCAAACCATGACAAAACTGTATTGTTCATTTTAAAGGACATTTAAAGACTCATTTGTGAAAGCCACAACACTGGTGGAGAAAGTATCAAAGAAGAGCAGTGAGTCAGACTGTCAGCAGCTAAATTAGCTGGAAGAAGCCACATACAAACAGGCTCCACATGAACTCCCTTCACAATTCTACTCTGCCTATTTGCAGCACTGAAATATACTTTAACTTTTATTCTCCTGTGAAAAAGGCAGATGGCAACATTTAAAGGGACTTGAAACCTTAAACTAAATTGTCCCAGGATTACAGCAATAGGCAGCAAAACTTTTGCTATGGGTGCCCTTCCAATGGGATGAAGAGGAGGATGAGCTGATCTGCAGAACAAGAGCAGAGTTAATGCACAAATTCCTATACCTGCTGATCAGCTACTGTCTTGCAAACAGGAACTGGTCATGAAAACAACTCCATTGCCAGAGCTGAGTGGGGAGGGGATATTTATTCTTACTGTTCCCTGCAGCCAATGTCACTGTCTCTCAACCTGGGCATGTTCTTCCTGTCTTTGTTTGTTCCAACTGAGTTCAGTAAGTGCCTTTCCTGACCAAGGAGGACAATACTGAGTTCCTGAACATGCTGTGTGTAAGTTTTTCACTGCATTCACTACCACATACATGGGGATAAGGCATGGGGCTAAGGCATAGTGTGGTCCCTTGTGGCTTGAATAGACCGTCCTTGTTCTTTGTGCTCAGAGGAGTTTTCCTTTAGGATTCCCTGTTCTCTGGGAAAAAGCTAACCCTCCCTCTATATGGCTTATGCTATTGCTGAAGACCAGAAAGGAAAAGTTGCACAGAAGGCAAATCCAGCTATATTTGAGACATCAGTAAAGCAAATACTCTGTGATGGTGGTTCCCATTATCAAGAAGGCACTGTAGAAACTTATATTGTGATAATCTGTTTCCCTGAGGCTTGTAGGCTAAACAGTAAGCTAGAGAAAGGGAGCTACAGGACAAGCAGAGAAAGATATCTGACAAAAGCCTCATTAGCCCTCCATTTCCTTCATCCACAGCATGTTTCTTCTCAGAGCTAGCATTTCCCAAGGTCTGTATGCTCAATACTTATCCTAAGTATCCAACAGTGAGAAACAAAGACTGCATAGTCCTCTGAGTTAGTTATTGTGCTAAAACTTGGCTTCTCTAATCACTATATCATGTGAAAAATTAAGTGCCTGGCTGAGAAAAGACATCTAGAGTAGAACAGAGATGACTAAGAGAAAGATCCCTGCCACTTTAATTGCTTTTGTACCAAAATATTACCTCTTGATGTATAAACATCAAATTAGCAATATTTTCAGGGTAAGCAGTAATACAGCAATCAAGCAATTCCTTCCAGCAACAATTATGTGCTCTCCGTCCTACTACATTTTCCTCAATATTTGACGCACTGCACATTAAGTAGACTCAAAACTATCCCCATGCTGTAGACTCTATTAAATTCCAGATATTCTATCCCGTTGTACTAAATTCATAACTTTGAAGCTTATCAACACTTGTGTTTCCATTTTGTAGAGAGAAATGTATGCCATGGCCGGCAGCAGCAACATGGGAAGTCAGTGAGCCAAAATGTTACTTCAAACCTGTGTTTACACACATATTCCACTGGAACATGCAATTGAAATCCAGCATTATCCAAACCACATGCAAAATAATCCTTATATTTCTTAACATTAAATAATTAGTTTTAGATAAAGCAATTTTATTTTTTTCCCATATTTCTACTGTAATCAGATCAGTTTCTGCCATATTACTGTCCTGTCACTGCATCATACCTTAATATCCTTCATAGTCTGTGTATGTACTTTGCCAGCAGTTTAGACATTGTCTGGGGATCTTAATTCCCACTGCAAAGAGGAAACTACACACACCCTTGGAACTGTGACGATGACACAAGTTCATTTAGCAAGTTATATTACTCTGTGATGCAAGATGGACCTCTGGTGCTGAACAGGCAAGGGCTGGAGGTGAGACAGAGCAGTTCCAAGTCTTATCCCAGAGCTCTGTTCTGAGATGTTCCAGCTAGTGCCCTTTAAAATTGGGGAGTACTTTGAGGAGAGATCACTCCTAAGGATCACTTCCTGCAGGATGAATGAGATTACAGGTGTGTCTCCCTCCAGCCTTTGCAATCCTCTGGCATTACTCTACTATGGAATATCACCATACCACATCCTGGATTGTAAAACATGTGGTACAAGGTCCTCAAGGGCACTGTGTACTCTCAGTAAACACACTGTTTGGAAGTTCACATTTAGATCTTGTTTTCACTTCAAAACAAGACTGCAATATTATCCACAGATCATTTCCTATTTCTCCCTGAACCATACATCTATACATTTATCCACTTTCTACCTGACTATGCAAATATGCATAACAAGATTTGAATGGATATTTATGATGAAATTGTTGTTTCAGTGAATACCGAGGATGTGTTATTCTCTGCTCTCTGAGTTCAGTCAGATGAACTCCTCAATGGATGTCACCAGTCAGTCACAATTTTCATCTGTAAAAATAGGAGCAGGATCTGACAGCCATACAAATTACATCTGTTCCATTGCAACCATCTGTAATTCAATCTCAAAAATATTAATCAGGTTTATCTGACATGATCTTTCCTCCATCATCAGCTCATAATGCTTATTGCTTCTTGGTCTGTTACCATTATACACTAGATTTTTATTCTCCTTAATATTTATGTTTTACTTTAAAAGAGATTGAGTTAGATTTATTAGACAATGATTTTAGTGAACAGTGCCACATTACTTTTTCATTAATCACTCTATACGTATCATCAGTTTGCTATATGGCTGTCCATGGTCTGTTCTTTCTTTGCACTGCTGCAGTTAAAGGACGTGTTTAGGTTTAACAGTACAATTCAGTATTAGAATTCCCTATACACTCAGAGATTAGTAGAGCAAGCACCATCTTAGTTTCTATGCCAGTTTCTTAGAGTTTCATCTCATTATCCCATGTTCTCAGGCCTTACTGTGAAGTTTACATCTCATTTTTTCCAACAATGACAAGGGCGAGAGTATTTGTCTCCCCCTCACCTCCCTCCTTTAAGAAAAGCTTTGATATCTTTAAGCAGTTCATTTCTGCTGCAATTCAGAAAAACACTATCTGTTTTGAGATCTGATAGAAATTATTATAGTACAAAATCTGTTTGAAAACCTGTTGATACTTCAGTTTTTCTATGGTAAAGTATTGCAGTTGCACAATCACATTATTTTACCTTACTGTCTTCTCCAGGGATGACTTCCTGTCCCTTTTTTTTTTTTTTTTTTTTGGTGGATTTGTTCTGCTGTACTTTATATTATTTCTTCTAAAACTAATAAACCATTTAGAATATATGCATCTAGAGCACTGCCCCTCTCACCTCAGACTGTATCAAAACACTTGTATAGTCCAGTCTTTGCTACTAAATCCACTTAAAGAAATACGGGATTATTTCACCTCAATTTAAATTTGTGACTTCTAGATATTATGAGATTTTAAAAAACCTCCATTGAACTTCCTGAAGGTATTATATTTTCAGTTCTTGTTAGATCTCATTAACAATTCTAAATATTTTAATAAAAATAATTTTAAAAATGATCCAGGTGTTTTGTATTTTTAATAAATATCTTTGACATTGCTCTAGTTTGACCAGGAACAGTCCACTTTCTTTGATCTTTGGGTCTTAGTGTTGCTATGTATAGTATTTGGAAATCATTGTTTTCTTAAAGAATCTTTTTATATCATTAGTCTTCTCATTACCCAACACAGAACAACATAGCAAATCAGTAATTTTTCTACAAAAAAGCATGTAGTGTATGAGTCCACATTTACTTGAGTGGGTTAAGAACTACTTACATTGGGTCAAGGTAATCTAATTTCCTTCCAGAAACAAGGCAAATAAAGGAGATACAGTAACTGCCATATTTTGACATCACTAGGGCCCTAGACACAGTTTCACACAGGAGAGAAGCAAATAAAGTATTGTCTAGCTGAAAATACTCTCAGTATTCAAGCAATGGGTAAAAATAGTTAGCCATGGACTGGCAAAATGGTCTTGCATGCAGTGCTGTATAAATCACAGTAACCTGGATGATGCAAAACACACGCACAATTCCAAACCAGACAGAATTCCAGTATCCCAGAGGTGAGGCTTAGAATTCAATACTTTCTTGATACATTGCAGAAAGTTCTAAAAACAACAGCATGAAATTCAGTGGGGACAATTGAACAACATGGAATGCACTTACGCACGAACAAATCAACTGCATAAAAACATAGACAACAGCTATTTATGCAAATGTTCTACTGAAAATCATTTGGAGGTTATTGTAGATCACAAGATGAAAATGGATTCCCAGCAGGGTGTTAGAAAGGAAAGAATACACTGTACCAAGATGCCAAACAAAATCCTGAAGGAATTCCTGTCAGGCTGTGGGAGACTCACAAGGCTGCAGGTAAGTATTTGTTTCCAGCCGTAAGTACCACATTTCAGCAGGGAAGTAAGCAATTCATCACTCTGCCTCCCCACTCCTGCCAAACAGCCACCAAGTCAGTCTAGGGTTTTTTCATTAATGTAACATTTGAATATGTTTTCTGCTAAAATGGAAGAAATTCTGGCTCACGAGTCTTCATATAAAGCAGAGCACCTTATAAGATTCTCACTGTATCTCCTATGCTCTGTTTTTTAAACGTTAAAATTTATTTTTAGATTTTAAAAATTTGTCAATGTCAGTTTTGAGAGAAAAAAAATAATTAAACACAGGCTAATTCTCCACATGAATGTTGATTTTAAGTATGGCTGTCAAAATCTGGAAGGCTGTGATTAGTAGAGCAGTCTCTCTGTTTCAGGTGCTTATTCCTTCTGTCATTCTTGAAACGAGACCTCAAAATAGAAAGACTTGACCTACTCATCCCCCTCATAAAGATACCAAGGAAGTCATAACAGACAAGAAGAGAGCTGTTTCTGGCCAACATTTCCAAGCAAAAATCAAGAATCATAAATTAAAATTACCTTGAAGTGTCCAAAGGACTATCAGTGTTAATGTTGAATTATAATAAACTTTCTGTAAAAGTTTTCTAATTCTGGTACTGCAGCTCAAGAAGACCTATTGTTTCTTTCCCAGAGGGACATTCAGCCTTCTTTTTAAAGGAATCCTAGAACCTGTTAAACTCTAGGCAAGGCTCCTCACATTTGGCCATTGCCCTGCAAATATCAAGGTGCCTAGATTTTAAAATATTTTTGGCCATGCTAATTTTACATGCAGCAAGATGTAAATTATCTAATTTTGGCCTCCCTATTGGGCCCAGCTTTTTGATTAAGTAAATCTAAATTAATGCTAGATAAAGTTAGAGAAATTGGTATTGATTTCAATAGCAGGAAGTTGTATCAGAATACATTTCCAAAACAAAGGACACATTTACAAAGTCTGGTTCTATCTGGTACAGTGGCTTTGATCTCAGATGGAACCAGTTGCCTTCTGCAAAAATTTAAGAGTTTACCCCTTAACTGTCAATATTACTAATTTCATATACTAAAAATCTCATGACAAAACTGATTTTAAAATCCTATTTTGAAAAAAAAAAAAATTAGTTCCATTTTTACTCATCTACTTTAATGTTTAACTCATCTTATTTACAAAATTTACAGCATTATCTCAAGAGCTAGAGACATATAGAAAGCAGGAAATATGCTGGAATTCATTCCTCCCTTCCTCCCTGCCTCTCTGCCAAGCATTATGTTACTGAAGAAGAGCTGGCAATTTGAGTTAACAGAACTAAAATTACAAACTGGGTGTTTAGAGTTCAAGACTGTAATCTAACCAAGCTGTTTTCCTTTGCCTTTCCTCATGTTTATAACAGCATCTAAACCCTCAGTCTTCAGAGTGAGTAGCAAAGGTGAAGAAATGAAGCAATTTTCCCTTCTTCTAGTCCTCTGTGTGGCTTCTTGCCCAGCTGCCCTCCTGCTGCTCAGTACATGTAGCATGTGAAGCCCATTTTGACAAGACTTGAGCCACCTTGTTTTCTGATGAAAATAAGAGAAGAAATTTTAAAATTGCACTGAAGGGGGATGATTATAGAAGGCAATCTTTCTAGCTGTTTCCAGCTTTGCAGGAATTAGCTTAGTACAAGAAAGACAAGTGCATGAAAGGTTTTATCACTGAGCCCTCCTGCCTTTTCCTTATCAGTAATTACCATGAGTAGCAGAATGTGTGCACCTCCTCAATGAAAGTCATTACTGTGTAGAGCACCAGAAGTTTTCAAACCAAAGCTTAAAAGACATCAAAATGGCATACACCTTCTGCAGAATTTCTAGAGGACATTTTTTTCCTCTCTTCTTCTTCAAGAAATTTTTAACCATATAATATTTTTCTTATACAGAGATAAAAGGCAGCATAATACTGACTAGGCAGCCTTCAAGGCTGGATCAAAATTTTTTTCCATCATTGATAAGTTAGGCTTTCCAAGCTAACTTTACTCTTTTCTTTCGTAATGTCTCTCCTTTTTTTTTTTTTTTTTTTTTTTTTTTAAGAAAAGCACTGCAGTTTTTGAAAGGAAGAAAATAATACATTTGTAACAAGGCAAGAAATTGAAAACAGCTTTAAATTTAGGTTAAAGGCAAAACCCTCCCACATTTCTCCCATCCCCACCCTTCCTCCTCCTAATTAAATATGATAACTGCATTCTCTTGACAGACATGCTTCTTCAAGTCATACAAACCCTCTTCAGTTGTGGGCAGAAGAGATCACTGAGGTCATTGTGAGACAGGTCTTGCCTTTCATGGGATTCCTGAAGACACTGAAGTACACCAAACAGTCCTATTTTCATGATTATTGCTTATTTGTGAAAAAAACCCAGAAACATTTTCAGTAGAAATAGTTCATGATATTCAAGTTTGGACAGAAGAAAAAGAACAAGCACAGACTGAAGATAATGTGTGAAGAAGGGAATTAAAAAAAGTAACAGTGATGAAGAAAGAGGGACAGAAAAACCCACACTGCAAATAATTACATTTGTGTCACAGAGGCTTTGCTACTGGTTCCTACAGGGCCAAAAGGCATAACATTGAAGAGAGCAATTATTACTGGTAAATATGGAAGAATACCATACTGCTAAAATTATGAATAGATGTTCCCTTTCCAGTAACTTGAAAAGTGCAGCAAGATGTTTAAGAGAGATGGAAGTTTCCAAGCCCTAGACACTAGCGTGGGATGCCCTAGTGGCATCCCAGCAGGTAAAGGACTGTGCTATTTTAGGAGCCATGTTCAGCATGTACCCAAATTAACAGCATCACAGAGAGCACATTTCCTCTACAGTCTTCTAGGGAAGTGTCAGAAATAGATGACAACATGGTACCAAAATGCAGCCAAATATATCTTATTTTAAATTAGATACAATATTTTAAAATAGTCTAAGACTAAAGAGCCTCCTTGAAGCCATAGAAAGAGTTGTTCAATACCATGTGCCAGAGAAACATGCTAATAAATCCAGCATTTCACCTGTGATTCAGGATCATGGATTTGGGTGATGAAGAACTTTGGTTTTGATAGCATGTTTTGTGTTTAGCAAGGAATGGTAAAGCCAGAGAACTTGTGACTCAGCATGGAGGACACTGGGATGGGTGTGCTTTGCCCCCAGAATATGTGTTCTGCGCACGCTGTGCCTCACCTAAAAAATCCACTGCGCAGGCTCGAAGGGCACACCCACGTGGGGAGAGCCCTTCCCAAATCTTCGTTCGCGAAGACTGGGCCATCATCATGTGTGCTACATGCCAAAAGAGACTCAGATATGAGGTCTATCAATATTGTCTATCATCATAAATGAAATAAAAGATCTTTAGAGGAGGGCCAAAAAAAGCTAGGTACTTATTCCCATTGAGGTCTTTGAGGAAAGTGACTCAGTATCATTGAACAAAAATCAGATTGAAACGGATCGAGAATTTCCCTGTATTTGCAAAAGGAAACAGTTTTTAGGGTAAGCTATGATGGAACAGTCATGGCAGATGATCAGGTTTTTGGGCCTCCATCTCCTGGCTTCAGAGTTTAATTAATTTGTAAATATAATTTGAGACATGAACCGTTTGCAAAATTACTCATCTGCCTCCTCTTGGATGACCACACAAATTATGGTTTTATTTTACTCTGTAATTAAATTGGTTAACAGAAAACTGAGTGACTCATACTTTCTACAAAAAAATTTATCACACAGTTGGCTACCAATATTTTTCCCTCTAATTCCTCCTCAAAGAGTTTGACATGGCTGTACTTAGTGGATTCTTTGGCTTTTAGTTTTGTTCATGGAAAATAGTATATGGATCAGATCTCGTCTTCAATCACCCAGTACTTTCTATTGATATTTCCCAGGTAACATCAATAGATACATGAATTCTTAGTCTTTCTGTGCATCTGTGTAATGCTAAACTGGACACATTCCACAAAGTCTGGAAAGGTCTCCTTAACTCCATTTTCTGGAATGGGCTTATTCCATTAATCACACAGACAGATGGGCTCACGTTTTGTACTGTTGTTCTACTTGACACTGTTTTCTTTGGCTTTCATAGCAATACATTCATTATTGCTAATGTTTGGGGAATAGCAGATATGCCAGACTTGTGTAGCATCCAAGTGTCTCCTTGAAAAATAGCACAGTCCTGAAAGAACCTCTATCTGCTCCATGAGTGCCTTCCCTGAGATCCTTCCACCCTTTTTCTTCCATTTGATGTCTGAAAAGAAATTAAATTAAGGTTCTGGGTATCTGACCACACAATTTCTGAAAATGCTTCTTCTTGAAAGCACTGTATGTTTGCAGCACTCATTAGCTTGTGCCTTCATAAATGTGCATGTATAGCCTCAACCTGATATCTTAGTCAACCTATCTGACTCCAAAAGTGACACTTAACTTCTTCCGGAGAATCTGGAGACTCTAAAGGTATAATAAGCAATTTAGGACAGGTCAGACATGAGCTTTATTAACTATAGACACTGGGACAGCATATCTCTCTGCTCCCCAGTTCTCTGCCAAGTATTTGTAGAGACCTATTCTATATATTGTTTGTCACAAATGAGTGTTTGAAGGTCACTCAAAGCATTCTGAGATCATAGTGCAGCCGGGGGGGGAGGGGAAGTGGTGCAGGAGGTGCACTACCACACTGTTTCAGAAAAAAAAAAAAAAAAAGTAAGAGGTGAGGAAAAATCATTTTGGTGTTAGCAAAGCCAGATATTCAACCCTGGGAGGGATGAACTCTGTAAGTCACTTGCTAACTGTCATGTTTCTAAGGAATCAAACAGTAAATAACATGCCCATATGGAGAGATATGTCTTGGTGGAGCCTGTAGGAGGGGCACACCCAGTATTAGCTTAGCTCAGAAACGAGGGGCTGCAATCACAGGCTGTTAGCTTTTAGTTGAAAGGAAAGTTCTTTAAGTCAGCTTCTTAGCCAGCCTTCTCAGTCTTAAACATTAATCATTTTACCATCACAGTCCTTACACTGCCAGCATCATAGCCTATAAATTGTTCCAGTGTGTGTGGCATATTTTGTAAGTGTTTGAAGTTACTGTTCTGGATTCCAAGCAGACAGCTGTTCCTTCAGCAAGAACTACTACTTTATCTTGCCATACAACATGCTGCAGGGAATTTCCTATACTGTCCTATAAAGACACAACCTTACCTCCTGAGTGGGCAAAGAGTTCCCTCCTAAGTGAGCAAAACCAGCTGACAGGAGATAAGATTACTCCACAGATAAGATAGCCAAACTTGCAAAAGACTGACTGTTAAAACAGAGAGATATCAGAAAGACCCAGGGAACTTGAGAATAGGATTTTAAAAATAGTCCTTTAGACTTACCTTCAATGCATAACAATTTTACACTACCCCATAAAAGATGTCCTTCCCTTCAATGGAAAGTTTGTTGGAAGAGAGCACATCTTTTACTAGAGCAACACAGTAAAAGTACTGCTCGTACTTTTCAAAGTCACACACTTAAGGTAGTGATTTCCTGTCCTCAGAATAAATGTAGGGTCCTTCTCTCAGTTCCTTCTGTCCACATTCTATTTGACTTAGTCACATACAAAAACTACCAGGTGTGCCAGGCATAGCTCTTACCTGTGTCCATGCCTGTGACCCCAGAATATCATTTTGTTGGGAGCAGCAGCGGAGGCCATGTTGGCACGTCATGGCTTCTAATGGCACATCAGAAGCACAGCACACCATAACACGACCCCATGTGTAAGATGAGAGAGAGGCAAGCCTTCTTGTCAGAGGAAATCCCAGCTAGCTCATCACAGGAAGGCAGCATCCCATGACATCCCTCACAACACCAGTATCACACAAATAGGAGAAAGATGAGGATCCTCAGCACCATCTGTTTTCATTTAATGTTCCACTCCTGTGTGCTGAATTACAAACGCAGACAGAGCCCAAGGGAACTAATTAGTTCCCTCCAGAAGAGAGCTGGGGAGTGAATTAATGTATCCACAAGCGTGTATAATCAGAGAACCAGCAACCAGGTCAGGAAGCTGTTAAATGACAGCACAGATATACCTTTTGTCATCTCTTTTTGCAATGATATCTACCAGTCCTGTAAGGAAACAGTAATTCACAGCTGTCAGTAACCCCAAAGTAACCATTTGTTTAAAAGATGACATACTACATTCTTTTTTTCTTTCTTTACCCCTCCTACATCAATAAAGAGATACAAAAATTTAGTCAGATCTCTTGATTGCTATGAATGGGATAAAAAGGCACAAGCAATAGGGCAAGAGAATATAGCCTCAAGTCATGCCAGGGGAGGTTTAGGTTGGATATTATGAGAAATTTCTTCACCAAAAGGGTTGCAAAGCACAGGAACAGGCTGCCCAGGGAAGTGATGGAGTCACCACCTCTGGAGGTATTTTAAAACTGAGTAGATGTGGCACTTAGAGGTGGACTTGCCAGTGTTGGGTTAATAGTTGGTCTCGATAATATTTTCAAACATAAACGATTCTATTATTTTAATGGATAAGCAGTGAAGGACAAGCAACGTATTAAAGATGTGGGGTTTCTTAGGAAAAAAAAACACATTAGAAGTAGAAAAATCACAATTTTACTTACCCCTTTCAATTAGAAGAACATTTAAACTGTCTGTTGAATTCTTTTGATTTTGTAAGTTAGAAGCAAAATCCCAGTAAAAGTTGTGTCTGGACGAAAACTGCTGGAGTATACCAGTGTATAACCAGAACAGTCTGGGTCCTTGTACATTTTTGTTACTTGTCCACCTCATGTACAGGTCCAAGAAGAGAGGTCCAAGACCACATCCCTTACAAGCTTTATATCCTCTGGATCTTCAGGTATTCATCTTTACAACTGAAATGCATGAATCTCTATCTTATAACTACTGTTATAAGCAACAAAAAAGTGTTGTGTATTAATATTGATACTACAGAAGAACACTGCATTGAGCCAGATTACCTCCTTCTTCATTTTTCTTACTGTTTAGAGGGTTTGAAAACTTCGTACCATGTGGTAGTTGCTTTCTTCAGTATAGCAAAGTTTCATTTATAACACACAGAGCAAGTGAATTTCTATGGAGCTAACACCACTTATTTGTTTCTTATATTTCAACTGTTTAGAGTCTATAAGAGCACTCCTAATCTACGGAAACACTGTACTTGTTTCCCCCAAGTCTCATTTTATTTGCTTCATTGTCTGATAAGCATTATTATTACATTATTCTTCAAGTTGGGACATTTGCCACACATTTACATTTTTAAAATACTTAGCTTTTCAGAAAGAGAAGCACATAATCCACAAGGTGTAAAAGCTTGATGTACGCTGAATATAAAGACCCTTGGGAGATAAATTACAGTAATGAATACCCTCAATATAAGCACATAAACCCACTAATAAGAACTGTAAATATGTTAAAGTATGAACTGAAGTAGTCTTATATAATTATCGCATATATGACAGGCAGAGACAGTCTTGCCATACATTCTTAGAAAAGAGTGATAATTTCTACTTGTTCTTAGGCCAAAGAGGGAACTGGCTCCTGATTTTGAGGCTTTTCCAAGGCAAAGTGATTTATTTTTTCCCTGTCAGGCACTGAAAATCTTTTTTAGATTTAGCTCTACTTCCTGATGAAATCCCTTCTCACAAACAAAAAGGCATAGAAATAAGCCTACTGTGAGGGAAGTTAACTAAACAATTGGATACCTGGAAGCCCCTATTTCATAGATATATTGATGTATTTTATAATCTTTAAGTGTCTTATAAAACCTGAGGAGAAGTGAAGGACACTGTCTCCACAAAATGGCAGGCACGCTTGTGAACTATTTACACCAAATTTTGAGCAAAACTAGTGGGAGCTAAAGACTCCCACCAGCTCTAAGAAAAGCTCAGCATCTTGCAGTAAACTGTAAATGAGCAAGAGAATAAAATATCTTCCTTACACTGTATTTCAGTGCATTTAGATCAGTTAAATATAAGCATACTGGCTAGATAGAATAAGAAATACATATTACCTCTGCCAGTGGTATGAAGACAGTCAGTTTGGCAGCACCCAAGAGTAATATTTTTGTACATGAACTTTTATCAAGAAAATTTCCTATTCTAGATGAAGAGTAGAAACATTACACAGAATTACATGCAGTCACCAGAATCTCTGTACTTTCTTATCTGTGTGACTCATCTCTCAAAATAGAAGATATTTTATGCCTCTGAGATTCTTGGACCTTCTACTCTGAATTTTCTTCTAGGATGCCAAATACAATTAGAGTCAAACAAATGATGGCTGTTTCCAAGACCATGAAGGTCCAGTCAACTGATCCCTAACTTTTAGCCAATTGTTTTCACTGGAGTTGTTGTGTCTTTTATGTCTTTCCTGAGCAGATAAAGCTACTATCAGCTTGTGTAACACAGACATGGTCAGGATCCTAAGTGACGTAGCGCAATTTGTGGGGTTTCTGTGTAGAAAGGGATGTGAAAGCATGATTGTAGCCATGAACAATTTCCCAATCTGCAGCCCTAATTTTCCTCTCTATGTTTGTATGAGTCATAACTCATCCCACTCTGGAGTTGATGATTTATTTATTTATGTAAGGTACTACACAAAATACACATAAGTATATGAAAATGACAAATCATGTAGAAAAAGAAGGGTAATAAGAAAATGCACAGATTTTCCATCCATTTCCTTATTGTCATGGTTTAACCCCAGCCAGCAATTTAGCCCCACACAGGCACTTGCTCATTTCATTCCGATGGAATGGGGGAGAGAATCAGAAATGTGAGAAAACTCACAGGTTGAGATAAAGACAGTTTCATAGGTAAAAGGGATAAAGATAGTTTAATAGATAAAGCAAAGGCCCCACCTCCAAGCAAAGCAAAACAAGGAATTGATTCACTACTTCCCATGGGAAGGCAGGTGTTCAATTATCTCCAGGAAAGCATGCCCTCATCACATATAGTAGTTACTTGAGAATACAAAATGCTATTACTCGAAACATCCCCCTTTCTTTCTCCTTCTCCCAGCTTTATGTGCTGAGCATGATGCCTTTGGTCGGTTGGGGTCAGCTATCCTGGCTGTGTCCCCTCCCAGCTCCTTGGGGCCTCCCCAGCCCCCTTGCTGGTGGGGTGGGGTGAAGAGCAGAAAAGGTCTTGACTCTCTGACTAATGAAAACACCCCTGTGTTATCAACACTGTCTTCAGTACAAATCCAAAACACCACTCCATACCAGCTACTGTGAAAAAAATTAATTCTATCCCTGTCAAAACCAGCACACAGATATTTAAATTATCATAAAGAAGATGAAGTGTCAGCCTTCTCCATCCGCTTTCTACCATTAATAAATGCCTTCAGCTCTTTGGACAAATCAGGGTTGGGGGAGTTTGGTTTTCAGATAGTCTCATTCTTAGGGATTTTTTTGCACTGGTAATTACCTTTAAAATAAAATTCCCTTCAAAGAACCCTACAAATATTGAACTGTTTATTTTCAGTTTCTGTTGATTAAAGTATGAGTGCATTTTTTACTCTGCCTCTTTCATACTCTTAATAAACTCATGCCCTGTGGTACTGGTGACTTTTACAAATCAACTTCTCAACTACCCATCAATCTTTATACAGAGTGTTAATGTTTTATTGTTCTTGTTCTGGTAGTAATTATTTTTCTCTTCCTCTGCTGATTTTTTTAATCAAAAGTAATTTACAGCACTCTTCACCACGATGAGCCTTTGCCAATTTTAAATACATCATATGTGTGTTCTCTGCCACTTGGTCAAATCAGAAATTTGCTGGCTTTAAATCAAGCCATAGAAGGTAATAAATACAAAGGCTCTGTAGGAATTTCCTCAATCATTTATACACAAAAAATATTATTTAAGTCCCTTAAAAAACAATCACTTTGGAAATTATTAAGTTGGTAATGAATAACTTAAACACTATTCAGAATCAATATGGATTGACACAAACACCTACCTGGCTTTTATCTATTATCTGTTCTACAAGAAGCAGTTCTGAAGATCTCCAAGACCTCACTTAAAAGGGGGTCAGCTTTGCCAAGCATTGACCAAAATACTGGCATAAACTTCACATTCAGTTCTCTGTTGTGCAATAGAGGTAAGATTATTTTCCTTCTAACACACTATCCAAGATCTTCTACTATAGGCTTTGTATAGTATTTTTTTTCATTGCTTTCAGTAGAAAAGATAGTAAAATTATAAAAATAATAGCTATCCAGCAATAATTTATAACCATTTGCTAAATGCTCAGAGAATAATTTCTAAGTCTTTTTTTTTACATTACTGCAACCAAAGAGTCAGCTAGTTATACCCATCTGTGAAGCTGAATGTTCTTTATAACATTTTTAATGCTTAAACATCCAAGTAGTATTTGTTCGCTTTTCTAAACTTAATATTTAAATTGGTGTATAGCTAAAATTTTTTGTATCTTGGAATTTTTTCAGAGCTGAAAACTAGAAATTTTTTCATCTCTTGGCAGAGACATTGTAAAAATGCCTTTTTCTGTCCATCTCCCTGCTGTTTGAGAAATAGGCTTGATGAGATCACAGACAGTAAGTGCTTCTCCCTTCAGACTCTGTTTCCAAAAAGCTTCAGTCTACAGAAGAGAGAGTTTCTTCTGGCAGTGTGTAATCTTTGAATTTTGAACAAGCTTGACATTTATACTATATAATTAGGAGCAGCAGTTATGTTGCTATGCTGCTTTTCCCATATGGCAGAAAAATCCAGCATCAGAGACTGAAAGTTCATGACACCATTATACATTCAATAACCCACCTTCACTAAAACATCTCCCCTTCTCATTAGATAGTTATCAATTCTTATTACAGGGAGCATTGCCAGATGGAGCAGTGGAGGAACCAGAGTGCAAAGGTGTGTGGGATGGCAATTGTTGCAGGGGGGGAAAATTATCAGCTCACAAGGTGCAGCATGAGGGCCCACGTTAGGAACGTGACAGAAAACTGCATTGGAAAAAAACCCCAACAACAAAGCAATTAATAATAAAAAAAAAAGGCCACCCTACACTATAATTCTTTTTTTGGCTGTGAAGACTTTTTCTGAATCACAAGCCCCTGAAAGTGTTTGATTCAACAGAAATGGAAAACAAAACCACAGCTGAGGTTGTAAGACCTACAGATCTATATGCTGCCTCAAGTAGCAGCTGAAACCATACCAGTATGAATCATACATTAGAAGCAGAGAAAGTACAGGCCCCATATCACTAAACAACATCAAAAGGAAACATTTGAAAGAATCTGCATGAAACTATGGGGACTTTTCACCTGACTTATCTTGTTACCTACTCTGTTGTATATTGGAATATATTCCTTTACTTTCAAAACTGCACAGATTTGCTCTGAGGATGGTTATACATAATACTAATATTCAAATGTATTCAAATGTATTGCATCCAGACATGCTAAACCATATGACAAATGCCAATGTCCCTTGGAAAGAAGGTTCTTATGAGCGAGAATATGGTGTTCATAGAGATCAGAAGAGCCTACTTCCTTTCCTATCTTCAGTACAGACATCCCATGACCAGCTAAACATTACACCGTCTTGTCAGCTGCTAAAGAGCACCTCTCTCACACTTACACTCTGAAGGCAATATTGGGTATCAAATAAATCTTTGTGAGGCATGAATCCTGGGAGAAGAGATAGGAATGCAAATTAGGTTGCTCATAAGAGTCTCAATTATTCTTTAAAGAAGAATAAATGAAGTCCATGGTCTGTTCTGTTGAAATACTGCTCTTGTCAAAGTATTACACTGAGGTCACAATTCAGATAATCTCAGCTTTCAAATTCTCTCTGAATGCATAAAAGGTAGTTCAGGCATAACCTTGATGTGCAGAAAATGTATTTCTCATGAGCCGTGCTGTCTGCATACAGCCCACTAAGGAAGGGCATGACTAAAAAAAATATTTTTATCAGAAAATAGGGAGTTTGGAGTCTCTTTGTAAAATTCAGATTATTTCACTCAATTTTACCCTTACAATAGTATTTTTTATTTCACAGTACTGAAGAAGCTCAGCTCCTTTAGCGTGGAATTAACTGGAATTTTGGAGGACCTAAAAGGTTTTCACATATTTAGGACCTGAAGTGAAAAAGAAAAAAAGTAATTTAAAAGTTGATATAGATGGATTTTACTATCATCAGATGGCCTTTGTCATTGCACATAAAGAAAAAGAGGAGGACTATGCTGAAGATAAAATAATTAATCTAGCTTCCTTTTATATTCTCAAAGCACTAACAGGATCTTCAGTTGTATTAAATATATATTTTAGGGCTTGTCTGTGCATAGAAAAATTGCTTTATTCACATCTGTTAATATTGATGCAATCACAGCACTGTTGTAGACTAATTACAAGATGAGAAACAAATTAAATTATACCAGTGCAATTTCATTCAAATAATACTTCACCAGCAAAAACTGAGTTGGAGGAGAAGATTAAAAAATCATACCCAGGAGAAAAACTGTGGGTAGACCAAACCTTAGGTATACAGCATTTATGAAGTCTAATCAGTTGGTTTTTAATTTTTTTTTTTTTTTTTTTTTTTTTTTTTTTTTTTTTTTTTTGTAAATGCATCTGAATTAAGATCTCAGTCTATAAAGCCACCCTTATCCTTGAGAAGGTCATCTTCAGATCTCACTGATATGTGAAGATACTGTTAAAGGAGGATAATAATTTTCAGGAAGTGCTTAGGTACTGTCAGTATCAGAAGGACTGTTACAAGATTGTACTTTAATATTGCCTGCCTACCATCTATCAGTATTTGGCAGCCTCAATGCTAAAGCACATGCTTTGGAGACTTCTAATATATCCAGAGACAAGGTAGCAAAGCTAAATATGTAAATAATTAGGGAAATTCAAATAGTAGCACTGAGCTTTCTGCAACTGATGTAGGGGTAACTCAAAAGTGAGTATCTGATAGATAATGGGAAAGCAAACTTAAGGACACCTGGAGTTTGCTATGATATACAGGGCCAGGAAGCTCACACACCCATCCAGACAAGCTTAAGGCATTAAAGGAATGACGGCGAACTTTCAGGGAGCCTTTGTGCAGAGAAACAAATGTGGGAGTGAACATGTCACAGTCCAGAAACTTGCACAGGGCTCAGTAGGGTGCAAATTCATGGAAACAAGTGTTGGCAAAGGTCTTGTGCCCTAGGGAACACTCTTGTGTTCTGACAATTCCAGAGAGTTGCCCATACCTCACCCAAAAAGGACGAAAATGGAATGTCGCATTTTGTGTAATGGCTGTTGTGGTGCTCTGGTAGGAAGGAACACTCTAAAGGAAAAAATCCACCCTGTCAAGTCTCTTACACTGATTAGTGCTCAGAGTCTCACAGGGCAGAAGAAAAGAGGTTTGAGAAGTCTGCATTAGTCAACATCTAATTTAGAAATGGGAGCTAGAAAAATCAATGGAATTATGGGTGGAAGGAATAGCAGAAAATAAAAAATAGACTACAACAAGCACATTATACTACTTTCACCACAGTGATCTGAGGAGGGACTCACCACAGAAGGACTAGAATGATCAGAAGGGTGTACAGTCTCTCCAAAAACACAGCAAATCAGAAAGAAAACACACAATTATTTCTCTCTTGGGCACTTGTAGAAAACAAAGTAAAACACGACAGCAGGGAACAAATAAAAAAAAAGATGCAAAAATGCCTGTGAAAGCCATGATGACCTCAGCCTGTTACCAGCCTCAGAGAGCACCTGCTGTGTGAATTGCTGGGGCTTTTATTAAAAATTCAATTAATGTAAACAGTAGTAATAATGGAACAAAAACTCAACAGTTGTTATATGGAGCCAAGACACAGTCCAATAATCCTGTTTCCTTTCTCAAGCAAAAGCCTAATAAAACCATCAAAGTCTACTTGGACAGGAAGGACTTAGGGTGTAGCAAAGCAAGACAGAGTGTGCAAGTGTTTGGCCACTGCATTTGGAGGCCACGGGCTCCAAGCCCATGGCAGGTCCCAAAACACAGGTGAACAAAGAGCCACCTCTCACTCTGAGGCAATTTGCTATTGAAACTCAGTTGAACAGTTGTGTGTCCTGGACTCTCACAATATCTCGCTGCCACAAGTATTTAGTGCATGTTGGCAGCAGGTAGGTACAGATGTCCTAGACTGCAGCAAGGTCCTTAGAAGAAGAGGCAGGCAATGCATCTTTACCTTCATTCACATTCTTGCATTTCTCTCCTTCTCTAGAAGATATTCTGCTGAGTCAGGTCTTCCTGAAATAACCTCTTCTTTTGTGGTCTCCTGCAAATAGAGCTCTGAATCAGGATGTCAGAGGAGGCAGAAACATCACAGAGGAAACTATGTCACAAGCTAAAGTCATATAGTTTATAAAGCAAACTTTGGATAAAAAAGTAATAAAAAAAAAGCTCACTCCCTAAAGCTACAAGAAAAATGTAAGTTCCTCTTTGCCCTCTCCAAAAAATACATGCAAACAAGTAATTTGGAACCTCACCTAACTTTACTCTGGGCATGAGCAGACGAGGAAGAATGGACTAGACAAGACTTGTCTAACCAACTAACATGTCAGACATTACCAAATTGTGTTGTCCAGCACTAAAAGGTGATCAGAACAGTGCATGAAGTTTCTAGAAGAAAAATCTGTGACAATTTCAAGCTATCCATTATGGTTTTAGTTAGGGGTTTTTTTGGTTTGTCTTTTTTCCCCCCAAACAATATAAATACTAGTTGTTGGTTGCAATGCATAGTTGTCCAAAAGAAAGATGCCTTTGTCTTTCTCATTCATCATCTAAACAAACTAATTCGAGGCAGAGAAGCAATTAAAATGCAAAATAAAACAGAAACAGAGTTCTTTGTGTTCACAGCTCTCAGTGTTGTCTGGAGTTAAGTTTACATGAGCTTATGAAGGTATGATTGAAGGAAAAAAACCCTATATTATAAATAAAATCCTGCATAAGATCATAAAGCTCACAAAACTGGGAACAGCATTTTTCAATTTCTGTGCTGCCCCAGAGAAAGTATTCACCAGAAAATATGATCAAAAATCACCCATGTCATAAAAGTGCAAGACATAAACATTACTTTTACTTCTCACTATGGCTTCTGCCCCAATTCACAAGCTCCTTTAAATGATAGATAGATAGATAGATAGATAGATAGATAGATAGATAGATAGATAGATAGATAGATAGATAGATAGATAGATAAAGTTTTAGTATCTCTCATAGAAGGTTAAACTCATTTTGTTGATTTAAAGGCCAAACAAACGCATGAGGCAAAGCTCCCCAGTACCTCCACTGCCAGTCCTGCAGGTAGAGTTTCCAGAAAATGAGGACGAATTTCGTACTGCTTGGCACTGGTACCCTTTCCAGAGCCCATGAAGACAGGACAGTGTATTTAGGGCTTGTGGGAGGCAGCCTTACTGCAGCCCCAAATTGATGTTTACTGCTTCAAGGGTTCCCGGGGTAGGAAGGAAAAGGTTGTCTCCCTGTCTTCCCCCGCATATAGGCACATATGAAGAAGAAGAAAAAGAAGCCTAAAAAAGAGACCAAACCCACTGGACTATCCTCTGCTTTCTATGATATTTATGTGTTTATGATTTAATTTCCTCAGGCACTGCAACTTTGCAATGCATGTGATGAAACTTAAACTTTAGCAGAAGTCACTTGGACCACTGTCACCCCATCTCTCACAACCAAACACATTTCAGTTAAGAGGACAATTTGACATTCAAAAACTTTCATTGGGATTTATGTGCACAAAATTAATCTTATCAATTTGTGCCATGCAGGCCCTTTTGTAACTTCCTGTGTTAATTAGGGTCACTCTTTTATTGTCAACACTGAAAGAAAGGGAATAATGTGACAAAATTGGCTGGGTTTCACACCTCTTTACACTTGCTCTTCCAAATACCCAAAGTAATATATTCCTTCACTACTACTTCTAAGTCAGAGGTATTGGAAGAAGAAAGAACATTAAGAATATTTTTTTTTCTGAGTGCCATCACATAGATATTTCTATATATTCTTAAAAAACACATATGTGTGCTTCTGCAATGACTGACCAAAACCATTAAGAATGTAATTTTGCATCTAAATTTTTCCCAAGATGAATTTTAAATTGTTGATAAGGAAATGTAAATATAAGTTGAACCTAATTCTGAAGTTCTTGTTGCATTTTTGCATCCAAGATCTTGGTTTGCCAATCACACATTTCAGTTGGATTGTAAATGTGCGTCTTCTAGCCTGATGTTATCCAAAGAGAGCTGTGAGTAAATTGAAAAAGGTTGTTTTAACATGTTTGAGAAATCTTGTGTAAGCTGTAACTTTCTTGCATGCCTGGAAGTTACATCCAGAACTACCATAACGCTTTGTATCTAAAACATAATGAGACAACAGTTCAAAAAAAGTCAGAACTGGTACAGGCAAAACCATTCCCTTAAACTTGATAAATGTTTGCAGGATGATCCAAAGCAAACATCTTCTGCTGCAGTTCTGAAATACACTATGAAAGGCAAATGCTGCTGTGTATTTTAGGCACAGATTATGCCAAGAAACGTTAGGTCTAATCTTTCTTCTCTGTTAGGTCAAATGTACTACTGTTAGCTCAAATTTACTGCAATTCCATTTTGCCGAATCTCAAAAAATTAAAGAATTACAAAATCTCAAGAAGTAAAACCATATAGAAGCACTGAGGTCAAACTTGCTTAAGGGCACAGCATGGATCTTGCACAATTAACATTGTACAACAAAGATCACAGAGAGCTAATCCCCACCTGCAAAGCATCATAGGCAAGATGCTGGAAAAAAATCTGTAATTTATAAATTTCCTATGAAGGATTCTCACAAAACCTTATCATGATCTTTAATTGATCTAGTTTCCTAACATCTGTGATATATAATTAAAACCACATAATTCTTCATATTAAAGATGAAATTAATAAGAAATACTGTGATAAATACTTTGAAAATAAAGAATGTTTTTCTTATTTCCCCTGAAAGCTCAAGAAAAAGTAGACATATATAGACAATGCCCGAAATTAATGCATAGGAACACATTATTTTACAAGGTATAGACATGTCTCTGAAACTCATTTCTACTAGCTATCAGCTTCTAGACATATCTAGACTTCCTATAGACCTTAAGTCTATGTCCTAGGTCAAAGTTAAATTGAAACATTTGGAGATAAGACCATATCCAGGCAAACAGTGTCTGCCACACAATAGAAAAAAAAATAAAGTGAATGGTTTAGAAATGTTCCCAGGGAATCAAATATTTAAATCTGAAAAAATCCAGATTTAATTAGCAACAACTTAAAAAGATGCTGCAACATTAAACATTTTAACTCATGGAACATTCTGGTACATGCAACCTGAACAGAGAGCGTGGGATTTCCAAAGAACTTCTTAGCAATTTTAATCTGTTCATGTTGCCTCTGAATGGGACTGGGAATATTGTATGTTTTGCTATCATCACATTAGATTGGTTAAAGTGGTTCACGTGCACCAACAGTTGAATAAAATGTCAATACTGAATCTCCATGTCATTACCATGAAAGTTTTTCATTATGATAAATCTTGTCAAAATTATATACTTAACCAGTAAGATACAACAGCATAAAATTTCAGTTTGTTCCTGATTAGTTTTCTGCTTTTAGGCATTTTCTTCAGTATTTTCTGCGTTATCTTCAGCTGCAGCCACTGGCTGGAAGGAACACAGTGCAAAGAGCTATAAAGGGCTAATAGGCATTATTCTTTGTTCATTGTTACACACATTGCCTGCTTCTTTCCTCTTCTTCTGTTCATTCTGATTGGCACTGGGGAAAGTAACTTGGTATTGTAATCGTTTCTTTCATGCTTCAATTGCCTTTACACACCTAAACAATGTGCCTGAACAAGTATAAACTGCTTTTAAAGTCCAGGGTTTGCAAATACATGAGGGGAAAAAAAAAACCAACAAAAAAAGGAAAATAGAGCTCCACCTATTCTCAGAATTTGGAATTAACTTCACTTAATTTACTATGTACTCAGCTAATGCTTTGACTGATTTTCTGTGACATTAAGGTTTCAGATGAAATCTGAGTTGCCTGCACCTGGAGTCAGGTCAGCACAAACAACACTGTAGTCACTTGAGAGAGACAGCAGCACATTCAAAGAGTGGTACATATAATAGAGAAGTAGACCAGTCACCTTAGGCTGCTTCTGTTCACCTACTAATTACAGAGGAAATGTAGCCTGACTCAGTTTTTGGCACAGAGACCTTAGCTAAATTGCTGATAGTAGGTGGGGTGAATGAGAGTGTAAATGTTATTACCTCTGAAGTCCCAGTCTCGGAGGGACTCCAGTTTCATTTAACAGAGTATTAGACACCAGATCAGTAATTGTTTGGTCAGAACCACCTAATGTGTGTGTGTGTGTGTGTGTGTGTAGGGGGAAGGGATGGGTCGAACCTCACAGAGGTTGTGTGGCATCTTATCTTTCACGGCAGGTCCTGGAGCCCACCCGGGGAAGCCCCAGTGCAGCTGCCAGTCACAAACAGCCTGGAAAAACTGTAACACTCACAGCTCCTGGAACCCCTGACCCAGCTTGGATTGGCAGGGACAGTGAGAACACGGTCCCTCACCCTGGCCTGGGACCCCAGAGTGGCTGGGGGGTCAGAGGCCAAAGGGTGGTTTAGCCACAGGGACCAGAGCAGAGAAAACCAAATGCATAGGGCTGCCACCTGTTGCAGCCCTGCCACCTGGACATGTGAGAGCTGGTCTGCCACAAGGTTCCAGTGGTAGCTATATGATGTGTCTCTCTCTCTCCTTCTCTCTTCTTGCTCCTTCTGATTGTCTTTCTTTGCTCCTTTCTTGATGCCTTGTGTGGCTCAGAGCTGGAGGGATTGGATTTTGACTATAAGTGTTGTTGATTAGTATGTGCTGGGTAGTATTGTGGTGGAATGTTTTGTGTAGCTTCTGTGGTGCCCTTTTGCCAATTCCCTTATTTTCTCCCCTAAATTATCAATAAAATTACCTTTTGGGAACAAGTCTGTGGCTTATTCTCTTGATGCTATCTCAAGCTATTAACCCCATATATATATTTTCAAGTAAAACTTCTGGCTGAGCCCGTGAGCCTGCTGTTCCAGCACCAGAGTGTTACACAGGGGTGGAAAAATATTTTAGAAGAGAAGCACTACAAAAAATTAGAACTCTTGCCAGTGTACCACTGTAGGTAAGGGAAATCTATTCAATTATCTCTGCCCCAAATACCTTTCAATCTTTCTTTGACAAATCAAGATGCAGAAAATTAAATCTGTCTCTCAGGAAGCCAATATGAGTGTTGCAATTATTTTCAATTACTTCAGAATTTCATTTAGGAAACTGAAGTATGAGATGAAAACAATGGCATTATATGTGGATTTTGAGAAGCATTTTCAATGAAGTGGCCATGTTGGACAGGGCTTTGTGCAACCTGGTCTCGTGGGAGGTGTCCCTGCCCAGGGCAAGGGAGTTGGAACTAAATGGTCTTTAAGGTCTCTTCCAACCCAAAACACTCTAGGATTCTGATTCTGTGCCTGACATACAAAATGAAAGGCTGGTCCAAGCAAAGACATATATTAAAAGAGGCATTGAGGTATGAAGCACAAGACAGAGCAGTAAACTGAGACCATACGTGAACAGATGGAGCACTGGCAGAAAAAAAGAGGAGCAGGGGTTTGAAGTCATGGGACTACTCCAAACTGACACTCAAATATTAAGATCAGAAACTGGCTTCTCATACTGTAAATTCTGCCTTGTTTACCAGAAAAGAAAATAAAAATCAGTTTTCCGTGACTTGATTATCACAATCTAGAATCAAGTCAATTTTCTTAAACTAAATTTGTTCCACTTTTTGTCCAGTGTAGAATGAACAATGCACAAACCACATCTTGAATAACAGATTGTGAGAAGTCAGGTCTGAGTCCATTGTTTACATTATTACTTAATCTCTAGAAAATGGCTAAATAGCAATACCAGTTTCTCTTAAGGAATATGTATCACTCTATGAGTTATTGGCTTTGAATCATGCAGAAAATAACATGGGATTATGTATTTAGTGGTGTCAGTAGCTGATCCAGCTAGGGTTTCACAGTACTTTCCTAAAGCAGAATTTCAGTTCTGTTAGCAGATTAACCTGGTGTAAGTTGGTGTTTACCTGGCATTAAATGAGAATTCTCATATGCTTCCTTTAAAGATCACAGCGTTTAAATTTTTCATATGGCTGAACTCTTCTTGCCTTCATAAACATTAGAAATCGTTTGTCATCTCTTCCTTTACTGACAGTCAACATTGCCAAGTCAATGGAGCAATGTCAAATTATATCAGATATGAAGCTGGGCAAGGTTCAAAGGTGATTTAAAATTTCTAAGTTATCATAGAGCAGGCAATAGTTGTGTAGCTGAAAGCATTACCACAAGAAACATCAGCAGTAGGAGAAAAATAATTAATTTCACCTTCTTATTCCAGATCTATAGAAGTGCACTTAATGGCTGGGGATGGTAAGAACTACTTCAAGCTTCTAGATTTTCTTCTTCAAACAGTTATGTAAAAATAATGTAACTCAGCTTTTTCTTTTCTTTTTTCTTTTTTTTTTTTTTTAATAAACATTTCTGCCTTAAGGGTTTGCTGTAAAATTGGTTCCTTGATATTCTGCTAGAAAGTGGTAGCAGATCACCAGTAATTCTTATGAGAGCCTTATTGTGGATATATTCAGAATCATCCAGCTTCAATTTTCATCTAAAAGTTCCAGAAGGAAAAGCTATGCCATATTGTTACAAAAGGCTGATCTGCTCTTTTTCCAATGGAATGAAATCTATGTTATGTTGCTATCATGACATTAGAGTCAGGCCCAGTGCTTTAAAGGGAGAAGCTGTTTTAAAATCCTGATTAAAGCACATTGAGGTTTTATGGTTAATTTCATTCCCTGCACATGTTCAGAGCCACAGCTGAGTTCCTTAAGCCCTTCGTTTGTGTGTAGAGCTATCCCCTTTTGGGTTAAAACACCATAATATGAAATTTCATCTCATGGTATTTTTAGTAGCCAGACACTCAACAGAGAGCCAAGCACTGTTTTCATTTGCTGTTATCTGGTATGCTACACAGAGACACTAAGTTAACCAAAGAGCAACTGATGGTATGGAATACTCTGATATTTCAAGAAGTGTTTTAAACTGTTCAGAATTCCTCCCGTATGCCATCCCTGTATTTTTGGATGTTGACTGGTACAGAATAAGTACAGTGAGCATCATTCCAAGAAGTTTGGAAACTGCTGATCTGGTTTATGGCAATTTTTGTATAATATGAGAGTTTTCTTCCAAATACCTGCCCAAAGATATTTTTCTCACTGAAAGACTGTTTATTCTTAATGTACTAAGAGTGTTTCTTCTCTGTAGTTTGGCATAACTGTAAAATTAAAAATCGTTCAACCTATTTGGCATGAAGTGGTTATCCTGATCCTATAGATTACTACCATACATTCCGAATCAAGACTCTTACAATAGCTTCAGCTATACTTTAGGGTATGCCTACACTTCCTGCATTTTTTCCCTACAAGGAGGCAGATCAGCTACATTAATTGTTTCTGATCAATAAATTTGGAAATTTGCATATCTGGTTTTTTTTGCAACATTTATCAGTCTAAAACAATAATGGAAAATATTTCTGTCCAGGTAGCAATCTATTTTGGAAGTCTTACATTTGCTTTGCCTTCTTTTGACCTAATGCTATGAGTGCAAGATGCAAAAACCAGAAAAAAAGGGAAGACATTTATCCGCAACACAATCTTCACAGTTTTGTATTAATTACAAGCTTTATACTTAACTGAGAAAGGAAGAAAGATTTCTGGGATGCAAGTTCAACCACTGTTAAAATTCCATCTTTACAAACAGTCTGCTTCTATTACCAGGGGGTGCAGATATGTGCTTGCATTGCATGCAAGTTTTCAGCTAATTCACATCCTCATCTGTGACTATGCTGCACCACAGCATGGTTACAGCAGCAAAAAAGCTGTGCTGGGAGATAGTGATCCACAGAAGAAGGGTGGAGAACAGGCCCAGTAGTTTGCAGCAAAGGCAAGTCTCCATGAAAAACAACTTAACATCTGAGACATGAGATTTAGGGCCAAATGGCACTTTTCAGCTTCTGAGCCTGATTGCATGCGAGCCAGTGACATCTGGGCTCCTTGTGATCCTGTGATTCAGACACATATTTGTGTCATAGGGAAAAGGAACACCAGGCAATGTGACACTGCCAAGCACAGCTTATTAGGTGGATCAAGTGAGGGATAAGCTTTGGCTGAAAAAGCTTTACACTCACGCACACACGCAAACCAGGACCCACCTGTTACTGCTTTAGTGAGTGGGCTCATTCTTGCCTGGAGGAAGCATGACAGCCCACTATGACCAGACCCAGTGTCAGGTTCTGTTATGTGGCTCAGAACCAATGGTTTCCCTCTGCGTCCTCCTCCTCCTCATCCACTCCTCATCCAATGTTAGATGTCTGCATGCCAGTGCTTCTCTTGCTGTCAATTATTTAAAGGGTTTATAGCCACTATTTGGCACGGGCTGCCAATCCTATCAGTACCCAGCAATATCACTGTCTGTCTATCCAGCAGCTTCAAATTATGCACTAGTATAACATGTTGATCCATGGCCCACACCAAGGCTCAATACACTCTAGTCTTGTTTGCATTTTCTTGTCAGCTGTTTCTCTCTATACTCAGCTGTGAATCAAAGCATGGTCATGAGGGCACAGTGACAACCAGCTCAGTCCCTTTCTTCTCTTGATCTTCCTGTTAACAATCCCTCTGCCACATAGTGGAATCATTCATAGAAGCAAACCAAAAAATCTGAACAAAGATGTTCCTGCAACATGCTCTGGACACAACTCAATTCCTTCTGTCTAGATACACCTTAAACATCCAGACTGAGAGTGCCTGAGCAAACAATCAAAAAGCAGATGATCCACCTGTTCCTAAAGCAAGTTTCTATGTGAATCTGACCACACAATGCCCCTGGAAAATTTTTCTAATTTAGCCCTGCTTTGAGTGGGGATTGGACCAAATGCTCTCCAGAGGTCCTTTCCAATTTCTAATGTCCTTTCCAAACTGCTTTTCTGTGATCCTCTGACATGATCTCCCTTCAACACAAGCTGTTTGCTGTTGACTTTGCCACTTACATCCTTTCAATAATGAAACCCTGAAGCTGCTCTTAGGCAATTTGCTTGTACCAAGAAGACAGACAAATCCTCATCTGGAACAGGCATCAAGAGGGTTTTCAACATCTCCTCAAAGTACAGGGTAGCAGCAAGATTTGGGAAAATATGTTTTCAGGGCACCTCTTCATATTAATAATTGAAGGTGTCATAGGTAATAAAAATACTGGTTCTTCCTACTGGCCTAACAAGCCTTTCTCTGTTAGGATTGTATTCAGCAACTGTAATGTGTTGATTCAATGCTGCAACATATTGAAAAAAAAAGCTTTGTTGATGTAATGCAAAAACAATCTATTGATCATTCTGACACCCAACAAATAACTTTTCCTCTTTAATCTGGAAATGATGGCTGTTGCATGTGTTACTAAATCATGCTATTGCTATTCTAGAGACAGTCTGTATTGTTCAGCTCTAGGTTTTGGTGTTTTGGGTTTTTTTTCCACGAGTACATATTTCCAGCTTTCTGCTTCCAGGTGTTATTGTGGCATATCCTTTACAGGGGGTATGTGGGTTGGGTACTTACAGTGTATAGTTCACACATTTGCCATCTACAGCTCACGTGACATCAGACAGTAAAAAACAGTTCTCTCCCCAAAGACTGGTCAGGATAAAACCAGCACAACCTAAAGAGAATAGCAACTCACAGTTGGGAATCCTGCTGGAATAAGAAACCATTACTGAATTATTTCAATTCAATAGACTACCTTCCAGGTGATTGCTGGCCTTCCTCATCAATACCAGTGAAATGTTACAGTGATTGAAGCACTTCTTAGCAATTTCTCCTTCATGCAAATGATCCATTTGCAGATTTTCTATTAATTATCCACTAACCACTTTTTTTGAGATATGAAAAACAATACTCCTAGGCACATAAATCAGACCAGAGATTCCCTGCAAAATACTTGTGATATAATTTTACTAATCATTAATCATTTATGCTTATTGCAGCTATGCAGCTGCCATGGTGTCTAATTTGCACATCTTACTCAGCAAAACTCAAACCTGTTCCATGGGACATTCAGCTTGGTGGCCTGAACCACAGCACCTTTCCATCTCTCATTACCGGTTTCTTTCACATATGGAAGAAAGGATCAAGGCAAAAATCCAGCATATGCATCTAAACCTGATGTTCTCAACTCCAGTTTAGAGTCATATCCTTTTTACAAACTTGCAAACTTCCTTAGAACAACCACAGGCCAGTCACCATTTGTATGTATGGCTGAACTTTGCGAACGAGGATTTGGGCAGGGTTCTCCCCACGTGGGTGTGCCCTTCCAGCCTGCACAGTGGATTTTTTAGGTGAGGCACAGCATGCGCAGAACTGGCCC
>JAWWEV010000115.1:24566051-24600990 GCA_035583235.1 Hafferia zeledoni | reverse complement strand
ACCTTTAAAAAAAAAAAAAAAAAAAAAAAAAAAAAAAAAAAAAAAAAAATTCCAAGAGTTGCTAGTGCAACATTGTGAATAGCACTAACATCACCAAAGGTATTCAATTGGCTTCTAATTAGAAATGTGATTTAATATTTTACCATTCTTTTTTGTTTTCTTTTTAAAATATGTTTGACTTTTTTTTCACAGTGGTATGAACAAAAATGAACAGAAATGAATTCTTGGTCCACGGCTGAGACACATACGGAGATTAAAATTTTTAGTTTCAAGTGTAAGGCATTTTTAAAGCTTCATTTGTAGAGTCACAACCAGTAATGCAGATTCATAATATAACCTGTTGTACAGCTTCATTATTAATACTAAGTATCTGACTAAACGAGCCAGTAGGAAAGAAAAGACTTTTCCCAGAAAAACACTAACAAAAATGAAAAACAATGAAAAAGGGCTATCACCATTTTACAAGGAATCATTTCTGTTCCTCACCACCATATCCACACCCTTCTCATCAAAGGAAACCTAACAGCAAAAATTATTTCAGAAACATTGTGAAATGGGAGACCCAGAGGAACCGTAGTTCTAGTATTTGATATTACTAACCTCCCCCACAAATTTATCTCCTTTTCCGCTGTTACAACATAATCTTTTGCATCATGAGAGAAGCCAGGTATATCATGGAATTTTGTGGTTAGAACACATCAAGAAAAATTCAATGGAGCTCCAGATCTCAGTCTTATCATCCAAGAAAATACAACCATGATTCTCATGATGCACTGTAGCAGAGTTTTTGAATGAAATGTCTTATTATCAGCCAAATACTGGCCTATTCAACTATTTGAATTTTTGTAGGAAAATTATAGAAACAAATGAGATACTTGTGAAAATATTTTTTTTTGTCAAAACCCCACGTTTTGTACAAAACAACAATATCGAAGATAAAAAAAAAGACAATCACCTCAACTATTTGGAGCAAATGGAGGTAAATACAAATAGCTACAATGGTTAGAGAAATTATCTCAGTATTTAACTTTGCATTTGGGGTGCTGAAGTATTTCTATTTCTGTTGACAAAGCTGGATTTCACAGCAGTATATTGCCCCAGCAGTACAGTGGCAGAGAAAGAAGCTGTGCTTCCTCTGGCACTGGGCAGGCAGAGACAGGGACACAAGGGCCGACCATTGAAGTCAATTTTTATTTTTAGAAGCCTTTGAAATGTAGAAGCAAAATAAACATAAGCAGGGAACTTTATTAAATAGAAGAGTTACCTTCTTGAAAAAGAACTTTTTCTTTCACACTCCTGCATAAAATTTCACTGATTTCTGTGATTTCTGCACATGTCTGGGTTACAAGAACTTCAGACAGACAACCTCTGAGCAAACTGAAATGGCTGCCTGAACTGCAATTTTGTATTCAAAGCAAGTTTTGTCTCTGCTTGCCATCTACCATAATTATTATTGTTTCTTCTGAATGTTCATTGCATTTGAAATGTGTTTGAACAACATTGTTCTTACTAGTCATAAAATGGTTATTTTAATGGATTTACCAAATTATTGATTCAAAGCTTTGTCATAAGTCAGCTACAGAAAACAGCACATTCCATAATTATGCATTTTGCATAGGCTTAGTGAAAAAAAAACGTAACTAGAAAAAATGCCTTTCTTTCCTTCTTTTACATTACTTATCCACCTCCTTTCTCCTAACTGTATTTTCCATAGTTGATCCAGTGCTACAGCAGTACTATGCAGGAAGAAAACATCTGCACAGTGTGAATTCTCATATCTTGATTACTACAGTGAGTAAATTTTTGGTGCCCAAGTTCCCAGAGTTCAGGGACTATATGAAAGATTTAACAAACTTTTTGAGATAAATGGAGAGAGTTGAGAGGCTTGCGAATAAGTCTCTCACATTTCCTCATGTTTTAGAGAGCTGAATGCTTTTTGAAAAAAAACATAAAATTAATGATTTTTACTGACCCTGGAGGGCTTTTCAGAAATGAAAGTCCATTCTGACAGTTTTTTATTAAGGGAGTTTGATTAGCAGTTCTTCATACAAAAGCAGTCAGCTATTTAATATGGTGCAGGGTGAGTCTCTAACGCAGTACAGAGCCCAGCTCTCATGGTGTTATGTGCTGGAAAGGCACGTTTTTCATTCCAGACAAAGGAATGAAATTGTCTGCATTACAGAACATTCTGCTGAAGCAACAGCCCCTCCTTGGCCGGTCCGTAATGGACTTTGGAGAGTTATTTGTTATGGGCCAGGACAAAAAGCAGGCATAAAGTGCTGCCCACTTCCATTAGCAGCCCACAGGGTCTATGAGGACTACCTTGTGCAGGAACAGCCAGGCCAAAACTCTTTAAGTGATGGAAAGTGCATCAGTTTTTTGAAAGCTTCCTCCTAAAGCAGGAGGCCAGGAGGGGCTACCAGAGTTACTGAAAACCCCATTGTAAATCATCTACCCGCAGTACACCCAGAAAACATCAATCACCGCTCTGGAGGTTTTACTGCAGTGCTGATTCACCCTGAGCACAGTGGTATAAACAGCAGCTGTCAGGACCCATCCCAGGTGATCCACCTGAGACGTGCTCATTCACTGGCCTCCGCAGCAGCTCCCCTGGATGGTGCCCATTTCAGGGCTCCCTGCTGACAGAGCTACTCCCAGCTGGAAGCTGTGGTCTGACAGGGTGGTGCCTTCCATTGCTGCTGCCTTCCCTTTCTGTTCTGGTGTACTGACATGCCCCACAATATGTGCCATGGGGCGTGGCAGTCTGGACCCAGGTAATCAGCTCTGAGTGCTCCTAAGTGCCTCTGCAGATGAAGAGTTCAGTGATGCAAAGCTCTTACCAAACCTGTATTTCTTACAGCAACAGAATACTTTTCATTTTTCTTTGATCAGTACCTCCAGATTGCACACCTGAAACTGTGGTTGGTTATTTCAGGATACAAGAACTAATTTGCATAGAAGCCTGGAGATCATAGAATCACTGAATGTTTTGGGTTAGAAGTGACCTTAAATATCATATACTTCCAAATCCCCTGCCATGGGCAGGGTCACATTCCACTAGATGAGGTTGCTCAAGCCTGGGCTTGAACTGCCAGGACAGCATATACTTTTGAAAATCAGCAGCATTTCACCAATAAAGCAACTGCAACTATTTCTGAAAATGAAATAACCTTTGAGTGGAAGGAGGGTTTATTCTACTTTTATATATGTGATTTTGAATACTTTAAGAGATATGGGATAGTTCAGGTTGAAAGGCACCTCAGACAAAAACACAACGACCTGCTCAAGGATTTCAAGTTTTGTTCACAACTACGATGAGTATTAAATAAAAAGCTTTATTTTTACTAGTTCATGTCTTTAAAAATTCTGTTTTCTTGAAATAAGGTAGAAGATAGATATATAGAAGCTTGCAAAAAACAGTGCACGTTGTTGGGAGAGTAGCCTGTATATGCAAGTCAGCACTTTGCTAGGACAAGCCATTCCTTGCCTGGTGAACAAACTGCTGAACTAAAGCTGTCTTTAAATAAGGCTCCTGTAATTTAGAAAAGAGATAATGCTGTGTTATTCATAACAACTGGTCTCCCTCACCTTGTCAACAAACACAGCCAACACAGGGCATTAATTTTCAAAAGACTCTGAATATGACAGGCCTTTATTTAGGTGAAATAATTGAGTTAGGCAGATGCAAACATGTGGTGTGGGGAGAGAAGATCTCCAGCACTGAAAAGAAATAGTCTTTGCCTTAGAGCCATAGCAGTTACTCATATGTCCACCTTACTGATAGAAGACTGTTCCCGGTGGCTAAAATGGAAACATTTATTGGTACTTACTAATAATAAACATTATCAGCTTGGCTTCAAATATTTTACCTCCAAAATATTACATGAGTATTGATTTTCAGAGATTTGAACTTTTTCTTAGAAGTGCTTAATCATTTTACTGTAGCTAATAATAGAGAAAACAAGAAATTTGTTACATTAATACAAAGATATTCACATAATCATTACTTAAATTCTGCAGTCTAATGTATGGATGTGCTGTTCTTATGCATTTTATACTACCATGGGTCTTTAAAAAAGCAATTTTTGCAAGAGCACTTGCCTCAAGGACCTCATGGTCCTAATCCACCAACTTAATTATATTCCTTGTATATCTAAAGATAGGGATTAGATATTCAAATATCCAATATCAGAGTTTAATCATATGAAATTAAGTGCTTCCATCAACTTGGAGGTGGGTGGTATTTCCATGGAATAAGTGTAGGACCACATTAAATTGCTGGATTAAAAATTTAGAAATGGAGAAATTTTGATGATTTTATTTTTTTTTATCATTAGCTCTTTGTTTACTTTTATGTTTTGAGGCAAATTACCAATAAAAGATTATGAGATTTTGCATATTGTGAAAACTATATTTCTAAGAACATGCTTGAGATCAAACTTGCAAACTCCTGGAAAAACAATTTTATGTAATATAAAAATATCAAAAGCTATACTTTTACTAACAAAATCTTAGTTCTGGGTGAAAATTATTCATATTAAAAACATTTTTTTTTCTTTGAATTTCAAAACAAGATCTGTACCATTTTCCTAAGTTTCAGAAAAGTCTTTTTTTTTTTTTTTTCCTCTACAGTTTGGTTTGGTTTTGAAAGCTGGTTCTTTCATATTTGTGACACAGAAGGCTTCTGAAATCACTAAATAATTGGAGTTGGTTTCACATAGCTAGGAAAATGGCTCAATACCTATAGGAGAGCTTAGCCTGATCTCTACTCCTTCCTTCCAATTTTTTTCATGCAAGGCATAGGAAGCAGAAAAGGAGATGCCAAGCAGCTTGATACTCACTGTGTGTTGCACCCTTGAAGTTACACTGCTTGGCCTCACATATCTGAACCAAGGACAGCCTCTTGCTGAAGGTGATTACCAGACTACCTATTAATTCATTCAGTTCTGTGCTATCTCAGATGCTGACAAGATTTTTTTTTTTCCTGATGTGGATTGTACATAGCCTATGAGCATCCTCATTGATTTCTTCTCAGACTTCTGTTGTAGAAGTTTCCAAAAAATTAAATAAACTCCAAATTTAATTTAAAAACAGCAATCCAAATCACTTGCAGCAAATTCAATGGCAGTGACAAATGTAGCATATAGTCTTGAGCATAGTTATCCAACTTTGCATATTTACCCGCATGAGGTTTTTTTGCTACTGAGATGTCATGGAAAAATATCCCTTTAGACGTTGCATTTAATGTATCATATAGTAGATACATTACTGCTCTATAATTTTATTTCATTTATATTCTCTAGTTTTAAACAACAGTAGAGTAAGAATACTCTGGGAGGAAAAAAAAAAAGGTAGATATCCATTTGTCCAATTCTTTTTTTACTACAGAATTTCTTAATTAGTTTGGGATGCATGTGACATAAAAGCTAGTTCCTGGAAAATACTGAAAGAAGTTCATGAAAGTGTTGTACTTTAATTTACTTTATGCAATGGCACTTACATATCAGGCTTATTATATCTGCATGGAACAGTCTGCAATGTACCCAACCTGACATCTACATTTAAAATCCATTTGAAAGCAAGTGGGAAGCAGATGCTGTTCTCCCTTATATGACACCAGTACAATTCCACTGGAATCCAGAATATTCTGTTGCAAAGGCACAGTCAAAATTCATGCAGAAGTCTTGAGGGGCTGCCAAAGTCAGCTTTAGCTGGAAGGCACAGAAGCTTTTTCCCAGAGGCAGCAGTCTGGGACTGCACAGATGTGTCACTGGCAGATGGGCTATGGGATGAGCAGCTGCTCCATTCACCCTGAATGGGCAGTATGAAAATTCCTGGTTGGGCTTCCCTCTGACAGCTGAGGCAAAAGAGTTGCTCTCTAGAACACATGCCAGCATTGACAGAGTCCAAAGATACACAGGGATTTCAGCTGCTATGAACCTATTGTTCTGACCTAACAGGCAACACAGGTTATACTCACAAAATGCATCACTACTCCAATCCTACTGGCCCTGAAATATAAGAAGACATCTATTAAAAAAAGAGAAATATATTTAAATTCCCCACATGCTCAAGACTAACTTGGGATATCCCATAACCAACCCTTGGTGATTACCACAGCAAAATTTCTCTCCACAGCAAGTATTCATCATGTTCTTTCCAACAGAGCACGCTGTTCTCAGACCCTCTCTTGGTAAAATCCCAAATAATTTTTGTCATTACACACAAAAGTAATTTCAGGTGCCGACTTTGCATTCACTAAAAACAGGTCACAAGTGCTTGCCCCATACCCTACTTGCCCTGTCGATTCAAATTTGCCATATCAGTAATGCTCAACTATGGAATTCTTCAAGGGACTGTGGGGGTCAGTCATGCATCAGTCAGCTTGCATGGACAGCCAGTGCAGGTTACAGAAGAGCAACCTGTACATCCCACTGTGCTTCATCCCACAGCAAGGAAGCTCAGGGCCAAAATTTAGTATTTGACCTCATTGTGTTGTGGTTTTCCTCCATATTGTCTTGCAAAGCAAAGCAGAGTGTGCTACAGAAATCAGAACACAAAGATTGAGTGCCATTACAGTGTTAGAGCTAATGCTGCAATTACAGCAAAACTAAGACCCGGAAAAAGATTTTTTATTCCTCTTACTCAGAGCTGATGACTGAGCATCTAGGAACTGTCTAAAAACTAATAATGTTCTTAAAGGGGGAAACAGACTATACAACTGCACCAGGACTGTTTAGCCTGGAGAAGAGGATGCTCAGGCTAGATCTTATCAATGTATAAATACCTGAAGAGAGGGTGTAAAGAAGATGAAGACAGGCTCTTTTCAGTGGTGCCCAGTTCAGGATTGGGAGGCCATGGGCACAAACGGAAACACAACAAGTTCCCTGTGAACATTAAGAAAGACTTTTGTACTGTGAGTGTGACCGAGCACTGGCACAGGTTGCCCAGAGAGGCTGTGGAGTCTCTCTCCTTGAAGATGCTGAAAAGCCACCTGAACATGGGCAGCTAGCTATGTGTGGCCTTGTCTGAGTAGAGAACTGGTCAAGACGACCTTCAGAACTCCCTTCCAATCTCAACCTTGCTGTGATCCTGTGATAAATGCTAATAAAAAATGCTCATATAAAATACCAGTATAAACCACAACTATTTACTGACTGGGATATTAAAACTTTTTGTCAGTTCAACTTTGGTTTGTTTGTTTGTTTGTTTGTCAAAAAAATTGATATTTCTGTCCTGTTCAGATATTAGATTACTCATGCAATCTGGGCAGATATGACACTTACTGCCTTCTGTACAGTAGAGATATTGCCCTCCCTTCCCTAATACAGAAAATCCTGATGAATTGTCACCTCTAGAGTAAGAAGCAGTTTATCCAAGATGTCCCTTGGAATTACACCAGAACACTTCATCTACTCTCCAGTTAGAACCACAGCCAATCTGTGCTAACTTCCCAGCTCTACGGCTTCATTAATTCCCTTACCACTCTCCTGTGCCATATCTGAGCAACAAAAAGAGGTAAACCATAATCAACTGCAATAGGCATTCCTACTAATCTTCATGCTATCAGAAAGAAAAAGTAACTAAGACAGTAATAAGCCCACTTAGACCTAAAAAGAGGCCTTTACAAGTAGCTGGCACCCCTCTCCTCTGAATACTGACCTAACGCCCAAAGCCATATTTTTGTACAAAGCATAACCAATCATTACCATTTATTCTTTGCTTTATCCAGGAAGGTCACCAGTTTCATGGAGATGAAAATATTATTCATATTTGAACCTCATCAAAATTCTAATTTTGAAACTTAACGAGAGCCAACTGAGAATGAGGTTCTACTCCATCCGTTGCCAATTATTCACAAGCTGCCATGAGATCGCATTACAATGGGTTCTCATATCCTGCTATATTTTCATCCTTGAGTGTGTTTCTGCCATGGAGTCTATGCTGTAATGACATTTTTAACAGCATGCTTGTGCATTCTTCAAGATGACTGGCATTGTAGATGCCCAGGTTTCTTTCTGGTCATCCAAGGAGATATATCATTTCAAGAAGCATGATTTTCACAATAGTAAGTCAACCTACTTAATTTTAAATTAAAATGAATTGCTAAAAAGAATTATTTTTGTAGAGCTGGAGGCCCAATTCCCTTCCTAAAAACAGAGCTCTCCTGCCATTGAAAACAGAATTCCCTTGTTTCCTCTTCCATGAACATGACTGCCAACAAAGACATTGCATATCACATTGCACAATGAGCATTGCATCATGACTCAAATATTGCCAGTGGCCACAAAGCTCCTTCAGAAGTTTAGAGTTTACTGTTAGCAAGTGAAACTTCCCTGTTATGTTTTTGGGGAGTTTGTCCTAAAGACGAAACAATAAAAGGGATACACAGAGATCCTAAATGTTCCCTTCTTGATCATGCACAGCACAGCAACTATTCATGATGAAAGGGACCTGGGGAAGGTGTTTTACTCATATTTCTCAAAAAACTTCTCTAAACCTCTACAAGAACGTTCCTCAGTGGCTGTAGGAGTACCTATAATCCAGTTTTGAAGGGAACAGAGATAGCTACCTACAGCTACACTAGTTATTTTAAGTAACACTTGCCATTCCTAATGGTGAGTGCCAAGAGCATATCTTCAGTAAGCACCTGGGAAAGGAAGAAAAGGCCCTTTCTAGCTGGCATCACCAACCCTGAAAGCTCAAAACGGAAGAAAGAATTTGGAGACACACTGATTTCTGGAGGAGGTGAAAAATGAGGGGAAGCTCTTCAGAAGAGCTGTCTCTTCATAAGGAGGACTAAGAGCACAAAGGTAGGAGCACAAAAAGAACGTTCACTCTTAGTAACACACCTGGAATGGTACCTGCATATTCAAACACTTAGTGAGATACTTTGTTCCTAATACAAAATACAAGGAAATACAAATCTGAATATGATTCAAACACAAGGAAAATGTATTTGCCTCATACATAATCTCTGGATTTTTAAAAGACATGGGGACAAACACAAGATCACAGAGAAAAGATACCTGGCATGTTTTTTTTCTTTTTCTACAGGATGTGATAAACTAGAGAGCTTGAATTTAATACATTGAACTTATTTGCTTTTATGGAAATATGAGGACATGTTCCAGACTTTTAGCTGTACCTGTCAAAAGGAACCTAAGACACAAAGTTGAACAGCCTCGTGTCTGCTACAGTCTCAAAATGATGGATGAAAAAAGTCCAAGCAAAGTTTGGAGTAAAGGACAGCCCAGAAATGTGCCAGCTACCTACAGGCAATAATTCTGAAAGCAGGGCATTTTATAATTGAGATTAAACATTTTCTTTTTATCATTTAAAAATGTACTCTGGTTTTTTATTCAATAAGTTTCTTCAAGGTAACTTGCTAGAATAGGAGAGGTGCATTAAAATACACCCCTAATATAGCAAATAAACCCAAAGCAAAACTAAATGCAGAAGAAAAACTACCATCGCTATATCTAACTAGAAATACAGATCACAGACTGGAAACTCAGTCAACAAATTCTTGATCTGATCTTCAGCTGGTGAATAGGAAACAAATTGACATTGAAATCAAAAAAGACGCATTGATTTACAGCTGTGGATCTGACATGATAGACAAGTCTGATGATGTAAAACAGAGTGAGGTCTCAGTGGTTATAAATCTACAAGACAGGAGTTGTTTTAAGCAGCAAACCCCAGATTTATTATACTGACTTCATGACAAAGGATACAGGGCTTGAATCATTTAAAATTGGACTGGAGGATTATCTGTTGAAACATGGTAGGCATTTATTCCTGCATTTCTTTAACTAGTTTTATTTTGTTTGTTTATTTATAAAAGTAGTCCTTTTAAGGAGAAATATTCTTAGTAGGGTATTAGGAGTATGGATGCATTACTGTGGGTTCTAGAGAAGCCTCATTCCCAGGTAATAGCTCAGACTGAGTCACAGAATCACAGAATATGCTGAGTTGGAAAGGACCCATCAGGATCATTAAGTCCAACTCCTGTCTCTGTGCAGAACACACCAAGTATCACTCCATATGGGTCCCTTCAGTCTACTTGTTATTGACAAGTTCCTTATGGATATAAGGAAACACATATTCCTGATCTGCAATGTAATAACTTGGGAGCCTTGCCCTGATCAAGGGTTACGCCTTTCATATGAGCTGTGTTGGCTGGGGACAGTTTGTGGGAGACTCTTATACATGCACTAACTGACCATTCAAACTACAAATACCAGCAGACCAAAACAGGTCTATGTGTGGGATATCCTTTCACATCTTTTCCTGACAGGTGATGATTTCCAGCAACTCTCCTGTTTTACACATCCAGACCAGAAACTATCCTTAATGCCTATGGCACAATATTTAAAGAGGTCCATTGAACTAATAGAAGAAAAGGTCACATAAGGAAAATGTGACCTGGCATAAGGACAATTTCTAGTTCCCCTGCTGCCAACTGAAGTAATGTAAAGTTTGTTCAAGCAAAACAGTCATTGCTGCATCACGATGGCTCCTGCTGCAGGAACAACTCCACTGTTGATGCAGCAGGTACTGAATCATAGCTATTTTTTTTTTTGTTTTTTTTCACCAATACATAAGGTTATTATCTTTAGGAATAATACCTACAGACAAAAAAAAATTATGGGTCACATTAATTTGCAGACATAAACAGGGAAATTATTAACATAATTTAATCCAATTACTTGTGAAAATACAACATGCAACAGAACCATATAAAAAAAAAAAAAACCCAAACAAAACAACAACCCAGCCATAAAGGATGCTCTTCAATGTAACCACAACCAAATGTTAGTCTCCTTCTCATTTTTAATTAACTTCTCTGTTGAGAATAATTTTATAAACCCTGCCTGTTAAACTAGCCAATTCTCCTAAGGCTAGCTGTTTCATTTTTATAAGCTCAACAAGATTTTAAGTATTCCTGGGAGCTGCTCTCAGGAGTTAATTATAGGGTGAGGAAATGGGAACATGCAGGCATATGGCCTTCAGACTCTGGCACTATTCACTTATGATCGAAAAGAAATAGTTGAAGATTTCAGGTCCCTGGACTTCCAAAGAAAACAAAAAATATAAATAAAACAAGAACCCTGAACAAAGAAAGAAAACACCCAAAAATGCAGACAACCCATTTGTTCAGTCAGGCAGTCTGTCTTCTTTCATGAGATATCAAGAAATAATGAACATCTGTTAAGACAGGAATTCACTGAGCTCATACTACTCATTAACTTCCCCAATGGTGTTCCAGCAGCACCCAGACAGATGACTAGGTCAGGGAATAGGACCAGTTGCTACTTTTTCCACAGAATGAAATGACAGAAAAATGATACCATTTGGAGAGAATTATAGTGTGCATCTCAGGATACCACTTTCAAAGCCATTTCAGTTCTTCCGATAGGAAGCTTGGAGTGCTGGTGTTCAGATTTCCCCATTCACTGGCATCAGACCAGCAGCTCTCCTCTTCATTCATGACATTAAGAATTAATCGTTCCCATCTTAACATTTTGTATGGGACTGTCACAAGCACCCAAGCACAACCCCTTGCCCAAGCCGAAAGTAACTACAGACTGTGAGCTGTGTGTTGTTAACTTTGCCTGCCTTCAGACTGCAGTTCATGCTGGCTTGTCCCTTTCTCATCCCATGTGATATGATTGCCCAAACTGCTTCACCCATCCATTAGATTTCATGTTTTAAAGAAACTCCTGGAAGGGATGGAGGTTGAAGGATATTTGCAGTAGACTTAATAGTCTTCAAATATTACAAAACTAGTGTTGAAGAAGACGGGACTTAAGCTAAATCAAAATGCTTTTAAAAACATGTCCTTGAAAAAAACACATATCTCTGCATGCAAATACTCCATTGAATAATCCCAATTAATAATTACAATTTCAATGAAAAGGTAGAATGGCAAAACTCTTGAACAATGTTCCAAATGATAAAAACAAATCCTCTGTGAGATACTGAAATTCCATATTGACAGTAAAGCACTAATGGGAAGGTTTTTTCTGTGCAAATAACTTTAATAGCTGACTGTGCAAAGAGTATTAAACACCTAGGAATTAAGTGCTAAACTTCTCAGAAATCACACAGAGAAATGAAGAACCACTGAAACAAAGCTTTCCAAGAGACAGCACCACCAAGTTCTCAGGTGAGCAAACCAGTTCCAGTGGTGTTAGAACCACATGCTTAATTCTTAGGACGGTGGTGTTTTCTATGCTGCACACCAGAAAGCAACAACTCTGCCTGAACTTTGGTGAGATTGGAATGGAAATCATGCCTTAGTGATGTAGAAGACAACAAGTCTTTTGATACGTGTGTGAGGGCAGAGGTAAGGGGAGCAATGTTGAAAACTTCTAATTTCACAGTCCTTATAAATCACTCCACTGTGACTTTCTTCAACATATTTCCACTTAAGGGAAAACAAGCAGTTCCTGTCCACTTCCAAGACTCTGACAAAGTACACATTTGTGTGTGCTTTCGTAATCAGTTTACATATTCAGATCAGACAATATCTGGTTTGCAGCAACATTTTCCTTTCCAAAAGAAAAACTCAATTAGTCTATTATGAATCATTCAACAGTATTGATATTACAATCTCAGCTGAAATAAATGTCATAAAACTACCACACAGTAAATAAAACACTAATAACATTAGGGGATCTAACTTCAACAATTTTTTTAAGTTATTTTTATGCATGTTTGGTATTCTCAATTCTCTGCCATCTCACCTGAACTTACACTGAGCCATCCCTTTCCTTCTAGGTCAGTATATTTTCCATTTGGCATCGCACTCCTGGAGTGCACCAAATGTCTAGAAAGGGATAACTCCTCTGCCTAGAGAGGTTACCTCATACTGCACAGTCTTAGCATAGTTCAAAGAAAAAAAGTGTTTTGGATGGAGAAGGTAAATCCCACCAGAGAATCCCCCTGAAACAAGAGTTTATTAAATTTGTTCCCTAGATCATACAGTGTACAACTCTCACACAAGGTGATGAACAGTTTTCAACCTCAGTGTGCAGTGGGGTGACTCACCATAACAAAGCTTTTATCACTTATTATCTGGACAATACATTCTGAAAATGCATTTGATGTGTGGCTTAGGTGAAAAGTTTGCAGTTTTTCCTGCACTAGAAACTATTTGTCTGGGCAGCAAGTCAGCAAATGATAGGTCAAGTTCAAAAGCTTTATCCAAACACAACTATTAAGCATTAAAAATTGCAGTTATTGATCAGAATTATTGCAGTTTAGAGCCAGGTCACACAAAAACACTATAGAAGGAAGGAGCTCTTAAGTTTGCCGGAGAAGATGGGCCTGATAGGGCCAGTGATTTCCATTCCCAGAACTTTGAACTGAGAAAGGAAAACACTCAAATAAGCTATTTTTTTTTTCTAAGTCTCATAAAAACTTGATTCTCTGCATGTAGTTCCACCAGCTTTGTCTTTCATTTCTAGGCTTAAAATAATACTGTTTTTTCTGCATAAGCAGCCCCTGTATAATCAAATAATGGCAGCAAAAATTAAGTAGACTCTCAAGCTGATAATTTCAAAAAACCTTGGTAAAGTCCCCTTTCTTTGCCTCCCACTTCCCAAAAGAATCATTTCCTTGATGCACACAAATTTTTCTTTAAAAATCTAATGGTAGGTTTTGATATCCTCTGATTTTAAAACTACTCAGAAGCCAGTACACGTGGAAGCAGGAGTTCTTTCCCCCATCACAGGAGCTCCTCTAGCAAGAGGCAGAACCCTGACTGGTGATGGATGCATGAGAATGAGTAACACCCTTCCAGCAGCATGTCTAAACCTTTTCATATGCAGAAATGTGAGGTGACTAGAAAGAGGGCAGAATTTACTGCCAGAGGGACTTTGCAGCATAGGTGCAAACAAAACATACTGAAAAGAGCAGCATAAACTTAATTCGCAATGGTAGTAACAGACAGGCTGCTCCCAGAGCGTGTCAGGGGGCACATGCTAATAGGAGAACTAGCAGCACACTGAACTGCTCAAAAATGCACTCACTCTGCTCCAGGCACACAGGAAAAAAAATCATCGCTGACTGTATTCCAAGTCTGGGTAGATCTAGAGAACATCTGCCAAGATACATTTAGCTGAAAGCTAAAGGTGTGGTGGAGCAGGTAGTATCAACTTTCAGCAATGTGAAGGACTCTGTATATTTGCATGGATATACAAATATGCATTTGCATTTAGAAAAAAAAACAGGGGTTTTTTATTATTTTTTAATGTGCTTGTCAAGAAATACATTTATTTTTGTGCATTTCATTTCTTGCATTTATTTTAAGTGCAAGCAAATGATGAAGTGAAGCACAAAATAAAAGGAGGAATGGGCTCACAAGAATGTTTGTCACTTGAAGCTTGTTTTACTAAAAGTTAACAGGACATAAGTTCTGATGTGCTTTCTCTTTTTTACATTGAAAACATGCCAGCACTTCCACTGCTAAAAGCCATAATGAGCTGGCCTTTTATTTATTTTTAAAATTATTTTTATCATGCACACTAGATGGTGCTCAAAGTAAAAAATGAATGGCAACTTCGATGGACTTTTTATGAGATTAGCAAAATACATGTTCTTCCTTCTCAGCACTTTTTCCAAGAAATGAGGGAAACTGACTACTCACCTGAGCCTCCTCCTGACTGCTGATCATTTTACTAAAACTGTCTTTTCACTGGCTTTGTTCATAATCACTCCTGATTTGAAGTTGCATATTTATGAAATTTTCGCAGTCACTTTTAGCATCCTGAATTATTGAAAGCTGAATGAATTACCTGAATGTGAGTACACAGCTATAAACAACATGGAAATACATTTCACCAGCCATCAGAAATTCAGTACCTGTGTTCATGACAATACTGGGTTGTGGTAACATTTGAAAATAGAATTATTTCTTTCTCAGTGATCATATTGGATTAACCTATTAGTTTATGGAGAAGTTATCGTACTACTTGACATTTCAAACAAACTGTACTAAGTATGTCACTGACCTTTATCCTAGCTGCAGTCTGAGTTTTGAGCAAATCTGACTCTTTTCAAGCAGCACAGAGAGGAAGGACTAAGCAATTCAGCGTCTGACACTGTTCAACACGTGTCCAGTCCTGTCTGAAGACTGATACACCCTCCTGAACTGGCAGTGATTGGACACAAGTGGTCACAGACACAGATGAGGACAAAAATGGTGAGAAGTGGACACTGACAGTAGTACTGGACCAGTCATAGCAGAGGTGCATGCAAACAACAAACTAGACAGAAATATATAAATGCTTGAATCTGGCTGATGACATTGTATTGATTAATTTGAGATCTTTTTTGCTTTTTCAATACCTTAAGAGTTCCTCATGGAAAGCTATTTATTTCTGCAGGGTTAGTAATTCCTTAGGCAAATCCAGAGGCTAACTTGGGCTGTGGACAGATGGCCACTTCTAGGTCTGACTGTGCAGCTGCAGATGCTACTGACCTGAGCTATTTGTCTTCCATGCCCATCAGAGGTTCTTCTCTACTCCCCTCCCTTTTCGTTACTGGATTCACTTGATTCTTCTTTCATTTCAGAAAATACTGTGCAGTTAAGCTTAATTTTCAGTCTAACTTTGAAGCAGAAAACAGCAGAATCCAGACTGTTCTCTGCTGAGAGAGGACAGAAATGCCCAGCAGAGGACTAGTAGCAAGCAGCTGCTTCAGGGTGACATCTTCAGCCAGCAGGGCTGTTTACAAAGTGAACACCAAGCCCAGCAACACCAACTGGGCTAACAGCCTTAGCCCAGAGCAGCTACCAGCTCCACTTTTGGAAAAACAATGACAAATTATTCCAGAATTGCAAATCAATGGTCTAGGGAAAAGGAGACAGGAAGCCAAACTAATTGCATTTTAGAGTACTTCACAAATCCCCCTAAATATTTGCACAAAACCCAAAAGTGATCTTGATTCTTTTTATCCAACACCTGCTGCTCTGTCACAGTTCAACATTAAAAACAAATGACTCCAATCTGCTGGAAATAACAAAAGGCAAGAGAGTGTCAAGTGTTGTTTGCACAAAGAGAACTGTGCAATAAAGAAGTTCATAAAATCATGAGCAAAGTTCACCTTTATCCTCTACAAATAACATTTCAACTTCCCTGTGTGTATATAATGAAAAAAAAGAGCAATGTTTCATCACATACAACCATACTGTACTTTCAGTGTATTATCCTTTTTCTTTCTTTTTTTTTTTTTTTTTTTTTTTTTTCCATGAAGTGAAAAGCATTTAACAAGTTGCAAACAGAAATCACCATGGATTTAAATGTGGAGAGACCATTAGGAGCCAGCAACCCTCACCTACCCCTTTATTCAAAGAAGAGTACATCTTTTTCTTCCTCACATCAGATAACAGCACACCTCTTCTGTAGAGACTAACGACATCCACTGCTGCATTTGTCACTGAAGACCCTGTATGTACTACCAGATCCTGAATATCATTTTTTATCACAGACATTGCCACAAAGCTATAAATCTAAAAATCATTTTTAAATAATTACAGGAGGATATTAGCCCTAACCTAAAGAGCTTACAGCCTAGCCTAAAATCCTACTTCAGGATTCTTTATTGCTGTCAAGGGGATTTGCACAGATACAGCAGTTTGACCAGAAGGCCATTTCTAGAACCATCACATGACTTCACAGAGATTAATTCTACACCTTTTGTGGTGAGGGTGGGATTCTATGAGAACATCCCCAGGCGGAATAAATGGATCTGCCCAGGAAACAATTTCTCTGACTATGCAGCTCCACAGTCTAATATACTGCCACCAGATCTGAACACCCAGAGAACTGAATGGATAAACATGAGGGTTTTTTCTATAATTTCTCTGATTCTCTTTCAGGCACAAGAGAGAATTAATTGCAAAATAAAGTCCCCTCTTTCACTGAGGATTTACCACCAGGAAAACAGGTTTGAAGCCCACTGCTGCCAACACTTTGCTGTGTGACAACCTGATTTGTCTGTGTGTCTTTGACACTGGTTATGTGCTCCAGTGAGTTTATGCACTGGTTTTAGAACAGTATATGTAGGTTGGCCCAGATGGGCAGAAGGCTGAAATCAAATCAGCAAAATGAAAAGAGCTAGCGAATCAGATTTTCTCAAATTAACTGCTGTTTAAAAATAATAAGCGACTGCAATTGATTTTCATTATTGTATCAAGGGAAGATGGAGAAAATCCAGAGCTAAGCAGTCACTTCATTTATATTCTTCTTTTGAAATCTTTTAAATTTAATCCATACAACCAGTGAACAGAAGAAAGCTACTTAGCATTTAAGTACTAGGTCTAATTACAGGTACAGTCAAGCCAAATCCTAGAGCAGAGCTCCTCTAAACCTTAAAGAATGGTAAAAGAAAGCCAGACATGTTGAGATGGCAAATCTGCAGCAAGTCCCAGCCTTTGAAGTGGACAATACAAAACCATTGACTTCAAATAGCTGAGAAACTCAGCAGGTTTAAATATTAATCTGGATTCGACTTCTGAAGACTTAACCCATACACTATTTAGGCTTATTGAGTTATAAAGCCACGTCAAATGCTCAGTGCCTTCACCCTGAGAGGTACAAATTTTTTATTTTTGGAGACTATGTCATATTTCAAATAAGGTCTGAGCACATTACATGAATCTTTATCAGTAAATTAAAGACAAATGGTAAAGAAGGGGAAAAGGAAAGTGTAATGGAATAAAAAAGCCTTTAAACTGAAAAATTAAGAATGGATGAGGGAGCAAATGCTTCTAGATGCCAATAGGATCCTAGTTATAATCTTTCTTGACATAATTCTAAAAAGTGAATTAAAATTCATAAAAGTTAGGTTAAAAAACATAAAGAAAACATAATATGGTAGGATTAGGGTGCCTGAGCATTGATGAAGCAACTTAGAAGGGGAGTGGATCCAAATATACCATTAGAATCCAAGTATGTCATTAAATGAGAAGACTGGCAGTGTATTCCAGTTATGCAGCAGTGGAATGGGAGCATCTCCAGAGAGCTCAGCAACTCTGAACCATTTATCACACTCCAAACTGCAGCAGTACCACGGAGCCTGCTTTAGCCACACAGCAAGACACACTCATTCTATAGGTGACAGCAGCACCAGCCAGGCAAGCTGTCCCCATACCTAGAATTTCAGAGTAAGAAGTATTGGAGTAGCTTGTAGCACCCAGTACACAGTCTGCATGCAAAGGGATACTCATTACTGATCCAATCTTTCCTTCTCTCCGGCATTCAGCAGCAACTGAGCCAAACTCACACACACTGGGTGCTGCTCCTTTCTTCTGAACATGTACAGGAAGCAAAAGAGCAAGAAGAGGCCATAAAAAAGGAGAAAATATTTAAACAAGCCTGAACTGTGCACGTACGAATTGCAGGATAGAGTCTAGTCTGCTTGAAAAAGCCAATCAATACTGCACTTACTGTTCCTAATACAGAAAATAAACAATGGGGCAGGATTATCAAACAGCTAGGATAGAGTCAGGCTCCTGCAAGCAGACTGGGCAGCACAACTACGTTATTATGGATTAAACCTATATCAAAAGGATCAAAGGCATTTAGTGTCACTTTTCTTAGATTCACTGCCTGAAAAAATGATTAAAATTCCAGTGGAATATAAGCTGAAGGAAAGAAAACAAATATGGAGCCATTCATCAATACTATAGTCTCTAAATGTCCATTGCATCTGCCTCAATAACTTATTGAAAAGTTAAAGTATGAGTAGTTCATTTCCCAATATGTGATTACTGGGCAGAGCAAACAGCACAAAGAGAGGAGTTTGATGAAAACATGAAAAGCAAGTGCAGTGTCCAGTGAACTGTAACACAAAGGGCTGCTTGAAAGAATGATCCTTCAGTCATGGACAGTTGTACCCATATAACACAAGAAAATCACATTCAGGAACCTATTCTTCTATATCCTGCTAGTTTAGGGTTTGTACACTCTTTACTTACTTCTTAGCTTCACATAAATCCCTGTGAAATTCTTTTTTTTTTTTTCTTTCATACAGAATGTGCCTAAGCAAAAGAAACTAAGGAAAGAGCCACTTTTAGCCCAAAGGTGATATGAACTGCCTCATCCACATTAATGAAACTATTGATTCAGATTACTGAGGAGCAAATCTCTGAAGTAATAACACAGCTAGCAAGCAGGAGAAAAAAAAAATCCCTACAAATAAATTTGGGAGTTGTCATGCTCCTCCAGACTCACTGGGGCTTAGCTTTGGTGCAGAAATTGTGCAGTCATGAATTGATAACCTGGTAGGAAGAGAATCAGCACCAAAATATGGCTCTAATCCTTCTCCTCCCATTCTGCTGCCGAAAGCACTACAGAGTAAGATTTATTTCTGCAAGTGATTTTCTTCCTTATAACACTCAATTAAGCCATTTAAATACAAATTTCCTTATCACACAATATCAGTGCCAATTCTAATGTGTAAGGAATGTCCCAGCTACACAAAGCAGACTTTGACTTGAGTGTATATCTTAAATATTATTGCATGCAGACAGTTCTTTGGCCTGGCATCTAGATTGTATCATCATTTAAATGAGCAATAAAGAGTTTTCATTTCTATAAAGATCCCTCTGCTTAGCTTATAAGGAACACAGTTCAGTGTGTAAATAAATAATGTGTATCTGAAGAACCTTTGGTTTTGCCACAGAGGTAACAAGCAGCTGAAATATAACAGGGTCCTGAAGGGCATGTAGGACTTTCATGTTAAACTGAATTGATAAGACTCATGCAACTACCACTTTCTTGTTTTATAAAACAGCCATAGGGCATCTGAATCATGAAAAAGTGTCATGGTGTCAGACAGGTCTCCCAGAAAGTGCTTTTTGTATTTACAGTGTTTTATGAAAGTTCTGCATATACCAAGGACCAGAACAAAACTCAGCTCTTAGCAAAATGCCATATCTAATAATTTCTGCTTTCAAGTAAACAGCACAGCCATGTTTGGTTGGTTGTGGAGGGTTGTTTTGGTTTGGTTTGGTTGGTTGGTTGGTTTTTGTTTGAGTGGTTGGGTTTTATGGGATTTTGTTTTGTTTTCTCTATTTTATTTTTTTTTTCTTCTTTTCTGACTGCCAGTGCAAGGGAAAGAAAAACACTTTATGTCCTTTCATTGCTGAGGCTTTACAGTGAACTAAAAAACTGAGAGACTAAAGTGATCCATTAAGTACCTATTTCAACTAAACAAAGGAAAGGCTTTACAGTTGTACTTTGAAAGCAAGAAGGACCTTGGACCTCCTCCTTTTTGATTCCTTGTGAGCCTGGTTAAAGAGATGCTCAGTTCCTCATTTCTGGCAGCAAATGACAGCTTCCAGAGATTATCCCCTCCATGTTACCAATGCAAGTCACCCAGAAGGGCTTGTAAATATAACTCATCTAGCCAATTAAATTCAAATACTACAGAATTTGAGTTCTGCTACCTGGAATGTGCATGGGTCTCCTTAGGGAGGGGGCAAAAAAAGAAAAAGATAATCCATTCTAATGCAAACATATAAAACAATAGTTGGCATGTGGAACAAGCATTCCCCAAGACAGACCAGGGAATGAGGAGACGGAAACAGTGGCCTTGAACAAACCTGTGAAGCAGCAGCCATTACTCCTGTTCAGAAGCCCTTTATATGATTCTTCTTCTCTGAAAAACACATCTGATTAATTTGCAGAAATTACTTTAGATGTTAGTAAAGAAAAGGATTCAGATAATGTTCCTCATTTACATGGAATCCACCACTTCCAGGTGTTAGCAAATGAACAACATGCAAAGTTTTTGACACCAATACAGACCTGCAAAGTTTAGATAGGATAATGCACTGGAGACCACAAGGCACTGTAGCTTCTAGTATTCTTTTGTGGACTGAATCTTTTTGCCCAGATTTCAGTTCAATCTTGAGAAGTCTTCCAATGCAAGGACCAATACCTCATGTCTCTCTTTTCCCAACTTTTGAGTCTTCTTTTCTTATCCCCATTTTATCTACTCCTGGTTTTAACTCTCATGCAGTTCATAATTTTTCTCTTGACTATTCAATACCCTACTGCAAAATGGGATGACTGTATCAATGTAGAAATTTAGTTTCTTGCAAAAAGGGCCAAGAGTCACAGAGTTTGTACACAAAGACACTTTAATGCAAATCGAATAGTACTGTTTCATTCTAAGGTGCTCAACATATCCTCAAACACCCAACACGGAGTTTCCCAGTTTTACCATTCCATCAAGAAATTAATTTTTAGTCTAAACAACAGAATTTTAAAAAGAGAACTCTTTAATGCTTCTGAATTTTATTTAATCAATACCGTATTTCAATATCAACTGTTAAATCTGTATGAACAACAGGAGCATATTCTGCAAATTTGTTGATCACTATATAGGACAACCTCAAAACTCTTATCCAAAACTCATGTATTCCAAAATTAGGTTTCCTCCCTCAACATGCCACACTTGAATAAAAAAGTCCTGACTTACTCAAAAAAATTCCACTGTGCAGTTATATAAACTCAGATCTCTTGACACCCCCTCTGGCTTATGAAGACACAGGTTTATATAAAGGACCTTCAAAAGAAAATGAAAAATTTATATTATTTTTCTGACACTTCCAAAGGTTTCTAACAACTCCATTACCATAGCAGTACACATTTATAAAGACACTGCGTCCAGTATGTCATAATATACAATTTAGTATTTCTGAAGGACTATAATTGTTCTCTGTGAAAGGCTGTGGCATGTTATGCTATGATTATATTGGATGGAAACTACTGTGCAGCTATTTCATTTAAGTATTCATAATTAGGAAAGTATCTCTGTTAAAATTTATTTTAAAAAAACCAACTTACTTTAGATTACTAAAAAAAGTGCACATTCTGTAAGTGCAGGCTCCATTTCACCATTTCTACTGCTTGTTTGTTCTTAATTTCAGTTCCAATTCCAAGTTTTTCCTAACATGCTGCAAGGTTTGGACTGCAGAAACGAAGGCTACATTTGAATCAAAACAGTGGTTTAAAAGATATTGTTTTCATATCACAAACACATTTCATGCAATCTCGACTATTTCAGAACCTCCTGTTTCCATCCTACAGAATCAAAACTTCCATCACTAAGATGGGGCCTTTAAAAATTATCTGAAAACAGTATACACAATATTTCAAGAGAGCATAGTAGCTATATAGATGAAGATGGCAACATAGACATTTTAAATGTTAAAACCATCTTCCTACTTTCTTTCTATATGAGGCCTTTGAACACAAAAAGATTGTGCATTTTGCATGGTTTTCTAGCCCCATACTTGAAAATGGAGAGGCAAATTTGCAGACAGAATTTTTATTTAGCTAACAGGAAAATAAATCATATGGTAAATGCAGCACTGATGTTGCCTAGATTCTCTTGCTCATATCCATGGTAAGTACCAAACCTCTTGTTCTTGCTTACAAGGTTTGTGTTTATACTCAGTGTCATTATTGATGACTGATCTATGTTAGCTAGTTTTAAAATAGCTTACTTGGGAAGCTTGATTTAAAAAGTAGGGAGCTCTGATTTCTTGTGGATATACTGTTACAGTTTACACAGGAATGTGTCGTCTTTGCTCACAGTCAGTGAAAAATCTTTTAACTCAACAGAAAGCATGGAATTGCATGATATTGTGGTAAGGAGTGTCACAATTTCTATAAAAATTTAAATCTTTATGCCCAAATGCAGCAGGAACGTGTCTTCAGCCAGTCTTCTGTCAACAACCTCAGCTGAAATTCACAGGCAAATCCTGTATCCATCTCTGGAGAACATCTTGCAGGAAAGGTAAGTTGGAGAGAGAGCAGGTAAAGACAAAGGTGCAATACGTGGCGTGCAGTTTCTCTGTGTGCTGTGTGCAGTTTAGAGGACAGAAAGTCTCTGTGCAGCTGCATGCAGAACAGTTTAAAGACAGAGCAGAAGTTATTCCAGCAGTCTTCTCTGTGCCTTACCCACCCCAAGGGTTGGTTATTGCAGCCTATGAAATGATCTTGCTGGGCAGAGGCGAAACTATTTTCAGTGTATCCAGCTGAAGCACCTCAGCTTGAAGCAGAGAGGGACTCTTCCTTACCTTGGCTATTTGATGTGAAAGATAACGGTATCAGGCAGCTGGCTGCATAACAGAAAGCTGTGTTACCAGTATCTCTCTCCTCAGAGGGAAAGAAACAAAAATGACTTCACATCAGACTATTACAGATACCAGTACTATTGTCAAAAGCAGAAACACACAGAGATTTTACAACCTACTGTCTAGACACTGGAGCATACTGAGTAAAAGAAATAATTTGAGTACAAGCTTAATAAGTCAGGGTAAAAAAATCTACCACCTTACAGCTAATGACACTTTGAAAATGAGTCTGCTGTGTGCGATTTCACTGATGTCTGAGGGAGACAAAGCTTGTCCTATTAATGTTTTTCATACTTTCAAACAGATTGCTGAGTAATCATGTTTTCTTTATTTTAATGGGTGAGGAAGCTATTATACAGGAGGTGTTTCCATATGTTGGAGTTAATAAAGGCAATCCTTACTAATAAGAGTAGGTTGTCTCCACTCAGCTATCTGATGAAAAGCCCTGCTGTTGAGAGGAAGAAGCAGATCCTGTGCCTAGAAGAGACTCCTAGGACTGCACACTTCTGCAGCTATTGGAAAATGCTGTAAGCAGATGAATCACAGGTCTTCTCCAACTGAGTCCAAATCAGTGACATTCACTAAGGTGTTCAGGGCACAAGGAGCAAGCACTTCATGTCATGAATCTCTCCATCACCCTTTTCTTGCTGGTGAAGGACAGTGGACAAGACCTGGATCCATCTCTCCAGAAAATCATCAGCGAGTCCCCTCAAGAGGTCAGGGTGCTTTCTTCTTTGAAGAAGCCTCTGGGTCACGGTCTCGAGAGCTCAAAATCCAACACGGAGAATATGGCTAGTTTTAGGCTGAGATCACAGATGCTCTTTCAGACTGAAACCATAAAATGCATGGGGGCAAATAATTTTGAGGAATCATCCAGGGGTATGACACATCACTTACATTTTTGTCTTTCTAACCCCAAAGCTGAGTGCATCTCCATAACTGGATGAAAACCTTAAAATTATTACTATACTGTTAGAGCTAACTAGTAAAGAGAGAGAAAAAAAGGTCTTGAAGCTCATCTCAGTTTACAATGATGTGTTCAGTGTCTGACCACATTTTAAAAAGCCGTATGGAATCCAAACATATAGAAGGACAACTTGCCTCAGATAATTGACATATCCCAACTAGGTTTACACAGCAGTGCTACGCACTGGTTTTCTCTGGATTGCAAAGTAGGGCAGAGATTGTTCACCTGTAAGTACCTGAGTAGAAAAAAGACCTGCCTCTGTTGCCATTCCCACTTTCAGGGAGACTGACAGTTTTCTACAAGTAGTCCCAAAAGGCACATCGTCTCTCCATGGTATGTATCCACCTGTAGCCTTACATTTATGAACTTCAAAGCATTCTGCAAGACATCTTTTTATCCAGACATATCAAAATGTAGAAATTATTTTGTGGAGAGATATTTCTAATAGGAAATAATTTATTTCTTCATGTTTCCTGGGAATGGTGTTCTGCTGGTTTTCACTATTCAGAATAGGCTTCAAGAAATTCAAAAAATACCCAAAGAAATAAGTGGATGCTTGCAATATATAGACAATGGTTCCAGCTCTTAACACATGCAACTAGTCCAGCTGGATGTTCACTGTCACACATTATAATTTCCAGGATTTTAACCAAAGCTAACATGGCCAACATTTTTGAAAACTGGCCACTAGTTATGGGCACTTGCTAATTCCGTCTAAGTTTCAGAACTGCTAAACAACACCTTGTCCTTGTTTCAGGGTCTGGATGCTCAGAAGTGCAGAAAATCAAATCCAAAGTGACTCAAGCCAATACTGAAAGATACGAACACTTGAAGTTTGCAGTTATTTTTGAAAATGCAAACCTTCAAGGCTAAATCATGCTTTAAAGACACTGCAATAGTTTTGAAAGCTGCATATTTTTATATCGAGCCATTAGAAGGAATCCGGGCTAGGCCTGCACAGTGAACCAGAAGTAGCCCTTGCAGAGGCAAGAGAAAACAAGGGCTGCTGTTGGATCCTGCACAGAACACACAACTCAGCCACAATATGTGCTCATAGTGTTTCTGTCTCAAAGATGTGGGAAGTCCTGTTGTATCTGCATTCACAATTAAACATGATTTTGACATTATTATGGTGCTGATGCTGTTAGATCTTCAGTGCATGAAGGTTCCTGGCTCAGTTCGTGCCTGCCTATTGTTCAAGAGAGACTTTGTCTTTGCAATAATTGAAGAACAAGGTGTTCTGGAAGCTCTTTTCAGCTGTGACCTGGTGAACTTCTTACGGATTTTTCTGTAAGGAGGGAAGGAGAAAAGGAGGGAAAGAAGAGAGAGACAACAGAGAGATAAATCTCAGTCTTTAACAGAAGACTGCTCAAGAGCCAATAACAAACATAACAAATACTCTTACCAGAGCAGGAAGGCTAGTTCATGGAAAAAGACTGGCAGCCAACAAGAGTGAGCCCTGTCCATCAACTGATGTTTCACAGTTGTCTGATAATGACTCAGTGAAAAGTGGGTTGGTGTCAGACAATATTTGGACAATAATATTTAGTTATATGAAATCTTGGGCCAGAATGCTTAAATGGTGAGTCTTCACATGTGATATTAATGCAGGAATGAAGGAACACAGAAGAAAGAACTTTGTTAGGACCCAAGTTAATGTGGTACCTCTGTAAAAGTGGTGGCCTGGGAGCAATAGTTATTTGCCCTGTATCACTTCTGCAGAGAACACATGACCCAGATCTCTGGGCCTTTTAACTAGTGCCATTCAAGAGCAGTAAACTCACTTTCATTTTAGAATTTCAGATGATAAATCAAACATATTAACTATAGGTGGCCACGTTGTTTGCTATTGTAATCTTATACATCCAAGAAGCATAAAGCCTTGCTGTGTTTCAATTGCTCTGTCTCTCTAGTATTACAAACCCATAACCACAATGCTGAGTGTATCCAGGGTAGAGTATCAGAAAACACGGAAAGACAAAGTATGCTGAGAACCATCTTCACTGGCAGAGTCCTGAATATTAGATGCTACTGGAAAACTACCTAATTTCTGAATTCACTCAAGTCAAAAATTCCAGCTTTCATTTAGGTAGTTTTATAAATCACAGGGATTTTGAGCTTCTGGAAATGAATTAAAGCAAACTGGAGTCTCTAAAACTAAATGACACCAGGCTTTCTAATTCTGACTTGGGAGTGTGACCTACAAACTACAGGGTGATGAGGTGCCTACCTGCATCAAGGTTCTGAGATGGTAATTCAAGAATGATTTTTCCCTTTCATCTAAATGGGCTGTTACATCTGAAACTGAAAAATGGTGGCACGTGACATTGAAAATACAGGATCAACTTTAAATAAATTCGATTGAATTCTAAAGTAACAATTTGCACAATAAATTTCAAAAACATATTTAGTTACAGGCTGAGTATTCCCCAGGGATGTAAGCTTCCAGCCAAGTAACTGGGCCGCAAAAGAAAACACAAAGAAAAAAGACAAAAAGCAGGAAAATATACTCTGCTATTAGAGGTTAAAGAAAGCCTGAAAAAATACATCTGTTTTGGTTAATATATTTTAAAGGTTCAGAGATGTACTTCATTTAATTATCCGAAAGAAGGATGTCTTCCTGGCCTGGAATACCAAATTATGATTTAACATCATTCAGCAACAAGCACAACAGAAGAAAAGGAATCACTAGAAAGTTAAGTTTAGGTTTTTCACACAATCTCACAGAGAAAAAACCTTACTGTTTAAGTATATACTTTATATGGTCATCCTAAATTAGGCCTAAAAAGGTATTAACCTGATTGACAAGACATCACATACCTTCCAGAACTGTAAGATCTTAGAAATGTAACCTGGGACTGGTAGAAACGTGTTTCTAAAATAATGGGACAGCTGGGTTTTATATATTCATGTGAATAGACAATACTTATTACCCACAGTGATTATTAATGGGGATGATTCCAGTGAAAGTTTATAGAACTGGATCCCTTTTGATATATATGTTTGAAAAAGTTTGTATTTACTTACAGAAAAAATGTGGCTACTGATCATTTGTAAAGCCCATGCTTTACAAAATGATCAGATAATTGCTTGCCCTTCTGAATTTTTAATAAGGCAACTTTATAAACTGCTGAGAAGTTCCTACTTACGAAAGCAATTTGCAGCAGACACTAAATGTAGGGGCAGTAAAATATTTGAGACTACAATTCATGATTATTTTGTAAGGACAGTGAAGTAAAAGATGTAGTTATTCTCATTAACTACTGGTTCAAAACCAGCACAAAGAAAGGCAGACCAAAAAAGTCATCACATCATTACATCAAGCAAACCACAAACAGAGTGAACTCCTCACTGAGTATAAATGAAAGTAGCTCTGTGTAGACTGTCAGAAGAAATAATTTGGTATGCCCTCTGCAAAGACAATCCAGCACTTCTATTTAAACAGGACTGTTAAAATTCTTCTAGAAATTAGCCTTCTGGGATACATTCTTTCAGAAATAAAACTGGATGAATGAAAATTTCCAGTGACTTCACCAAACATTATATTCAAAAAACTACTCCACTAAAAGCCAAAATTGCTCTTTGTACTGGAAAAAAATTAAGGTGGAGGGAACAGATTCTTTACGCTGAAGAATTTAGCATCTAAATACAGTCAAGATTTTTGAAATACACTCATCAGGTTTTATAATTCTCCAGAGTTGGGGGTTTTTTGTTTGTTTTGGTTTTGTTTTGTTTTTACGCTTGAACATGTAGATTGTAATAGTAGCTGATGAAAGGCAGGAAATTCAAAGATAAAGTTGTTGTCACCCTTTCACTCAGAGCACTTCTCCCTCCTGTCAGGTTACACTGAACTAAGGGCAGAGTCACCTTTCATGGTCAATTTCCTGTTCCTTTTTCATTCAATAACAGCCATATGTTTTAATTACATGAAGCTTTTATTTGGTGATGGCAAGTAAATGACTTTAATATATGTTTCGTGGGTAACATCCTTTGCAGTTGTTATGAAAGAGTAATTGTCATTTCCCTTGCATTTTTTCTTTTGACTTTTGTACTAGTGCTTGAAGTATGATGCACTACAGATTTGAAATGTGAATTCAAAAGTAGTTTAAAGCCTCTGCATTGTTTTTCTAGCCCTCCTGAGACCAAAGGTATGAGAATGAAAAAAACTTAAAAGGTGATTAACATGTAAAGCCCAATGTGCTCATTTTTATGTTGAATGTGATGCACTGCTGCCAATGTAGGATAAAGACAAATTCTTTATGTCTGTATGATACTTCAATTAGTAACTGCAGATAAAGATATGCAAGACCCTTGACACCTACTCAGGGAAATATGGAAATGTACAGAAGTCTTAATAAAGGTCTTGATGAAGATCCATAATCTCTGCAAGCAAGACTGAAACCTATTGGGTAGAAGTAATAGTTGGGCTGTATAGGGCCCTTATGCCATGCTTAAATTAAATCAGGTGAATCATTTCAATTAACCAACCCATTCTCAGGATCCCAGTGCATTCCATGTAACTAACCATCTGGTGAAGTTAAGCACAATCATATAATCTATTATGTCCAGATTTCTCAGGAATAAGAGAGCTGATGACAAAATTTCACATTTGTAAAAGCTGACTCAAAGTTCCTGTCTCTAATTATGCCACACACTAAAACCTTATCAATTTTTAAATTTGAATAAAGAGAGGTGACCTCCAGTTGATATTAGTCAAGAACACATTTTTCAAGCCTTTTCCAGTAGGAGTTACAGGCATTACTTGCTTTAGCTTTGTTGATATCGAGTTTATCTACCTGCTGTTACACACATAAACTGTGGTGCATCACTCTCGCCTCCTCTGCATTAAACTCAAGAGTTGTGATAACTACACCAACTTCGGTCTTATTAGCTGCACCAACAGTACTCAAGAAGTAATATCAAATAAATACAATTTATGAGAGAAGTTTTTACTGTGAGAGAAATTAATTGCATGTAAAGGCCTGCTGACATTTTAGCAGATAACAAACATTGTTTTGAAAGAAACAAACATTTTCCTATGCAGAGGAATTGTCCCCAACACACACACTTGTGAGGTGTCCACACCCTTCTCAAATACCAAGGTCCAGAATTGCTTTTGATTCTGTTTCCACCATAAATATATTAATGACCTAATACAAACCTAGCTACAGAGTTTGAAGCTGAAGGACAGAGTACTATTTTTCACACTCTACTTAAATTAGTTTGATATTTTTGCCTGAGTCTTTCTCAAACTGATGCCATTCGACCAACATCCTTCTACATAAGCCCTAGTGCTGTGGAAAAGCATTGTTATCCAATTGTTGCTGATAGCAGAAGGAGCATGGACGGGTTGGCAGCAGGAGGAGGGAAACTGATTCCCTGGACAATCACAGTTGAAATCCCACCTAATCTCTCAACTGGGGTAAAGTATTCTGCTACAACCTGCCAACTGTAAATAGCAATTTAAATGTGCTGGATGCATAAAATACTGCCAACACTGGAAGGCAGGATTTTTATTCTGGCACAAATTTTATGTGAAACTTTCAATCAGTCTAACACCATCGAGCCATTCAGAGAGAAAAACTAAACTAAAATGAAAAAAAAAAAAAGCTGGTGAAGTTGCTGCTGCTCCAAGGAAATGTAAATTTTGTGCAATGTAAATTTTCAGTGCAAGCTCAAGGCCAGTTAACTAAAACAACTATTTAAAAAAATAACCACTATTCCTTGGGGGTTATTAGATGAAATTATTGCTCAATTCTCTGAGGGCTTCTTGCATCCAGAGGTATATTATAACTATTCAGTGGATTAAATTACAGGAGGGGGACACTATCTTAGGAAGCTGATAGGCTTTTTATCAATTTCAACAGGCTTTTTAAAAAAGTGAAAGGCCAAAATGTATTTAATGCTGTCTGCCCAGAGAATTTAACAGGGATGAAGCTGTAGGCACAGATACTTAAAAAAACTGGCAGGATACAGAGACTGACTCACAGCACTTCCTACATTTCTACCTGTTTGGAAATGAGAAGTATTTTATTTAACTATTTTGGCTTGCTGGTTTAGACTTTTTTTTTTTTTCTCAGCACTTGTCAGGGTAAACATTTCCCATATTGCATTAAAATTTTAATCTCACCCCAAAATGACAGAAACTAGGAAAAAAACAGATTTGGAAGGCAAAAGTAGGTTGACACTGATACAACTTTTAAAAGTAAAGCCCTTGGGAAATGTTAATTTATAAAAACAAATTGGAAGGTTTTTAATAAGCATGGGGCTACCAGAAAGCTGTTGCCATGAGCCACATAGTTGCATTATAAACTTATACAGATGGCAGATAGAGCGATACAACCTTTACAAGATTAAAGAGGCACTGCTGTAGGTATGCCAATATCATTTAAACGTTTTAAGAGCTTATCTTATTTTTGCCTTCCTAGCAAGGAAATGTTTTCCTTTTCTGGTATTTATCTTTCAATTTGTTATCAATATTTATGGAGCAAGACTCTTCTCTATGAACAATAATTTTTAGACACACCAGTTAGAAATAATGGTGTCAGATGTTCCTAAGGCATTTTTTCAGAACTGCACTACTTTGAGGGCTTCTCTGATATTTTGTGTCTCAGAGCAAGAGCTTATACCTACTATGTATATATGGAAAGCCATAAATAATGGGTTTTAAGCATTTTCTTTATTGGGAGAAAAAAATCCAGGTCAAGTATTTAAAGCATAGACTTCTATGATTGTGTGATGGCTGACCTATTGTATGGCACAAGTCACCTCTCTGTCTCTTTCTCCCTACTGCTGATTTAAAATCTACTCAGATCAAAATCTCCTCAGAGCAGAAACCATCTCTTTCTGTGCATTTTTAGGGTGCCCAGAACAACAGGAACCTTATCCACTATTGAAATGACTGCTATCCCGTTTTACTGCAAGCAACTGTCATGGCTTTTGGAATAATCACCTCATTCAATAGATTTTTCCATGCTTTCATTTCCTCGGAAAATAACATATTTCAATAATGTTTTAATGTGGTTTAGGATGCTAGGAGAGAAGGAATTAAAGAAATGCAAAGTCTTATTCTCAGCATCACTATTAATTTTTCAGTTGAATGTTGGAACTGAGAAAAACTTTTAACCCCTAAAAAACATATAAAGGGATGCTGACATACACCAGTCATCACATGATGACCAAATCAATTTCTTAACAATCAGCAAATAAAATTATCCTCTCAGTTCATCTGTGAGCTCAGTACTTAGCACCAAGAGACTAAGCTTAGCTACTGCTGAGACAACGATGATTATACATCGATCTTGGTGCAAGACTGACTTCTCACAAAAGCCAAAAGCATAGAGGCCCTACCAGACTCATTTGTGGTAGGAACAGCTGAAAAAAACAAACCCTTGATCTAGTTGTTAAGAATGATGGACACCACAGAGCTCAGAATGGACTTGCCCTGCGTGTTGGGTAGAGCTTTGTGGGCTCAGCAGGGATGGTACCTCATCCTCACGCACCACACAGCAGTGATGATGGCAGAGCCATGCACAGAGCCACATTCTTCACACAGTCCTTCCATCAAAGAAGGGAGAAAAACCTGCCTTTGGATTCACAGCATTTCATGACAGTGTCCTACTCTGTGGAGTGGAGTAGAACTGCCAAGTCCTAGCAAAGGTAGCTTGATGAAATGGGTAAAAAATTAAATTATTCATACTCCTTAAAACAAAACAACGGCTCAGGCTTCAACAGAGTTGTAACCTGAGCCACTAGACAGCTGCTCTGCACCTTATCTGAAATTCATTAGCCTCTCCTTAGTTACCTTACACTGCAAAGGCTGCAAGGCAGGAAGTCTGCTCTATTCAATAAAGAGTTGCTTAACCTCTCTTCTCTGAATGAACACACAAGATCACGGCAGCTTCATCAATACACAGCCACCCTGGGAATCCAAGGAGGCAGAAGGCCTTCTGACAGGCACAAACACCAGCAGATCTCAAAAGCAGCTCCTTTATTCTTCCTAGCAATATTAGCAGGATGTGGATGAATTCCTACACTACACAATTTTATACCCTACCAATAGGAATTTTCAAAACCATCTATTTATTCTGCAGAAGGCTGGCCATTCTGTATACTGATTAAATATGAATCACTATGAGATGAAAAAACTACCCACTTGGCAACATATAATTTTTCCTTAGATAGGCACTTGCCCTGAGAGAAGAGGAAGACAATGTTACTTTCAACTACACCCTAAATACCTTGCATATTAATTCAAAATTGCAGTCTTATCCCAGACTTTAAGATGACAAAAACATTCAGAACATACAACTTCTGTTTCTGGCCTTGGGCTACAAGCACCAAGTGCCATTTCCCCAGCAACACTAAAAACTGGATTGAAAATTTTCAAAAATATTGTGTTAAATAAATAGGCTTATTTAAGCCCAAGATAAGTGAAAACTTTCTATTATATGCTCCATAGGGAGAAAAAAGAGATACTTTACTTTTATATTTTTCTTTCTTTTTTTTCTTACCTTGTTTGATTGTTTCAGGATAGGTTTCATCTGAGGTTTTTGGCCTGAAAGCTGTGTTTACAGTATTACAGTTTATAATATTATGTGAGGTTTATAAAGATTGACAATGACAATATGCTTGATTTTGATCAATTATGCATATAGTTTTCCTGGAATATCATGCACCAATGGAGTATATATGGAGGAGCTTCTTGGCATCCTGGCTAATTGCTCTTAAGCAGGGGCTGGAAAATAAAAATTATTCAGTCTTACCAGAAAGAGTTGGAGAGCAAAAGTTCCCTAAGAAAACCTTTCCCTAGGGCTCTGCTCCACACCATCAATCTCTTGCATAATCAGCAGTTCTCTACACACAGAACCTCCAAGGCAGATTATGGATAAGAAGTCTGTATTGCAGCATCAACAGAGGAAAGCTTTGCCATAGAATGATTTGATGTTAATTTCTAAGGTACTTTTCATGTTAAAGATTGGATTTTTTTTTAAATATTCATGTGACCAAGGGTCTATGTGGGTTCATTTTCTGGAACTCATCCTGCTCTCCACCATTATGATCACCATTTTTCATATCAATATCTCATAGTCTTGCTGAACTGCTTAAATGAAAACAGCACAGCATCCCAAAGAGTAGATATACATCATTATTATTCAAGCTTAATAACAAAAAGGTGGATCTCCAGAGAGGTAAAATTACTTGCCTTTACTTACTTATTTTAAAGTTTGGATTTGTGCTTTCTCCACTAGAACAACAGTTCTATTGTATTTTGTCAGGTAACTGTTTTAGCCTCTATCCATAGCACAAGATATGAAAACAGCCAGTCAAGTCTCCTTAGATGTTTGACAAGAACTGTTAGCTATCTCTGTGCTTGACTTTCACAGTCACATTCATTATCTTCTCTTTAGTATTTCATATTTAAAATATCCATGTAGCTACTTAGGCAAGGTTTTTCATAAAAGGAGACCAATTAATACCTGTTTTTCCACAGCCTTACTTGCATCTATGCCAAAGGGTCATGAGTTTAAAAAAAAAACAAAACAAAACAACAAACCTGTCAGGGAAAATATAAGTAATAAATTCTTACATACACTGAAATATGGACTAGCTCAGAATTAAGTCCTTTATCTGTAATTTGAAATGAAGGCTCCAATAGATGACAATATATTAATTAAATTTAGTGGGCAGTCCTGTGTGAATTCTAAGACTATGAGGATCACTGATACCATATTTTTGAACATATTCACCACAATACAGTTTTATCATCTTTTTTGCTATTTCACTTTAGCCACAGTGTGTTCACCACAGGACTCACACAGTTTCTCTGTCTATATGCACATTAATGCTGTGTATTTCTCTGCCTTTAGATGAAAGCACTTTTAACCCTGTGTCCAGCTTCTACTAGTTGTTATTGCTCACATGGCACAGAACTTGCAAAAAGCAAAAAAATATCTCTGGCACTGTGCTGTCTTTGAGGATTACAATTCTCAATAGCTAAGATTTAATGTGATAAACCTGTGGGGATTAGGCATAGGAATGGTGAGAGTAGACTAATTCTAGACCTAAACTAGTCTTGCTCTGGCCTTGCTGTAGATAACAATTGTATAATTAATCTTGGCTTCACCTTTTCTTTGATACTTAAAGATGGAGATGGCTATGTTGTTCTGATAAGTTCACAATTTTTATTGTTATTTTGCATGTTTCCCAAGGCTTTGAAAGAGAAATTGGCTTCCAATACAAAGATGATTCTTTATAGAAAAATTTCTTCTTGTTCAAAACCAAACTGGTTTTAACTCTCACAATAGAAGATGGCCAAATATTACAAGATTACATATTCCCACTGGGGATGTGGATTTAGAAAAAGCTAAGCAGCAAGCCAACAAAAAGCTAAGCCCTAAGACTTTCAGTTAAAACATCCGGTAAAGAGGATTGGGTTCAGGTATGTCAAATCCTCTGTACAAACACAAAAGACAGCTTCTGAAGCAAAACATTTCAAAATGGCCAACCATACCACAGAAAACTCAAAATTTGCCAAGAATCATAAGAAAACAGGTTAAAAAACAGCATGTCATCCCAGTTTATATCTGACATATAAGGTGTAGTATGGGCTACGTGATGTACTCAAGCTGATGGACTTAGCTCAGTGGGAGTCAGGAAAGATTTAAGAGCTTTGCTGAACTGGGTCTGGAAGGTCTATCAAAGCAAATAAAGTTCATGGAAAAGTCAAGTGCTTATACAGGAGCTTCTCTGCCAACATCTGTGTTTCAGACAATTCTTGTCATCCCTGTATTTCAATCGGTGTCCCCCCC
>JAWWEV010000115.1:24519215-24566041 GCA_035583235.1 Hafferia zeledoni | reverse complement strand
TTTCCAAGACAATAAAATTTGGCTCATTTCAGAAATTATACTTCCCTTCCCAAATATAAAATGGTCTGGCTATTTCTATCTTTATGTGATTGTCAAAGGCAGTGGAGAAGACTGCAAGTGTTTGAGTAACACCTCTAAATGTGCCATTGATTTTTAGCTGAGTCATGTGAATTAACCACACTCAAGCTCCTACCTAAGATACAATTGCAAAGTATACTTTGGTATCTAAGCCACCCCAGAGAGGTAGCATATTTGAATTTCTGCTCACAACGGGGTAGGATCAGACAAGATCATTTTACAAGAGCTAACAGTGTGACTTTTCAGGCAGAAGTAACTAGGTCGTTTACAACCATCTGTTCCCAGCCTCAGCCTCCCTGCAGTCATCACCAAAACTCTGCGCTAATTAATTTTCACCTGCTAATCAGTGGAGACAGCTCTGAAACTAACAAATCATTCAGTTTCAGTCAACAGTTTCTGGACTCTTGTGGGTGGCATTTCAGTGAGACTTTATTACCAACAAAGGTTAAAGAGTTTTCTCTGAAAGAAGATCCCCTGTAAGGCTTCTGACCTGCTCTGGGTACAACAGCCCTTGTGAAAGAATAAAGAACATCTGATTCTTCAGACAAAGAACAGGAGGTACGGTGGCAATTGCCTCCAAATCTACAACAAAGTATTGAGGCACCTTCTTAATTTTGTTATGAGGAGTGATGTACAGAAGTGCTTGGAGTAACAGACTTAAAAGACCTGCTTGAGGTCTCGTGGGAAGTGTGTGAGGAAGCAGGCAATGAAATCATGTTTTCCGATGTCACAGGGGAGCACTCCAACCATGGCAACATCCCTTCTCTACCATGCAGCTTTAAACAGGATGCTTACTACAATGTCTCTGAAACTCCATTTTAAACTGTGAGAAGATTAATGCATAGCATCAAACCAGAGTGAGTGTATTTTATTTCTTCTGAAGACTGATAAAGCAAAACTCATAATACTATATACTCTTCAAGCCTACCAGGTCTATCTAATGGCACAACTTATACTGAGCTCTGAGATTTTTTTAGGTACGTGTTTTCCTTGTAAATAGGTATGATTCCTTACGTTAAAAAAAATTCACATTCATCAAATTAATTGATTTTAGTTCCATCTAAGGATCCTGCTTTTAAAAGCAAACATTTGCATAATCACAGCAGTGTTACTTTGATTCAAGAGGAAAAATTCATGTAGGTAAATATTGAAAGAAAATATCTGTATGCCCATGAAAACTGCTCAATGAGAAATGGCAGGACATTAGACATTATGACCTAGTTCCTACACCACTGCTTGCAATTCTGTATCACAGTACCTCAGCTAGGGTTCAGAAAAGTATGATTTATAAGGTGGGAACAGTGTGCAGCCTTCATGAACAGTCCATGCTAAATAAGGTCAAAAAAACAGGTCTCAGAAAATATTATTATTCTCTCCCATGACTATATAACAACTTTGAACAGGAACTAACCAAGTAGGACAGCTCCTAAACTGCAGCAAGGACAGTTTCTCCCCAAATTCCCCCTATGCAGTTTTCTCATGGTGACTGGCAATGGTTGTCAGTTTACCTGTACTCAGCCGTGGCCAATCAATAAGATATTTGCAATCCTATCAGCAGGGATTACACATAATTCTAACAGATACATTCTGTAATCCCTGCTTTTCAAGATGTATGACATCTATATAATATAAAAGTGAAGGAACCAGAAAATTACATCCTTAGAGGCTGATTTTTTTATTTTGGTGGGGTTTTTTGTGTGTGTGGGGTTTTTTGTGTTTGTTTTGTTTTGTTTTGTTTTTTGTTTTTTGGATTTTTTTGTTAGAGAGTGGGTGCATCTCATTCTCAAGCAGGCTTGCAGCTGATGCTCCAAGAGTGCATCCAGGCATCTTCTTGCAGCCAGTTACAGGCCTGGGGTCTAAAGGCCATGCACAAAAGAAATGAAAATGCACTATGCCCCAGATCCAATTATGCTCTAGTTCAAAACCAGGATCCCAATTCAAATCAAAGTGCCTCATCTTGGTAAAAAGCAGAGGTCAGCCCTGCACGTATATTAAAAATACTTTTTTCAGTGCACAATTTGTTTTGCACAGCTGGGAACAACTGGAAAAGAAAGAGTAAACATACTCATGGACATTTCTGTGTTAGGAATTGCACATGTGAAGAGGAAGAAGGAGCAGAGCAGTTAGCACTGGAACTCCAACTCAGATACAGCCCTGCACCCCTGCACTGTGTATCAGACCCCAGGCAGTGAAGCCTTACTCCTCCAGCTTTCCCTTTTCTCCGAGCAATGTGCTACAAGTGGTAACTCCAACACTCTTGTGTTGTGTTGCATGACCTTATCTAAGCATTGATTAAAACACACATTGAGAGGGAGAAGGGTAAGGGCAGATTGTTCTCAACTCAACACTGTGTTGGGTTCATCAAAGTTGTTTTCATTTTGCTTTTAAAGGTACAGGTTAGGGTTTATTCTGATAAAGCTACCCTGCAGAGTGATAGCAGTATGCACAGGAGCACAAAGGGCTGTGAGCACTACCTTGGCTCTCCCCCACTTCTGTAGGACAGCCAGACCACTGACATCATGACAAGACAACAGTTTTGCAGAAGCTGGACATCAGCCTCACATTCTCTTCTTTCTCAACATGCAACTTTGGCTTTTAAGCTTTTTTGTGTGTGCTATGAGACATGCATAAATAAAAATGAGTGTTATCAGGTAATTATCACAGCAACTGTGACATCCTTATGTAGTATCTCAACAATTCAAGGAATGCTTTTCCTTTAGGAGACAGAACATGAAGTGAGGAATATGAAAATTGGCTATAAAATGCTGCCACAGGGATGCCTCTCAAATCATTTTATCAGCAAAATCAGAAGCCATGTCTGCTGGTAACAGCTAAAGATCACGTTCTAATTTTAGCAGTTGCAGTTAACTCATTCCCAATGGAGTTGCACTTACCGTGAGAAGGTTTCTAACTGCTTCAGCACTGAAAGGAAACAAGCATCGAGTCATTCAACTGCAGATCTATATGCAAATATGCTTTTTGGCCCATGAAGGGAAAGCATATAGAATCTGCTGCTGTAACGCATTCAGCCAAACATTTCCACACATTTCTTATAATGCAAATGCTGGAAAAAAAAATTAATTCATTTACCAACCAGTGTTTTAGCTGTCCCTATACAGGTATGATCATTAGCATGCACAAGTGCTCTGTTGTGGACAGAACACAAGTATAGGAACTGTATGCACACTGCATACCTAGAATTGGTAAGAAAAGTTTTAATCAACACATATATTCACCTTGACAGCCAACAGTTCAATAGCTATCTTATTAACTTTACTCATAGATTATGGTTATGTCTTATATAATTCAAGAGATATTAAGCCAATATATTACATTTTTATTAAAATTCTGAAGACCATGATATGAACAGTTTGATTTTTTTGAATTATTATTTAGCTCCCAGAATAGTGATTCTGACTGAAGAATTTAACTCCACAGAATATGGTAATTTGCTGCGTTGGCCTCTAACCAGACCTACGATAGGATCCACATCACAGCTAGTCACCCAAAATACTACCTTACAGCAAAGGTGATTTAGTACAATGTCCTGAATAAAATTCTTTTATAGTTATGAGACTTTTGGTTAATCCTAGAGCATGCACTCAGTGCTAGGAGAATCGCAGCAAGTAATATCTAAATATTTTAAAAAGAAATAAGGAGACTGTCTTGGTGAGCAGTGATAAATGTGAGGCTCTTTAAAGAGTGATTTTTCAATGAATTGTGTAAACAGCTTTACACTTTAGAATAAAATCTTGAGCAAGTTATTTCACAATAGGGAATGAGAATTCCTTTTTCATTCAAAAAGAAAAGAAAAGTACAAAAATATTAAATCCAGCAACGGTCAACATAAAATTACCATGTAATGTCAAAAGGTAAGTGTTCTAGAACTGTCACTTGGTTTTCTACCTCAATTAATCCCTGCTGTGAGCCTGTGACTGAACAGAGGCATGGAAATCCCATGTGAGCTGGACACACACAGGCATCAGGGAGGGTTTGAATGGAGAATGCAGCTTGTCACCAGAGATGAAATGGGAAAACTGGAGACCTCTGCATTTATTGGTAAAATTCACTTAGCATGCTGATAGGTATTCAGGAAAGGGATTGGCATATACAGATAGAAAAATTCATAATAATGATTCCTTCATGCCACTAATATGTAGGCAGATGGAAAAACTCATTCCCCAGACTGGTCCTGGACTGTAATGATGGGGCTCAGCACTGTCCTAATGTGTAGCCTGGTTTTGCAGAGGCAACTGGGCTGAGAAAGAGGGGAACACAAATGAGAATTATGCTAACATCTTTCCCCAGATGTGCAGATACTGATAAGCAACAGGGGAGGAAACTGCATTCAAACAGCTATACCTTAAAAAAAAAAAAAAAAAACAAAAAAAAAAAAAAAAAACCCAAAAAAAACCAAGCTGAAATGTATAAGGGTGCACATATAATTGATCTAAAATACATTCCTGTTCTATTCTGAAGGCCAGATTAGCACCTAAAAATATTTTGACCTTCAGATGCAAACTCCAGTCTGTGTTTCAAGGATACATACGCTCACACTACATTTTAAGTATACCTGCAGGCACTGTTGAACTGTGGCCTTAGTGAACAGTAAAGGGCACTGCCCTAAAATCCTAGGGTAACTCCAAGGGTTGCCTTGGAAAGTGTAGATGATATTAATTTCCATAATTATTTTCATTGCTCTGAATATTTTGTTTCCTACTCATCCATTGCTACAAATATCTCGCATCTGTGAGAAATTAGATACACAAGAGTTAACTTTACAGAAGTAAGATTGCTGCTTAAATTCACAGAGGGAAAGGGTGATAATTTCTTTAAAAATGTTTTCTAAAATAGAGCTTTAGTCATAAATACACATTTTTATCTTATCTATTGATGAATAATAATGTTTACAATACTCATATGCATATTTGGTTTGATTAACATGAAATAGACTGGTACCTCATTTAGTTTAGGAGCAATAATATTATTCTTTTTTTCTCAGATAATATCAATAATCTGTTATAGTACACTTTTTTTAGCTAGATGTCTGTGAAAATTTATCTTCTAGGCACCCTACTTGATGTTTTATAGAAATGTGAATCTTAAACCTTAGTTCACTAAACAAAAAACCCTATTTTTGGACAGAGAAATTAAAACTGTTATGGACTGTTACAAACTAAACATTATACTGAAAAATATTTTACCTTTTTCAAGGTTCAATTACACTAAAAAAAAATATTTTTACTTCTTATATAATTAGCATGTGACTCTCTTATATATGTTTTTAATTAACAAATTCACACAATAAAACAGACTGAGTTTTCACCTTAAATGAGTTATTTATTTCTGAGCTGAGTGTTCAGAACATGGTCAGAACCTCATGGCTGCAGTTTGGCAACTGGCTTTTATTTTTCATTCTTTTTTTCATTCTGTGTTAGGACTGGGTATATTGTGTGCTGCTTTTTTAAACAACTCTTCCCTAAATATCTCTTCCCATTGCAGTTATATTGTATTCAACTCATCAGTGCTATGGGATCTCCAATCACAGGACAGGCTGGCTGTCAGGGACTAACGTCATCCTCCACCTTCCTCCAAAGAGCAGAGCATTTAATTGTCATCTTGGACATCAGTGCATTCCTTCCAGCAGAACCAGGCAGTGCTTTCCACTCAGAGCTTTAAAGGATGGAGATAATTGCGAGCCCAGACAAGAACAAGCTACATCGTCTCTTCTAAATAATCTTGGAGTAAAGGTGAAAGGAAAGGAAAAACTCAGAAAGGAGAATGCACAGCTGAGGCAGGGATGGAATCAATGGGGATGGGATGGGGACAGGAAAAGAAAAACAAATGTAAGGGAAAACCTTGTGAGAGAAAAGGAGCAGATCTCATGTGAAACAGAGTTTCAAAGAATAAAAAGTTGCTCTCTCCCATTAGTTCTAGTGTTAAGATTAACATGTGAGAGGCACTCGGTGCATTGTTATCACAGCAGGAAGGTGCATGCATGTGTTATGGCATCAAACTACAGGGTCAGCTCTTGTCAGAGCAGGAACAGCTGTGCTGGGAGGGCTCAACCCACGCCAGTCACTGAGCATTCCCTGCTGTGTTGCACATCGCACATATGAGGCAGCAGCACATGTTCAAGCCCCTCCCTCTTTGAGGAGTAGCAGTGAGGTCTAACTGGCTGCCATATGTTTTCCATACCAGGCGATTTAAGATGTTACTCTAAACTTTTCATTATTTGGGGAAGAGCAGCAGATGCAGAGCTCTGAGGACTAAGCCCCAACCAGAGGTGTGGAGGGACAGGCATGCTCCCTGGCCTGGGTATGGTTTGTGCAGCCATGGGAGTGGGGAGTGGGATTTCCAAGCATGGGAACAGGCAGAGCTATCATGGATGAGCGATTTGCAAAGGCAGAACTCACCTCACTTTACTGTGAACACCTAGAATTTAAACATCTAGTCTAGGTAAGTTTTCTGGGCTGCCTCTAAGATCAGTGGTGAGTCACTGCCAGTGTAAGACTCATCTAACCCTATGACAGGCACTTCTCTATAACAACTGGGAAAAAATTGGATTGAAAATTCTAAAACTTCAAAAGGTTACCAGTCTCACTTTCAGGATATAAACACTAGGGATTAGTCTGATATTACTAAACTCTTTGCATCAAACAACTCTCAAAATAGTGAATGCCATCAATCTGGGCTGGAATCAGAAGCCTAAGAGCTCATCAGCCTCCTACCACTCTCTCTGAATTGTTGCATTCCTCATACAAAAGAAAAACAAAGTGCCATATTTAATTGAACTTGAAATAACCATCAAATTGTCGTGTGCTAGTATGTTAACTTTCCTAGATGAATCTATCATTAGTGGGACTAAATGTGCACATTTTCCTTTGTTAGCTCTATATCTGCATATATTCTTTCTCTTCCCTCATTTTATTACTTATATTTTTCTTCAACTACCAGCGTTTCTAGGTTTGTGAAATAATCACAGGAGTGAGGAGCAGTCTGATGTTACTTGCTGTAATAATCCCCTTGCTTAAGCAAGATATTAAAGGTTTTTAAATAACAGGCCCAGCAAGCACAGCTCACAAAAACAGACTATAACTTCTTGTCTTAGTCTGAATTAAATCAGGAAATGGCCAGATCTTAACAGAGAAAGAAGAAAACACAGCAACCTCCATAAAACTAGTGATTCTTCCATGATATCAAGCTCCACTGGGAAAAGAAAAAGCTCATTAAATTATACCAATTAATCTGTAAATTAAATGCTGAAGTACATTATCATCTTGGTTGCTTTTAAGGGAAATTTCTAGCCTGGAAATGTTGCTATTGGCTGTGTATTTCTTCTCTGTTTGCCATTTTTCACGTTCTGAAAATTTAAGAGTAAAACCTACACTGAGGAGGCATTCACATTTTACTGAATGATCAGAGGTGCCTTAAATCTCATTGTATATGAACTACAATTAATGATAATTTAACAGTTCTAATCTTTGCCATGGAGAAGTAGCTTCAGGTGTTATTAATTAAATACTGATAATATTAGAAGATGCAAAGTTTGGCATATGTTTTGATATAACATTGCTCTTTGCTGTAACAGAGCCTCAAATAATATGTCAAAAACTGTTATTCAAATAGTGGAACAGTAACATACACGTAGTGAAGCCTCATTCTCTGCTGAGATTTCATTTTTCTTACCTGGTCTCTTCTGTAGCTATAAAGAAACCATCTTCTGATGCATCCAGCCAATTTTGCCTCTGTCTCTTGATCACTGGAATGGTGCTTGTCTTAATGGCACTTGCACTGGCTTGCAAGGCCTTACCATTAGTCATATGGATATGGGGAGCAGCATGCTGAAATCACAGTAAAAGGGAAAGGTATTTGCCTGAGAATAAGCATAATTCTGTTAACTAATTCTGCTGTAAAGGGCAGCCTACACACATCTCAAAAACAAGCTCATCTTCATCAACCAGTACCTGGGGGTCAGATAACAACCAACCTGTGCCCATTGACCTGTTTTATGCACAGGTCTTAAAGGCCTTTAAATTGGCTAACCCATTGGAATTTTATGCAAAGGGATATTGAGACATAAATCAGTTCTATGAACTGAATAGTTCAGAAGCAGAAACACATTGTTTTTCAGAGAGAATTAACATTAGGAAAAAACTAACATCCCAAGCAATGAGATACAAGACCTACTTTTTCATCCAAGTATAGCATTAAACAAATTTCAAAAAATCCATACTTCTCACTTCACAGGTCCTTACTCTGCCTGTCATTCTTTTTAAATAAAGGTCACTAAATAAGACAAGTGGTTTGGACCTGCTTCTAACCTAAATGGAAGCAGGAAAGAAAAGGTTTATATCACCATTTTGGTGCCATGGTTCTTAGGTTTACTCACCAGTCACTATTAGACTTGCTACAATACCATTCATAACCGATAACAGTAAACAATGCATTATTTTTCCATTAAAACTTTACCTGGAGTAATAGTGCAATGAGAGCAAGTCCTCAGATCTAACAGGAGAATCTGTTTTCTGATACATGAGAAAAGAGTGAAACTGTTTTCTCTATAATCTATAGGTTTTTGAAGAATGTACCATGAATATACCATGACAAATAGCTTAATCTTGGAATTCTGAATCTTGTTTCCCACATAATTGACTACCAACAGCACTAACAAATTTTGATTAAAATATATATATGAGAGAAGAAACATTATATAAAATGAAAATTTGCTTACTTTATCTCACATAGATTAAACATCACGTACTCTCTGGAAGAAGTACTATTTTCTTTGTGAAATAATACCAGTAGGTCACATTACTGATAGCATTTTTGTAACATTCCTAAAATGCCCACAGTGCTGCACATTTGTGGGAGTACTCTAGGTGACCAGTACCACAGCCACTAAGGAAGGGGCTGCTAGCACCCACAAAGACTAGCAGAACAGAACACAAAACTGATCCCTGAAATCATGTTGTAAGAACACAACAGCCAAAAGAGAAAAATAAGGGCCTCATCTCCTCTGAACAATTCTTACAGTCTTATTGCATGCATTATATTCACATTATGATACAACTTTCACCACACCCCGATCCACACCATTTGCTCCCTCCAGTAGGATAAATTTTATGCATTTGAAAAAAAAAAATCAGTGTTCATTATGCTACTGCAATTTCATTATGCTACAGCAAGAGACATCTCCTCTATGACTCCTTAGATCTGATGCAACAAAGCCAAACAAGAACAGGAGAAACAAGACATCGAATGTGAGCGAGTGACATATAAATCTTTCTTAGAGCTAAACTATTTTCCTTTGTCTTAGAAACAAACAAGGTTTATGGTGAATTTAGCTGTTGTTGCACATAGGGTTATCAATCTATCTTTGTAATTCCTCTAAATATTTACCTTTTTTTTTTCTTTTTTTTTTTTTTTCCCCCGGTTTTATCATTTAGTGTCTAAACTGTAGTTTGGCTTTCACATATTTTTTTGCATTGACTTTGGTGGGGATGAAGAACTAAAGGACTTGTTTCTAGAAGTAATTCCATAGTTATTTATAATAAATTCAGGATAAAATAGAATCATGGAATCACAGAATCATAGAATCGATTGCGTTGGAAAAGACCTCCAAGATCATCGAGTCCAACCCTTGGTCCATAGGTGGGATGAGATTAGAAATTCATGAAGGTATTTAACTGCTCATGTCTTAGTGTACGAAGTGGGTAGTGCTCAAAAAGAGCAAGAATTCATACATGGAAAACACTGTCATACATCAGATTTCCTATTAATATTTGTGTTCTGCAATTGCTAATGTCATACAATACAGAGGAACATTCAAGGTCTCAAATGGTATTTTTTTCTTTGTGCTTTGCTAGTCAGAAATGGGTTTAGGCTATCACATCTAATGGGTAATATCTTTTCTCAGGCTCCTTCCTAATACACCACTGAATATTTCCTTTACTAAAGACAAAACGTGCAGTCAAAAAATGTTCAGGAAATGCACAAGGTACAAAAAGTGTATTCCCTATGGCATAAACTCTGAAGAACAGTGAACCCTGATGGAAAAAGGATACGGTTTTTCATAATACTTTTTGCCCTGGCAGGGACAGATGTTACTAGTTCTGAACTTCTGTTTTTTCTGCTTTTATTAGCCCCTAACTTTCATTCCAGGCAAGAGATAGCAATAGAGAAAATAATGCAAGCATTACAATATAACCTCATTTCTGTTGCATCAAATTGTTTAGAATTTTCTCTTTTATTTCCTTTCTCCCCTGGCCCTTTCAATCTATTTGAAAAAATTAATTACGTTTCACGTAAGGATAAGAGAAAATAAGATCATTGTCCTCCAGTCTGTGCTAGGGACCACATTATCTTTAATTTCAAATTAATCAAAACAATTGAAGTTCTTGACCAAGCAATCAGTTAATTAGTTCCTCTCAAAAATACATTCACCAGTGTGTATAAAAATGAGCATTCAATGCCCCTGTTGTACTAATATCAACACCAAGAGCAAAATGAACTTTCATACAAAAATACTCATTAATTTTTTTAAATTATTATTATGATGATGATGATTTCAACTTTTCTCCCTCTAGAACACAGTTATTCTAGAAAGACTATGAAAGCTTCAGGAATACCACGTGTGCTGCCACAGAAGCCCTACTCATTCAAAACCCTGCATGAAGAAGCCTTCAGTAATTTCATTGTAACACTGCCATGTGCAATCTGCCACTGGTGTTCTGACTTTGACTGTGAACATCATGTACATCACTAAAAAGCTGTGCTGTGAGTTTGCAACAGAGCCACTGGTATTAAGGGTCTGCATATCAGGGGCACATCACAGAGCAGCACCTGAGCAGCAGGAGCTTTACCCAGAGTTTGCTAGCTGCATGTTGGACAAATCTTCCTCCCTGCCAAGTGACTCCCTTCTCAGTTTGGGTGTGTTCATTGAGATCCCTTGCACCTCTAGGACAAAACTGTTCCATGCTGAAAAGACATCAAGAGAAAAACCTATTTTTGAGGGCACATGAAAGAAAGCCTCTCAAGACTAAGAGAGCTCTGCCTCAGGAAAATTATATCCAGTGAACAACACAAATATTTAAGTCAGCACAGGGTTATCTCTGGCAAGAGTTTCACCTGCCAAACAGAGGGTCTCCATGCTGCAGACTGAATGTATCCTCAGAGACCAAAGCCAATTTTTCAAGGTTTTCAACAAGCAGGAGTTTATGTGAAGAATGTTTGTTGTACAGCTTCCCCTGTCCCCTACTAAAACATTTTGCCATTGCTTGCAAATGCTGCTCATCAAAACTCAGCTGGCAGGGGCATGGATTTGCCATCTGCATACACATTCATTGCACAGTGGGCAACTGAGATATCTCCAATGTTCAAGGAAGGCAATAGATCCCTTCATGAAGAAGCTACACGAGACGTCTTTCTCCCTGTCAAATCTTCTGGAAGCAGAAGCACAGAGTTACTAATTCAATCGGCTGCTTAACTGTAAACCCAAGGTTTTTCAATACAAGGTGCACTAAGCAGGGAAACCAAGGACCTGGCTCTATAGAATCACTATACATGTGATATGTGTGTAGTGGCAGCTGCAAGTCCGACAGAGTTTGGACACCACTCCACAGACACCTACAAAGATACTCCACAAACATCTTATATTAAAGTGGCATTATCTCATAGCATTTTTATTAAGCATTTTATTAAATCTCCTGTCCTCAATACCTTCCAGAAGAACTTCAAGCACAAGGATATTAAGATGCATGTTATTAAGTCAAGAGAGGAACCTTATATAAATTCAGAAATGGAACTTAGATGCCAAATCACAGCTGAGGTTCCTGTCTATAAGCTTCTCAACTTGTATATAAGTGGCTGACCATTTATTCATTGAGAGCCACTAAAGATTCTGAAAAGACACCGAACTCTGAAAAGACATCCAGCTCTGAAAAGATATCTAGCTCTGAAATAAATACATAAAACCAACTTTCATTCAAAGCATAAAAATTAACAGTGAACGTTTATGCTGTGGCTGACAGAAAGTTTAACTGGATTACCATAGATTCCTGAGTGGACTTGAATTTATGGTTTCTTACATCTACCCCATTGTTTCAAAAAGAAAAAAAAATCCCATTGCCTTAAATAAGCATTTTTAATTTTTTTGTTACATCTTTAAACAACGAATCAATTTAAGCAGTGAAAAAGCTCACTACATGGCAAAAAAACCCAAAAAAATTACTAGAAGAAACCAGATATGCTCAGATGACTGGTAATAATCCATATTAATTAGCCCAATATATTTTGCATTGGCCTAATTATACAGGATATAGTTTAAAACAAGTTTAGAATTACCTTAAGTTTAAATCAGGTATTGATTCTGTTTTGCCACACCTGAAGTGTCATTATTTGCAAAGGCATTAGCAATATACCTTTAATAAGCATCAAGGTTTGGGGCTGGATTAGTTATTCACAGAGACGTGAGATGAATGCAAAAATTAACAGTTTCTACACAGCATGAGGTTGCAAATTTTGATAGCAGCGTGCAGACACACATTCACTCTGGGTATAGAATTTCATTTAAAAGCCCAAATGCTATTAAAAATAAAATATTTTCAAACCACATACAAGAAAATAAGCAAACATTCAACACAAGTAGAACTTTGGAATTTCTGGATTTGCTAAGAAACCTTTCACAAAACACTTAGAATAGTTGTAATGCTACAAATCTGAGTCAATTACATTTCTTCAACTGCAAAAGGAAAAAAGCACACCAAAAAAAAGCAAAAAGAAACAACTGCCCCCAAAAGATGTCAGCTGACTTGCCAAAGCATCTGGGCTGAAATATTACAATGTTTATAGCCTCTCTATACTATGGAAGTTACATAAAAGCTATATAATCACTGAATAAATTATGTCTTTAAAGGCATCATTTTGAAGAGAATTTTTATTTATATAGATTGGTAAATTAGTAATGAAAGACTAACCTAGGCAACTATCCACAGAATAAGAGGAAATTTATGTTATAAAGAGAGCACGTTATCTTTCTTCTTCCTCTCACACAGATGCTTTAAAAATGTCTATTTTGTTATTTTTACAAGAAAAGAATCTGAAACAAAAAATACAGGGACATCTGTATTGGATATATATAATCTCATACCGTTTCTAATGCAAGGAATAGCATATTTTCAGCTTTATTGACAATTTCTACCTTCTCAGTGGGCAGTAAAAAATTTTCCTTTACACATTGAGTTATGCTTTAATTGCAGACAAGAGTTAAATGGTTATATTGCTGTAACGATTTCACACTAAATAGAATACTTACTTTTATTTGTACTTTTATTTATTTAAGTGCAATGGACAGTTATTGCACACTGACTGCAGAGCCTTCTGAGTTGTCAATGGAGAGGTCTGGAGAGGTTCACAACACAGGAACCTCAAGAACTCAAGCCATTTAAAAACTTTTTGTTTAAGTCTTTGAAAGTTTCGACATGCTTTAACGTGAGGCAAAATTTACATAGGCAAAACCCTCACTTCCTTTGGGTCAGTTTTCAGAAGTGTTTTGATACTCAATGGAAAAGAAAGACTGATTATCCTCAGAGTACAATTAATAGGAAAAAAAAGTAAAGGGAAATGAAGAGTGAAGGTTTCATCAGATCAGCATTAATATCCTGCTCTTTTTCTGACACTAATGCAGAATTGAAAAAAACCATGGAAAAATGTTTCAATCCTTTCCAGAATCATAGTAGAGGAATACACCTGAATGACGAGGCATCTTATTTTGAAATGGGTCTATTTAAAACAAATTCATGACAAACATGGATTATATCACAGCCAGTAGAAACCAGAAACATCACTTTTTCCAGACATGTCTACTATTTTGAAATTTTGTGGTCTGTAGTCCTTACCTTATAATCCATTTGTACTGGATTATTAATCACTATTGATGATAAAGGCAATGAACTATATTAACCCTTTATCCCCAGTAGAATCAAGTAGTCCATGTGGGAATTTACAGATCTCACAAATGTTGTACATACAAAAGAGGTAAATAAACTTGAAGGGACACTAAAAAACTGTAGGAATGACAAAAACATGAGTTCACATCATGGGGTTTTCAGGTTTATTTTAAAATTTCAAAATTCAGCTCAAAAATGGTCTTTTTTGAAACACAAATAGCCCTGTCCCCAAACACCCACAGGACAGGCATGAATCACTTCCAGAAAAAGGGTTTCATTATGTGCATTATTGTTCAATCCTTACCTAACTAAAGAGAGTGATAGCATTTCTCACAAAAAAAAAAAAAAACACAAAAACAAAAAAACAAAAAAAAACACCACCCAAAAAAACCAAACCAAGACAGACATTAAGTGCATGACATTTTTATACATAAAACCTCCTAATCTCATTTTTGAAGGTGTATCTGTCTGGTTAAACATTTCTCTATTTCTGGTACCTGAACTATCAAACTCAAGGTAAAGTTAAAAACCGGCCTCCCAGGAATGTGATGCAAGTTACTCAGTTATTATTTTGAACTTTAAAAGTGCTCTGACAATTGTGATACACACAGAATGCAAGATATTTTATCAGCATTAATTTGACCTTATAGAAAATCACGTAAACACATAACACAGAAGTGTAACTGGATTTTTTATCTGCTCAAGCTGACAGCACTGGTACCTCTTAGGCTATTGAACATCTCATTTTTTGCCCCAGTATTTCTCATGAAATAAAGACAGACTCATTTTATCCCTACAGTGATATTGAACTTTTAACAAAAAAGCATGCCAAAGTCTCAGCATACTATATCCACTTCATTTTCAAAGGAAAAATCATAACTATAGACAGATCAATACCTATAATCTCCTCTATACTTACCATTATTGTTCTTGTTGTATGGCTGGACGATTCTGGAAAACAAAAGAACCACAGTATATTAGAATTTTGTCTTTATCCATAAAAGCCTTGTTTTCTGATGCTCACCCTGAAGGCTCAGATGCTACTTGTTCAGCTACAACAATGAACACATCAAAAATGCAGAGACTGGAAAGATTTCTCATGAAATGAGCATGAGAATCATCACTGCTCCTGAATATATATGGCACACTATAATGTGCTGTTAACTGCACTCATTCCCTTTGCTTAATTATCCTCTTCTGCAAGAAAATATAAAAATGGAACTAATTCATAATTCATGTTTCAAGAAGTGGGTTTTTTTCCTTTTGCTTTTAACATATGGCATCATTAACATGGAGGATTAGCTCCACAGAAAACACACAGATAGTATCAGCATAATTCCATTACTGTTCCCATTTGAAAAAGTTTTGCAGAACTAGACAACCATTTTTCTGAGAATTTTGAGATGGATGCTGTTTGAAATTGCCAGTATATTGAGAGAGATAACATTAAAAAATGTTAACTCTTCTCTCTTATATGATAAATCAGGAGTCAGTCAACTGAACTCATGGTTATAATTATATAAATTGCAGAGGAATTACTACTAGGCCAATAGTTAAGATAGATTTCACCCTGCTGTTTAACCAAAATTGTGTCTGCCTTTTTCCTTCCCCAAGAACAGAAATCTCACCCTCTCTGGCTTTAAAACACTTCCATTTGCATATTACAGACATTGTTCTTTTCCAAAGCAGTGCAACTTCAGCAATTAAACATCCTCATAAACAGTTAAAAACCCTGCAAGAAAATTCACTGCTGATCTCTAAGTTGCAAGATGATGCTACTATCAGTCTCACAGATTTGCTCAATATATTGGGTAAGATATCGGCTCCAGAATACAGAGTTCGTGAGGAAGAGACACTTAACAACACTACATGTAGTTGTCCATAAAATGTACACAATTCTGCATGAATTGAACCAGCACAGTCTCAGTTCTGCAGGTGAGATAAAGGTGCAATAAATACAATGGGTTTGTTATTCTTGCCTAGGTTCCAAATTGTCACTCTTACAGGAGTTCCAACTTGCATCCCTTACACAAAGAATTCTCCAAGGAATTTGCTGTTGTCAAATATAGTATTAAAGAGATTAAAAGGACATGAGAAAGAACAGCTGCACATCTTTTTCCGAAAAAAAATGGTAATTACACTCTCAAACTGGCATTTCTCTTTCATTTTGTTGAGTCTTCTTAACCAGTCTGAAGATGCCATTCAAACACTGATAGAAACAAATATAAGGCATTTTAATGATGTCAAACTACTTAGAAATCCCAGTATCAAGTTTATATTTACATTTCTACAAGTCTTCATCCTTAATCAACTCTAATTAAAAAACATATGTTTCACTAATGTTACATTGATAAAGGTACTGTAATGCAAATACCTACCTAAAGGCAGCAATATTTTAGTTGTGAGCTGCTCTACCAGCCTTTTTTTTGCTCTCTTTTTTTTCACACAAAAATTATGTTATATAAAAATATGTTTAGGTCACCAGTCTTCCAGACAATTTTTAAGTTGGCACAAAAAACTAAATACTGTGACAGTCTAGTGTTTCCTGATACCTGAATATATTTGGCATTCTTATAAAGACAAAATCTGAAAGTGAAGAACACTATAATCTGTTTTTATATTCACAGTAAAGTTATTTTTGTTATTACAACGTTACTTTTTGGCACACCACTAAAATAACATTTCAGGTCCTGAATGTTCCTGAGAAAACCCAGAGACTACTTTCATGGAGGTATAACCACACAAATAACTCTTGAGACAAAACCTACATACCCAGAAAAAAACCCAACCAACCTATCTCTAAGAGCACAACTGCATTTCCTGAGGAATCCTCAGATTAGGCAGAATTATGAGGTTAAACAGAAAGAAAGGGGCATCCTCTCTCTTGAAATATAGAAGAGATACATTACACAGCACTTTCAGTCACCCCAAAATGATCATAGCAAAAAAATTCCATAGTTTTTATATTCAGATACTAATAATGACACTTTCCCTCTTACTCAGAGGTGCTACACTTTTGGCATAGTTCGGCATAGTTTTCTATGCCAAATCTATAAAAAGCCATGATTGTCCCCAAATGCTCAGATACTCTCTCAGTTCCACAGACAACTGAGTGAGAGCATCTCCTCAAAACGAACTGAGGAGCAGCTGAATGTACCTGGAAGATATTAAGCAGTGTACTTTAGAAGAAAACCTGATAGACACTGTTAATGCAATCCTAGAAGCTGTTAACACCAGGATATTACCATATTGATAACCTATTGATAAAATCCAGCAAAGAAGTGAAGAAAGATCAGTTATATTTGTAGATATCCCTGCGTTATACAATAAAAATCATTCTATGATTTTTGCATATTTTTTCTTACAGTAATACCGAAATATCATCTAAGTTGCCAAACATCAAAGACCTCAGTATGTGCATAAATAAAAAAGTAGGAAAATAACTGTTTAATAAGTAGACATAGTGAAAAGGTTCTGGGGTCTAGCAGAGACTACTAATTACAGTGCCATTGTTAAACAATTTAGACTCTTATATTCTCTAATGCACAAACATTCAGATTTTAGAATTGAGGAGATACTGATTTCTTCCAGAAAATAATTACACCCTCACTTGGCAAGGTTCTGAAAAACATTATGCATGAACACACACCAGACAATACTGGGGAAAACTTTTAATTAAGGCAAGTAAGGAAGAAAGCCCTTGCTTAAAAAGGGAATCATGGAGCGTTTGAAACCTTTACAAAAGGTCTGCACACCAATTCAAACTCCAGTGCAGCCTAAGGGCATTCGAGCCTATTTAAAAACTCCAAATATCTTGGTGTTCAACGGAACAGAAAACAAAACCTTTGATTTTCAGTTTTACCAGCCAAGATTCAGAATGCCTCAGGAAATTTAAATAATCGGGCTTGAATTTCCATGAAACTGGCACCAGTGGACACTTAGTTTGTAAATGAGTTCTAATACCAAATGGTTTTGTGCAAAACTATGATCTGTACTCACACCACTTCAGTAGAAAGTGAACTCCAGGATACAGAATGATTCACACCATATGGCCAAAGAAGTGCCAGTGAAGTGGATTGCTCCACTTTAAACAGAAATGGTCAGGCATCATCATCAGTAAGAAAGGTTTTTGGTGATGTGACGTGAGTGAATTACAGTAAATGCAACTGCAGTGATGACAAGATGTTTTAAGTGTATTATTGTAGAAAAATTGATGCACCAGCAGCAGAAACTGCCTAAGATGCAGTACATTTATTTGAACTCAAATAGAAATGAGTAAGTTGTAGAAGAAATTTCCTCACATTAAAACGTGCTTTACCAACCATTTTGATCAATCAAGTGTTTCTCGCTGTTTACAGGCACTAGGAGACCATAAAATTTCCCACTGTGAGATCATTTAAGGCTAAATCAGGAAAAGTGCACTGCTAAAGGATGGTGTCAGCTACAGAATTATTTCAAGTTTACATATTATTCCCCAGCAACATGTTATTTTTTATTCCCTTTAACAGTTCTTTAAGCCAGGACAGAACCAACATCCTTAATGTAACTCCAGTCCTTTTCCAGCTGTTCACGTGTTACTTCTCTATGTGCTTTTCTTTATTTCTGCTCATAGAAAACTTAGTTACCTGACATTTCTCTTTCCCTTTTATATTAAGGAGGTCATCAACAATACTAATGGGTAAAAGGTTTCCTATTTCTAAACCTCCCAGAATAAATATGCTTGAAGATAATGTGATTTTGAAATGTAGAAAATAAATTCAGACTAGCTATAGCAGAGCTGTTTAATCTTGATAACATCTCAGCTTATCATGGTGCATAAAACTTTAAAGGTTCTTTTCACTCAGGATGGACCACCTTGTGAAATAGGCTGAGAAAGGAAGATTGCTTTGTTATTTCTTCTTCATTTGGGTATGAATACCTTAAGTAACCAAATATAATTTTTTTTTTCCTACAAGCTTATAGCAAGGGAACAAGTGACACTTTTACTTGAAAATCTTTATTAAATAGCTGGATAGCTACATAGATAGATAGATAGATAGATAGATAGATAGATAGATAGATAGATAGATAGATAGATAGATAGATAGATAGATATGTCTTATAATCATACTAAGAATCCATTTGAGGGTCCTTCTTCGCCCAAGACAGAAATTTCAAACACTGGAGAAACAATATACAGATGAAAAAAGAAAAACCTTACAAAATTATCACAAAGTGTTTTCCCCAGACACAGGAACTTTCCAGTTCCACTGCCTGAACAGCTTCTGAAGGTGCCTTCCCTATTGCATTATGTACTAAAATTGTTAAGAACTATTGCTCTGCAATGACAGTTTACAAAAAATAATCAAGCTACTTAACAGTAATCATACACTGGAGCACTTTGAGTGTGAACTCCAGATCTTGAATCCAGAACATATAATTCCTGAGGTAATATGCTACTAACCCAATTATCCAACAGACAGGATTCTCTTTCTCCAACTGTAATTCTTTAAAATAATACAAGGAGAAAGTAGTGATTCCAGGAATTAAGTTCTGGCTATCTGCATTGTGTGTTAAATGCAAACTTAATTATAGTGCTGTTGTTTTTTGCTGTTTTAAGAGCTGATTTGTTCTGCCAATTAGAAAAGTCAGTGTTGCTGCAGTTTCATGTCTACAGATTACCTGTATATTTAAATAATAATAAAAAAAAAAAAAACACCAAAAAAACCAACCAAACCAAACCACCAACTCAACAGCAAAAATGGGGCAGTTCACCCTGAAGTTCCCTTTCCTCCATCTGCAATCCCACGCACCTCGCTTTCGGATCCCTGCTGTCATCAGTGTTATCAGAAGCACATGTTGCACTGGTGAATTCAGGGATAACACTCTAATCTTTTCATAAGCATTCATTTCCTTCATACAACAAAAAGAGAGTGATCGATGGCACACTCAAAGTAGTGCATTAAAACCTGAATGAGATTCTAGTTTTGTGCCTTTTTTTTTTGTTTTTTTTTTTGTCAATCAACTGTAGGCAAAGAAGCCTTACAATAAAAATATATATATAATAATAGTTCCTTATTCAATTCCTTGTATACTTGCACCCTGGGAAATAACTCCCATTTCTCAAGATACAATAAAGCTGAGCACTTCAGTTGAATGGAAATTGTATTTTGACTTTACCAAAGCAAAAGTAATCTTTTCTACATTTTAAAAAACCCATAATACAGTGCTATGCTAATGCTTAGGAACAGTTCTTTTTCCAAGGCAATTCAAGGAAACATGGGTTTGCAGAAATATTTTTGCTTCTCCCAAGCACTCGTTGGACCAAATTAGACCGCTTACCTTCTCCCACTAAAAAATACCCTGCAGTTGGAGCAGTTTTCAGACACTTCAGAATGAAACACTGTCCTTTTACTTGTAACCAAAGAAGCTCAAATACCTGGGAGATAACTTCAATGTGAATTCAGTGTAGGTAAATTATCACCACATGTTTGTCATTGTAAGGCAATAAATAACTTTTTCAACTTTAAGAAATTCTAAGGGGAAAAGATAGTTCTTTTGTTTCTTTGTTTGCTTGGCTTTTCTGTTTGTATTTTTTTACAAAAATACTTTCCTCCTCATTGATTATTTTTTGTGTTAAGACCCTATACCATTTCCATCACTGGGGTTGGAGGAATGAAGACCGAAGTGGGAAGTGGGGCATCATCAACTCATTGTTTTATAATACAAAAAATTCAAATAAGGAAAAAAAAATTACCTGAGAGAAGCAAACATGAGATGCAGAAGCTAAGTTCTACAAATGATTGACAATGTCAGCAGTAACACCCTGGGGTAATTAAGGCCTAAATCATTTTCCAGGCACATTATTTGGACTCTTGAAGTTGTCACTAGCTCATCATCCTCAGTATCGTCATTTGTACCTCTGCAAAAGCAAGTGAATATACTGACCATAGAAATGTAAGCTTTAGAGCATTTTAGTTTTCTTATAAATATTTAAAATTATTGCTTCCAGCTGGATGGTGAAAGTAGATAGAAATTGGCTACTCTTTTGCAAGTTGCAAAAATTAAAGGTAAAAATGTTGTTAGGTCAATCTCTTGAGGGTCAGAGATGGTTTAAATGACTTTGTAGAGAAAAGCAGGACAAGACTCAGCATTAAGTATTTAATATAATGATATAAGCATAATAGTAATATATTTGGGGAAATAACTACGAGTCATAAACACCCTTTTCATAGTCCTCTGCTTCTCCAATAAATGAGAGTGACATAACGTCAACTTCTCCTGAGAGATCCATTTTCCATGATCACATTTCCATCAATACCAATGCACACATTTGACAAAAAAGATCTGTAGCTAAATATTTCAAAATATTTTCTGGCTATACCAAGGACCAAAACTAGAATCCACATGCCCCAAGTAAACTTCAGAGGCAAAACTGATGGTGGAACAATATATAACCTTTGTTTCTCACTTTTGGGAAGAGCAAGTACACACAATTCAACATCAATCATACTTTGTGTTTCAGCATAAAAGAAATGGCAAAAGTGAATTCACACAGTATCTTGTTTATCACAACTCATTTCCTCTCTTTCAGTTGGAAATCACTGGTATGTTAAATGTTAACAATTCTGGTATGTTTATAGCTTATTAATGTGTAAAAGAAAATTTAAGCTTTTCTTTTTTAAAGTAATAGAGTGCCAGATGTTTTTTGTTATGAAATCCATGCTTATAGTCTGCCCCACAGAGAAACATCTCCATCTCTACCAAAATGTAGTATGACAAAAACAATCAGACACCTTTGAGAAAAAACAATACACAGCTGAAAAAAATCCATCCTACAGTGAAAACTTCTTCCCTGTAATATACTTTCACATAGAGTTACATGAAATTGATTATGATGAAGCACCTATTAAAATTGTTTTGTCTGTTCCAAGATAATTTAGGCCAAGAAAGGCTCCAGAGTCCCTGCTTGTCAGTTAGGCTGCTTATATTTTCATGTGTTTGTCAAAGGAGAGTCTCAAATTACCTGTGGAAAAATAGGATTGAAAAATAAGCCTTTCTTCCTTGCTTATTTCCTGAATAGCCACTACTATCAGTCATAAGCTGAGGGAGAAGGATTGACCAGAAGAGCATCTAAAAGAGAAGGTACATTGTTTTGAGGGTTTTCTCCCTTTGCCAATTGCTCATATCACCTTTTCATTGCATTGGGCTGGATATGTGTCTGTTCCTAGAAAAATAGACCCTAAAATTGTTGCATCATTCCTAGATATTTCCTGTATCTGCTGCAAACTTCAGTATAGGCGGGAAAAGAAATCTGGCTGTTGAAAGAATCCTCTTGAAGGCACCAGGACATCTCAGGCTGAAATACAGCAATAAAGGTCTGCACAGGGAAGAGAGGAGGAGGTTCAGGACTGCTGATTCAAGTCTCTTCAGCTATGAACAATCAGTTCTCTTAGTTCTGCCCACAAATTGTGCAATTGGTATCAACAGGCACAGGCTGATTTCTGTATCTCATTTGTGACGTTGATATATTGGACATCCTGTGGATATTCTGATTCTGATGCACGTAAGGGTAAGGAAATGTGAGCCAGATGACAAAGATTATTCTCATGTAAAATACCTCTACCTGATGTTTCCAAATACTATAAGCAAAATTATCATTACTCACCCTGCCAAAACAATAGGCTGACGTGAATCTTGACTACTTGGACGTACTGTTGCTCACAATTAAACAGCTTGTGGGTGAAAGTAATGGCTCAGAATAACTTCAGACACTGTAATTTAAAGATCAGATTCAAAATATCTACAAAGCACTTTATAGTCACACTTAAATCTTCCCATCATCAACTGCAGTCATAAAACTGGATACAACTTCGTGATTTTCTGAAGATGGAATTTTCCCATTTGAAAGAGGCTGTCTTCACTGCAGAGAACCACATATATCTTATGCTGACTTTAATTTCAACAGCAATTGAAATACTGCATTTCAGAGTAGTTAAAAGCACCAGCTTATTACACAAAACTTTTCAGAAGTACTGAGACTATTTTTTCCAGAAGAGCAAAAAAACCCAAGCAAACAAACCAATACCATTTAATGGCACTTTTCTTTATATCCTACAGAATGCAAGATTTCATGCTGTGTGAAAATAAAAGAAAAAAACACTTTTCTAATATTATCCAGCAAAAATCTTCCTCCTACAATAAGGGACACAAAACCCTGGAAGATCCTCCATCTATTTAGCTACAATACAGAGGCTGAAGCAGTGCAATTTCATGTCCATGCCTTACACAAGGGTCGATGCAGAGAACTAGTACTACATCTCTCAGCCACCAGTGATGGACACTCAATAGCAAGATATCAGGGCACAACACTCCTGTTCCTGAAGAGATGAATGAGCTCCCTCATCATTCTTGATAAAGATGGAGCAATAGTAGTAAGAAATGCCAGACCCCCTCAACACAGAATCTTGTGCTGCCTTAGCGAAAAGCAAAACTCAAGCCAACATAAGACTCCTAAAAGAAATGCTAATCATATTCTTGTTTATTATTCTTAAAAGCATTTAACTAAATATTATATTTAGTTATTCAAATATATATTAATGATGTTTCTCATAATCTTCCCCCACTTCCCCACAGAGGCATAAAGAAGTATCATTTCCATAATGCACTTCTATATTCTAAGCCAATAATTATTAATTTTCTTAATAATAAATCCTGTCAAAATATAGTACTCACCTAGGCAGTAAGACTGACTAAAATCATGCTGATCTAAATATATATTTCCACAAGTCTAAGCAACATTTACTTGAATGCTGTGAATTATTGTAAATCTTAACTAAACATATTTATATGGCTTCCTTACAACAAATTTCTAATACTATTGGGAAAAAAGTAAACTTGAACATAAAGACATTGCTATGTCAATAACATTAGGAAAATAGCAAGAAATGAGACAACATAAGTCTCCTGTGCTCCTTTTAGTTTGCTCATTTCATCAAAGCATTCACTGAAAGACAGAATCTGTCATCATCATAGCAAGCTTTCTGGATACTGTTAATTGATACAATTCAACAAACCCTGCAGCAATCAATAGGATTTTGGAACTTAAAAATTTTTTTAGTATATTTATAGTAACACAAAAACTCTGGAGGTTTGGAAAACCTTTCACTGCACAAATAGTACACTCTGGTCAGGGAAATCACACAGAAACCACCATTTCCCAAGTTGATGTGGTCACTGAGTGTTCGTTGTGTACTGAAGAGAAGCTGGATAAATTACAATCAAAAAAATATATTTTATATTTACCAAGAAGCAGAGGAGTAGGTAAATGGTAAATATTAAAGGTAAAAATTTTTAAGTCAAAAGGAATAGAGGACCTGTGCTGTTGAGTGTCTTTACTATCGGTCAGTTACTTTTTCGTTGCACTTTATTTACACTTCACCATCTTTAATAAAGAAATGGGCAAGAATAAGAATGGAAATAGCCATTTTAAAGTATTAGAATAGCCTTTTTTCCTCTAAAAAACCTCCAGATTTCAGTTATTTAGAATATATGCTTTCTGGTATGTTATTTTTTCATGGAAAATAGATAAACCAGAGTTATCTCCTAAAGCAATCATTGATTTACAGTTCTCAATACTAATTTTTCAAATTAGATGTTGTTTTGTGTAAATTGCCCGAACACAGTTAGCTGACTGATACAAACTAATCACTGTGGCTAATGTCTGATTTTATACACTCTATTTTGAAGAGAACTAAATAAAAGAACAATTTTACAGACTTCTGAGCATGCCTCCTTACAGGGACATAAGGGGGTCTTTGTCACAACAATGTCTACCTTGATCTTATTGCTACAGCCTTGTCTGAAGTAGGAATATGCAGGTTGCAGAAGATGGGGGTCAGTCTCTTCTCTCAGGTAACAAATGATAGGACAAGAGGAAATGGCCTCAAGTTATGCCAGAGGAGGTTTCAATTGGATAATAGGGAAAATTTCTTCACTGAAAGTGTTGTCAAGCACTGGAACAGGATGCCCAGGGAAATGGTTGAGTCATCAAAATGCTGCATCTCTGCCTTCACCAAATTTGTTTTATTCTTTTCTTGTCCTTTTTCTTTTAATCAAGATTAGTAAGAAAAATGGTAAATGGAGTTTTCGTAAGAGAGGGCATTAATATATCCTTGTTCAATGAATAAGCACCACCATTCATTGCATTGGTACTACAAACATGCTACCCTTATCTTACTTGTTTTTACCTCTGTACCCTCTTATTCAATGTCATCTCGGGTACATGAGAAGGTTTGCAATTCAGAGAAAGAATATTTCTTTTATGTTTCTTCACATACCATCAAGACCATTATGATGGCTGTAGTTTCTTTTTCCCAAAATACTTAATGAAGAGTGATTGGAGGGTGCCAGCAATCGTTTTGCACTTGGACTTTGAAGGCTTGGTGTTGACCTGATTACAGTGGGTTTCACAGCAGGATGTATCTCTGAGGGGGAAAAAAAAAAAAAAAAAGAGAGAGAGAGAGAAATTATATATACTTGATTTTAAAATTTTAAAACTCCCAGTCTGCTCTACATATTAAATTTACTTTTGATTTTCTATGAAAGGAATTTTCCTCTGCACTTGTGTGCAGGACCTTGAACAACATGTGAAACACAAGTCTTCATACCCACAGATCCTCCAAGTAAGAAAAATCTACATCACTTTAGATTACCCTAGTTCACTACTGTGGTGTAGATGTGTAAGGATTTGAGAGGTTGAAGAGCCAGTAAATATAAAACAATCTGAAACAGGTCTATGTTTATATTTTCCTACCCTTTTGAGATTTGTATTGAAGCTACACACCTACAGACTTTTTTAGCAAGGAAATAGTAGCAATTTACTACTGCAAAACCACCTCAAGCTATTCAATATTTTCTACCACAATAACAAGCTTTAAGGGAACTTCCTACACACGAGTCAGAAGGTGCAGTAGTCAGGGGGCCAGCCACTGTTGGGCTCTGCATCTAAAACTACCCCAAAACTGCAGCAGGAACACTCCCATACAGAGTCTCTACTTGGGAGCTTCAAACATCTCAGAGTATCTAATATGTTTCATAGAGCAGAGTTATTTGGAAGAAGGAGGAATAAAGAGGGCAGGAGGCAGCAAAGTGTATCTGACCAGCACACTTCAGGGTGGCAGCTGCTGATACAGCTGTATTGACATTTCTCAGTTATCTGCCAGATAAAAGTGGCAAAAAAGCGCCTCAGTAGAGTCTGTTTGCCCTTCATCAGGAATTTGCTGAACCAATTAACTTATTCCCATCACACATTTGGGTTCAAAATGCCACCACTGTGTACAACCTTGGGCAGCCCCAAATTTGTGTGTGAAGTCAATGGCCTGAGGGCAGGTCCTGTCCTTCTGACACAGCCTCGGGGCACCATCTGCCAGCACCGCACAGCTATGAGGCACTTGCAGCCCAATTACAGCACCATCTGATGTCCCCATGCAGCAAAAGACACCTCTGGGCTGAGAAGGTGAGGGCAAAGGGGCTGCTGGGAGACAGATCAGGAGAGTCAGCTGCTCAGGGGCAGTAAGATGAGAAGTATTTCTCATTTGCTGCCCAGGTTTATGCCTCCTGAAAAGTGCTTCTTTCTACTTTACTGTATACAAAATAAAGCACAGAATTTGGGAATATGCAAAATCTACAGTGAGGCCAGGCATCCAAGAAGGCTCTCCAAGGCCCTGCCATTCAGGAGAAAGAGAAACAACTGCATAAAGTCGAAGTCCACTGCAATAGCATGTTTTTCCTCCTTCAGAAATGCCAACGAAGTCCAATATCCAAGCACTCACCTGCCCTGCCTCATGCTGTAGCTCTCACAGCAACCCCTCATGGGCAGCTGGCAGGTACCCAGCTCACCCACCCCACAGGCTGGGGCTGTGCCACCAGAGCCTGTGCTAACCATTAAAAGGCAGATACACAAAGGTGGGAAGGCCCAACAGATTCACCAGTATCCAAAGAATTGGAAAGGAATAGGATGGCCACAGTGACTTGGCCAGGATGTACTGAGAACAGCATGCCAGGGAGACAACACTAATAATTTTCATAATGGAAAAGACTTTGCTTAATTGTTCACTATTGGTTTGGTCAGAGCTTGCAAGCACACTCTCAAAGCATGAACACCCTCATAAAAGAAGCTTCAAGAGGGTCAGATAAGAAATGGTAGAGCAGGGTAACACACAGGCAAGTATTAGAATAGCAGAGAGAGAGGGTACAGCTAATAGCTTCAGGGCTATCTGTGGATTTGGGGTTGCAGCTAAAGGCTAGTTTAGTGTCAACAAATTTCTCACCACTTAATTAGATGAAAGCTTCTTACTGCCATTCACTGCAGTATTCATCTGCTTTTCATATAAAAAAAGTTTAGGAACACCAAGCACCCAGCAGATTTGATGGCATGTCCCATTTTTCTTGCTGTAGGGAACAAGCATCTTGTATTTCACTTTTTTACTAAAATGGAAACTGAGGCGTGCTTAAAGTTATGAACATTACTGATTGCTAAGGCAGAACTTTAAACTGAAATAGAAACACTTGTGCCATTTGCTGAAGGTGATTGGAATTTGGATTCTAAAATGCTCATTTGGCAATCTTTTCCAATTTTCTGAAGGAAATGGTAAATTTTCAGGGCTAACACCATTAAAATATTATTTTATTTGTCAAAGAGCTCCACCAGCAGCAACACTAATCCCAAGCAACTGCATCAACATATGAAAAGTCATAAACTCCTTCCATCTACAGCATATCAGAAATGCATTTTTATATTTTCAGGGTAAACAGGCAGTTGAGGAAGGAAGTATTTGTCTTTTCTTAGTTCAGAAGTCACTAATCCTCCATTAGTTTACCACCAAAGCTGTCTCTTCTTATTCTCCAGTAGGGGAAGGTAGAAAGAGCAACCTCTACATTTAAGTTTTAGAAAGGAAAAGTTTTAATTAAACAGCCAGGACCACTTCCCAATAGACTGACTCCTTCCTTTGGGGTCTTTACACCTTGCACTCACTGCTCCTCTACATATAGATTTGCTTCAAATATTTTCATGCTTTAGATCAGCACTTTCTAACTGCTTCATCAGACCTGAGAGAGCTAATGAGCCATTTCAGTGGTTTCCCTGAATTATATTATCCCATCATATAATTGCATTATGGAATAGTAGTAATTATCAGTCTTTTAATTCCTGCTGCTCTTTTCCTTGTTCTATTGCCCAGTAATTCACTGAAAATCTCCTAGCTACCTGCACCTTCTGCTAACTCAGAGAACTGACTATAGCATCCAAATTACCCAAATTATAAATAAATAATCATTTGGTCACATTCTGAAATATAAACAAGACAGAAGTAAGAAACAATGTTTCAACAACTTATTAGGAAGCCATTTTATAGGACCAGATTTCAGCCTCAAACAAGTGAATAATAACAACACTAAAGACTTTTCCCATTTCCACTCATCTCAGTAGGCTAAAAAAAATAAAAAAAAAACAAAGTAAACAAAGAGAAGTTGAAGTGTCCTATTGAGTCATTTAAATAAGCATCCTGGATTCCAGAGGTGCTTATGCAGCTGCATCTCTCTCTCATCTCCTCGGTGTGTATCCCAGCTGGAAATGTTAGCCTGGTTTCCTCATAACTAGGAGGTAAAGTAAGACATTTAATTAGCCAGGGGTTCAACTTAGGGGCTTTGTTTTAGTAAGCACAGTGATGACTGAAGGGGTTAGAGGGGATTAGCCCCAGTTCTGTAGAGGACAGGGGCTAATTTTAATGCTTAACCTCCCTCACGTGTGGAACTGGCAGCCAAGAAGCAGAACAGGGATAAAGATAAGTGATGACCAGGGATGTGCAGAGCACTGAAATCCTCTCTGCCTTACCAGAAAGGCTGAAAAGAGTAATGCCTTGAGACACACTGTTAGCTGTATACCTATAAATGTCTGTGGGAATGGCATAGCAGGATTTTAAAAAGAAAACAAATGCCTCCAGTATAAGCTATGACATGATATTTAATACTAATTTTTATCAGAAAAATAATGCAAACATTACTTGTTTGCTGAATCATGCAAAAATCCCAAATAAACAAAAAATATTACAAACAACCTAAGAAAAACCCCCAAACCAAAATAACTCAACACCCAAAACAAACCCACCAAGCTAAATGGCAAACAAAAAGCCATTTTCTAGCCATCCTTACAGAGCTAATTCAGATGCGTGCATTCAACTGCACTGGGTACACTTCATATCCCTGCAGCATGTTATTTGCCTTCAGCTGTAGTGGGATACCTTCACTTCCCATACAGTCAAATGCTAAGCAGACTCTACATATATCTGGTATATTTGAGCCCTGTTAGTCTTCCACCAGACATTCACCTAAGTACACAAAATGCTGTCTCACCTTGTTCATCCATTTACTTCCATTAAACCTACAGACTTACCCTCCCTCAATGACTAAATAAGTGACACTAAGAACATGCAGTGTCTTCTAAGTTTACCCACATTACCATTTCTTCTTTTGACTGCACAGATAGGTCAATCAGATGAACCACCTCCTGTGCAGCTTTGCCCCTTTCAACACAGGTAACACACACAGCCAGGATGCCTGTAGGAAATTATTCTTGTTTTTTTTTTTTTTTGTTAAACTCCAGGGCAGGAGGAATCAAAATTCAGTGAGAGTGGCATTAATTCTTCATTGCCCAGTTTTCTGAAGTTAGGATTTTGATAAAATTGATATTCTGGAAGAACAGATGTAACTCCATTAATAGATGATTTTTATTTTAGTAAGGCAAGAGGCTGCTCCTGGTGACTTGGTTCTGATACAAAAACCCCTCTCCTGTTGATTGAAATTTTGAGGAAAACATCTAGACTGAGCTCTACGCTCAGCTTCACTTCTATAGAATGGGATAGATATACAGCAGAATTATTCACTGCTTCTCTGATCAATGGATTGATTCCTACAATCATTTGAGGATTAACAGCCTCTGGGTTATCACAATTCCTATACAACTGTGTAAATATTTAATAGTCAGTGGTAGTTTCTTGAAAAAGAGAACAATTTTCATTTTTTTCAGGAAGGAATCACTGTTACCAGAATTTTTCCTCTCCCCATTGACATGGGTTCATTGTCCCCTTGGCTGTGATCTCAGTAAAGATTTCATTGCACCTTTTAAACTTAGGTCATTAAATTACAAGATCAATGTCCTGGTGTGGCTGAGGTCCCCTTAGGTATGTAGTACTGCAAATGGATTCAAGGGGCACAGCAGAGCAGCATTGAGCATACTGAGTATCTCCCCTTTAAGCCGTTTTGTTTTTGTTTTTTTTTTCATTTAGACTACCAGACTTTTTTTCACATGTCAAATTAGATCAGGTTTCACTCTGACAGGTTAAACCAGTATCAGGACTTCTGCCTACATCCTGCAAGTTCAATCATGCAGCTGTGCAACTGATTCTGGACCACCATTATTATTAATTTATTAACTTTGGAGTTTTTTCTTGTTACTAAAAGCATGAATCCCTCTTTCTACGCATACAGGATCATAAAGCATCAGTACACATGGAATGTTCACTCGGTTCATTATTCTCCCCAGGCAGATACGCACCTAAATACCCAATGATACATGACAGGGGTTTTCTGGTGCTTTTTATCTTCAGAGGATTTCCAACAAGTTCACAATGTCGATCTGCATCTGAGAATTTTAAAGAATAAAACTCAGTTTAAATATTCTACCATTACAAATAGAATTAGGACACATCAACCAGTTTCAGTCTTGCATTTTTGACTCAAATTTCTTTTCTTGTATGCCCACATTCTCCTTTTTTTCATCAATACTTATAGTGACAGATATTTAAAGGCAGGACATGTCCTGCCTTTCATGCAGGTGATGTTATGGTTATTCTTTTTTTTTTTTTTTTTTTTTTTTTTTTTTAAGTTAATGTAAGCTTTAGCAGCATTTAGATTGTATTTTTTCCTTACAAAGCCTTTTTCAAGACAGTCAGCTAGGCAAATGAAACACAGATGAAAACATGAGAAACGCAGCTCTGGCTATTAAAAATAATTAATATTGAGTTCCTTATTGTTTGTTACAGTGCTCTTTGTCTCTAAATGGGGTAATACAGAGGTAAGGACTTAGTTAGCACTAATGATTTTTGCATAATGGTGATTCATATAGTGTTTAGTAAGTAACACTGACCACGGGGGTTATCATGGCTTGGGAAAACGAAAGAAAAGAAAACAAAACAACTAAAACAACTTCTTCACTGTAAACCTCTGAACAAAGTGGTCAGCTGTAACCAAATATTACAGAGCTCAAAGGTCTCAAAGACTGTAACTTTCTGCAAAGTACATGAAAACTAGCAGTGCAGTTGACTTTAAATTTCATGCTACTACTATGAACTCCCACCTCTAGAGGCACTGTGAATACATAGGTAGAGATTCCATATTTGTTCCAAATATAAACTGTTATTATTAAGAGATTCATGCTTAGACAATGAAGTCAATTAACTTAAGGCAAAAATTTGCAAGGCACTAGGTTTCAGTAAATAGTTCCAAAAGTACTGAAAATATATGATTTTTCTTTAATTATTCAGAATGATTGGGTTATCTGTCTTCCAAGAGCACATAAGAAATCCCCATATAGAGTTTCCAGTATCCCTAGAACACAGATATTCTGTTCTGTACAAAACTGCATTCATGTGGTGATTGTATCGATCAACAATTCTCTCACATGGAATTACCTCCCACAAATACCTACCGACATGTACTCCTTTCTCTGTGTAGGTTTCACACATGCACATGCAGATCTGCATTTTCTAACAAGTTTTAAGGAGATACACATTACAAATGGACTATAACTGCAAATCCACCTTGTGTTTTATCAAACTGTTTGTGTTTGCTTCATTCCAGCACATGAGATGGAGTACGCAGTCACAGAAGAGGATGACATTATATATAACAATTTACAATCTCTTTATATATTCTATCTAGCTCTATGCAAAACCCATGAAGACTGTGAATCCACAGCAATGACTGAAATAAATATTTCAGATGTTCAAAGAGAAGCTTGCAGTGCAGCAGACAATGCAAAGCTTACTTCAATATATTAAGGAAACCACTTGAAATTCTGGAAATGCCAGCTGCTATTTTGGCAGCCCAGAGGTTCCAGAGCCTTAATGCTGAGTACACAAAACACTTTATTATTTTTTCTTAGTAACAAAATATACTGTTATGTAGGGGGAGGGGGGGGGGGAAATGCACAGACCTAGTGCCTGGAATATTTTTAATACTCCACAACACCTGAAATATTTTAAGTGACAGACTAAAACAACGTGTCTTTGCTGGCTCTCTCAGTTAAATAAGCACAGACCATACAGTATTTTATAGTTACTTTGAGAACACCAAAGCATTGCCTAAGAAGTAATTAGCAAGGAAATTTTCCATCTACATGTCTTCACTGTAAAAAAAGACATTGAATCATGGAGAGGTATTAATATGCTAACTGTGAATACTGACTGCAAAGAGAGCACAGTTTCCATGCTTGAGATAAAGCATGTTCACCAAAGGCAAGTATTACAAAGCACACCTATTAAAGATGTTAAGTACTTTTAACAGCAGCAAACTTTGATCCACAACATAGTACTCCAATAAAAAGTACAATATAGTTTATGATCTCTATGCACAACACACAATAAAACACAGAAGTTGGATTGTGCACCGCTCTCCAGTGTAAAACCATTGGATAAAATTTATTTAGGAAGTTGTAAAAAAAAAAAAAGAAAAATTAAAAACAAGTCCTAAAATCAAATATAAGCTTCCACATGAACAATAAAAATCTTTGTAAGATCAGGGAAAAGTGGAAGCTATGAGAAAAAATATATTTATTAAAAAGGAGAATTATATTTTATAGTGCATTTTTCAAACACAGCAAAAGCAGAAATTGTGCTGGTGCGTGTAGCAACAGGAGATGCTGAAGGTGTGGGAATATTTTCAATAAAGGCACAACAGAAAAGCTGAATGCATTCCTTGTGTCTGTGTTCACTGAAGAGCCACTTAAAGCTCACTTCCAAAACAATTTTATGAGGAAAGAATGAGAAATGTATCACATCATAGTGTCCATAGGAAATATTTCCAAACAAACTGGTGATGAATAAACACAAGTTACCAGGACCAGGTGAAATTCATCCAAACAAAAGACTGAGCATATGCTGCTGGTGTTTAATGAATGCCAACAGTCTTGATTTAAGAGAACAAAAATAGGGCAAATGTGATAACATTCTTCAGTAAGTAGGTCTGCAGAGTGGCAAAAGGGTTGCACTATTAATAGAGGCACAGTTAAATATGGAAACATCAAGGGAGCCAACAAAGACGTTGCAAAGGCAAAACATGTTTAATGTGCTCTCATTACTCAGTGGTGTGTCCTTGCAAAAAAGGCGATGGCACACTGGGCCTTATGAGCACACACGCACCCGGCAGGGCCAGGGGGGTCACCTGTCCCCTCAGTCCATGTGAAACAAAGCCAGACTCCATGCTGAGTTCTGGGATCCCCACTGCAGAAGAGATACAAACACACTGGAGTACGTCCAGCTACTGGAGAGTCACTAAATTGGTCGGGAGCTGGAGGACAGGACATACACAGAGTCCAAGGGACTGGGTCTGGTCAGTCTTGACAGAAGACAAGGGGAGACCCGATTGCCTCCTGCAACCTCCCAACATCAGAGCATAGACACCAGGCCAGACCCTTCTCAGAGGAAAGCAAGGATAGGACAGTCTCTGCTCTCTGTGGTAGCAGCCACAGGCTGGGAAACAGGAAATTGTCAGATTTAAGGAAATGATTATTTAAACTGAGGTTGATCAAACACTAGAACAGATGCCTAGAAAAGTTGTGCAGTCTCTATCCTTGGAGATACACAGAACTCATCAGGACAAAAGGCCCATGAACTTTATGCAAGAGGTGGGTTTGGAGACCTCCAGGAATCCCCTCCCACTTACATGTCCTATAAACCTTTAAATTCCAGTGTCATAAGTCTGCCAGGATTCTCTGAAGGGATCATGACATGTACACATGCAGCTGATCCAGCATCAAAATTGGCATTTCAACAAGCTTTTAACAAACTGTACCACAAAAGACCTTTGCTGTCCAGATGTTACAGGGTAAAAGAGCTTTTTTCAGGGATTTAGCATCTTATTAAAATTAATTGTCTATGAAATCCCCAAATGATCTGTGCTGTTCAACATATAAAATATCAGCAAAATGGGTGATTAGACAGTTCATACTTCCTGACAAGAAATTTCTGAACATAATCAAAGCAAAAATTGATTGCAAAGGATCTCATCAGCATGAAACAACACACGTAAATTAATTCTTAGAGGGTAAAATGACTGTAAAATACAGATATAACGATGAGTTCTATACCATCACCAAGTGGAAGAGAATTCAAGAAGTCAGTGTCAACAGCTTTATAAAACTATCTAGACAATACTAAAGAGTGATCACTTAAAAAGAAATCAAAATTACAATGTTAGAAATTATGATAGGAAAATGGAAACCATGTGACTCCAAGATGATGGGAAACCTGTATCTTGACATGCATATACTTTGGGGCACCATAACCCCAAAGAGGATACGGTACTATTAGAAAAACTCCAGGAAACAACATGACGAATCACAGTGTGAAACAGATTCTTTATGATGTTGTAAACAGACCAAGTTCTTAACCTTGAAAAGTGATGACTGTTATGGGTGTTACAGAGGCAAACGAAATCATGAATGCTAGGAAGAAGATGATAACAAATGATGAGGAGGTTGTGCTTTCAGATCTGAAAGGTGTTTTTAATGATTTCCTTTTTAAAACTAATTTGACATTCCATCATACCTCTATTAAAATTATCTAATGAATGTACTGTGCTCTCTGCACTCCCTAAACTGTATTCTTTTTAGAAACTTTGGGGGAAAATAGTGTGCTTTTGCCATTATTTTGCTGGCTTCTAAAATCTGGCACAAATTGTATTCAAAGACAACAGCAGAGAAAATATTTTCATCCTAGATGCAGCCAAAAGTTGTTTCACAGCTATCAAAAACAAGGATGAAAAACAGAGTTTGTGAATCCAGAAATGTTACTCACTTCAGATGAATGAGTAGTTCTAAGTCAGTAAAATATAAGCTCTTCCTTTACAAAGACAAATCAGTAACAGTTTGCATATTCTGCTTAGTTTTGACTTGTCTTTGTTTCATTACACTAGATCAGAAGCAAGTACTATGTACCAAACTTGTTAATAGACCTGAAGATTTAAAGGTATGATAAATTTTCATCATGAACAGTATACCCATTTTCAGACAACTATATATGTATTCTACAGATAATAAATTACCACGCATTAAAAACATCTTGACAATCGTGTCTACACAGCCAGCATGTAGTTATCCAGATTTAAATTACTATAACTAATACATACATTTATATTGATAAAGCTATATCCAAGCAATGATTAAAAACAAAACAAAACAAAAACAAACAAACAAACAATCAAAATCTCACTGTGCTGAAGTAATAATGTTTACAGACACATGGCTCACTGCCAAGCATATATCAACCTGCTTGTAAGCTGGAAACAGATCCAATCTTGCCAGTGGCTGTTGAGAAGAATGCCCACTTTGCTTTCCTCCAATTAAGAGACCTTCCACAGATAGGATAGTTTTGCTTAACTTTCTAAAAAACATGCAATATAGTCTAGTCAAACTAAAAGGGAGGTAGTGCATAAGATTTAGAGCACAAGAATTTCCTCTTAACAAAGCAGTTCACCAATTCTAATTATTCCTGAAAATCCATCAGACAAGTTTATTGTCATCAACTAGAGAGTCTATTATGTTCAGGCAGAACAAAGTTTGAGGTTTCCATGATGGGTTGTCCTCCTAGCAGGAGGTGCCCTGCCTTCTCAACCTCCTGGTGGCCATCCCTAGATTGAACTGGGATGTAAATGCACCATCTCCACTACCTCCTGCTGGCATCTGAGCAGGGGTCATGCCATAGGGTTCATTAATGAGAAAAATCTAATTCTCTGCACTAACCAAACGAATAAAGAACACAGAATAGGACCTTGTTTTCTGCCAGAGGATATAATTGGCTGAGGGAGATGATGTGGGTAGAATCACAATAATAGAAAATGCTTGTCAAAATCTGGTTTCACCTAAAAGACAGTTGGACCTGAGGTTAGCATTCTCGGAGGCTTCCATGCTCTTCTGAGACAGCAGAAGTACCTGCAGATGCAATCAGGTGGAATGCAAAAATATATTTATTTTATGAGTAAGCTCTGATACACTTCCTCAGACAGTCCTCAGAACCAGCAATTAGTTTCATTTACAACCTGGCACTTCAATAAATTGCACAAGACTAAGGGGTATGCTGCCGGGGTAAGTGTCCTACCAATCCTTCTGTCTTCAGATTTTCTGGTTTCTTAGTGTCGTTATGGTACCTACTGCAATAAAGTTGCAAAACGCAGGTACAGTTTCAATTACTGGTTTGGCACACACAGTCAGGTGACTCTGACATAGCATCTAAGCAATCATTAGATTCAAGTTTCAACACACCAACAATTTGGAAAACAAATTCCAAATCAGTTTTTGGATGTCCTTGGCACCTCATGCCATATCACATCATGGGTGATCTGCTACTCTGACCAGATTATTATCTAAGCATGACTGTAACTTTTCTAACCCCAACATAGACATTCATTCAATATTGTAATTATTCAGCAGACTCAGCATAGGACATAATATCTGTTAATTTATCTCTTTCAAAAATTTAAATTTAAATTACTTGCTTCAAGATAACCTTGGAAAAGGATGCAAGGTATTCTGAGGAAAGGAGACTATTGATTCTAATACTAAAATCTATTCTAACATTAAAATCTACAGAGTGCACTGAGAACAGGTCCCCAGATGTAAGTACAGGAATAAAACTAAAACATTTTCTTACTTATTTATTCAGCTTTACTAGAGCAAGAATATGACAATGCAGGTAAGAGCATTGTAATTATTCCACTGAGGAAGACTGCCAGCAATAGAATGTGTGTGTGTGTGTGTGCACACATATGTGTGTACAGAGAAAAGTGAGTTAAATTAGTTCAGGTATAATCTGGTTTCCACTATTAGAAAATTATTTTAATGTTGTATTCAAATAGCACTGACAAGTGTGATTTTCTTTTTCTCTTCAATCTATGTTAGGTCTAATCAGGAAGGATCAGAATTCAAAAAGACAAAATTGCGAAGTCCAAAATTTGCTTTAAGCAAAAAGAATAATGAAAGACAGAAACTACAGGGAAAAAAATATCTTTCTACTCTTGCTGTTAATTTGATGTGGCACTTTTTCACGCAAAGAAACAAAGAGGAAGCACAAGCAGCACTGCCAGTCTGATACAAGAATGACTGTTTCCTGCTGAAAAGCTCAGCTTTTCACTCCTCTCTTTAAAAGCTGAACTGTGTATATAACACTTATTCTAGTATGACAATTAACTGTTGGATGAAACTTTTTCCTTCTATTTTTTTCACTTCCTTAACCAAAGGTTTCTTCTTCTTTTGAATATCGTTACTGTGGTAAGTAAGAAGAAATAGGGATATGGACAAAATATTAATGGCTCAAGTGAACTTTGAAGTTTTCTTCCATGATTCAGAAGAAACAGAAATTTAAAGGCATAATGCTTTCTTCTCAGAAAGGAATTATTTTGGATTGAGGATTAAAACCGCTAATTCTAGTCTAGCCTTAGACACCATGAAGTATAGACACCATGGAGTATAACTCATTTTGTTTACACAGTGGACACATGGTTTCCTAAAACCTGAAAGTTGCTCCTATCTTGTTTAGATTTAAAAGAAGAAAGAAAATGGCTAAAAGGACAATTGAAAAATTAGACAAGGAAAAAAATATTCACCTAGTTTTGGATGCCTGTAGAAGTTGCTGAAGAATGTGCATTTTAAAGTACATAAAGGGAAAACAGTTACCCGAAATCAGAGTTTAAGCCTCCATGGAGTAAATTTCTTATAATCAACACTGACATCATCAGCTTGCCAGCTAAATATGTTGGGAAAATATTTAGTGTTAATCTAGTAAGCCTGGTTATAAAACTGATACCTAATATTCTAAAAAGGTCTCTTCAGTTCTAATACAATTGACAGTAAGATGAGCCAGCATGGCTCTTCTCAGAATACCAAGCATCTGCTCCAAGAGCCGTATCTATGGAAGACTGGAAAACAGAACCAGACAGCATGAACAGTAAAACAACATGCTTAGCACAGCTACAAAAGCTGTTGAAATATTCAGTGACTTTGCAGCAGAACTTACACATATATATACAGGTGAAAAGACTTACTTTGTTGCTATCTACAATAACTCATAACTTTTTGTCATACTATTAGCAAATTCACCAGTTATTTATATTTTGGCTGTAAACAGAACAAGTATAATACAGAATTTTATTTAAAATTAAAATTTAAAACTGGATCAGACAAAACCAAAATAATGCAGTTATGATGTAATGATAAACATGGCTATCATTACCATCTAATCATCACAGTGACAAAGGGCTGTATTACACACTACATTTAAATTTTTCACAGATTTCAGAATATTGTGAGTTGGAAGGCACCAACAAGGATCATTGAGTCCAACTCCTGAATGAATGGCCCATACAGGGATCAAACCCACAACCTTGGTGCTCCCAGCACCATGCTAGGACCAACTGAGCTAATCCCCAGCTCCTCATTCTTTGACCAAACCACTGATGAAAAGTACATGTACATATCTGTACTTTCTGCTCAGCAGAAGAATAAACAAACAATATAAAAGTAAACTTTTTTCACACAGCCTATGGGAAGGAAGCACGTTTCTTTATTTCATGGCATTGATTCCCCCTTCCTGACCCCACTTTTGTAAATAGCAATTTTTGTAAGTGAATGAGGTAATAGTTATCCCCTTTTTAATTAATTTGAAATGTTTCCCCAGCCTAAGGTCTGTTCAAGGCAGCCAGAAATACAATGTGTTGGTGATATGCTGGACAAACGAAAAAAAAATGAAAAGCAAAAGCGTATAGACAAGAAATGTTTATTGAAAAAGAAAATAAAATTAAAAGACAAAAATGGGTGGAAAGCACAGCACACAGAACTAAGAATTAAAAAAACATCTTACATTCTGCCTTAATGGCAGCACAGTTAATAGGGACAAAGGGACGTCGTGCTGCCTGCCGCAGCCGGAGGGTATTTTTGCAGACCTGACGTGCCAGTTTTGTCCAACACGTCGTGTGAAGGAAGAAAGCCTGACGTGTTTTCACTGCCGACTTTGGGCTTCCAGTGTTACGGACTGGAGTTCCCTGGGTGGCCTGCCGGGACATGTGAGTCCTAACATGCGGTTCCTACAAAAGGAAACAAAAAATCATAACACATACCTCTGAATTACAGCACTAAAATATCCACCGTTTGGATAAATTCTAGAGGTTAATCAAATATATGCATAAGCACTAGACAAAAAAACTGGGGCCTATGTAGGAAGCTATAAAACACATAGTAGAGAACTCTATTAAGAATGGATACATAATGCCATTCTGGAACAGATACTTTATAGTCATTTTAACACTTCATAGATAACACATCATTTGATTGACAAAATGACATCTTCCCACCAAAAATGCATGAAGTGGATGTTTGTTTACCTAAGACTTAGTCAAATAAAGACACAGCCAGACCTGCACACTTGACAGTTCTACTTAACACACTTCACAGTTCCACTTAACACAGGAAAAAGATGAACAAATTGAGTTTTGTAATAGGAAAGTTGAACACATACATTAGAAAAACATTCCATTAAATATTCAAATCACAACAGTCTTGTGAAAGCACCATGTTTCATTTTAGGAAAGTTTATCTACACAATCCTACCTCTGTAGGTTGGTTGGAAGACAGTTTATCTTCATCTGTCTGTGTTGGCATTTTCAGGCCACCATATTTCTTCCAATAAATCCAGCAAGATGCACACAACCTACATTGCATATTAGGAGGGCCCCAAGAATACCACTGGTGAGACTGTGGAGCTAAGGAGGAGAAAACAGCACAGGTGAACTGGTGCATGTGACATTCATTACAATAAATCCAAATGCTATAATAGATGGTTATATACGGCCATAATATATGGCAATTTAAGAGCACTGTATGGATAACTCTTTAATACATTAGACATAGAGAATAACAATTTCAATTGTTAGTTGTTTCTTTTCCACAAAAGCACCACAGAAGTCAAATCCAAAAGGAAATTTTGGAAATGCTTCCCTAATTAATTTCAAACCAGGGATTTTGTACTGCCAAGAAGAGATTTTCTTCCATGGGACTACCAAAAAACCCCCCACTATTTCTAATCTTACCCTGAAAAACAAGTTTATTAAGTTGCTTGTTACTTATTACAATTACTTGAGACCTGGGGTTTTGTTTCTTTTTTTTTCCTCAATTCAAGCAAAGTGAATACTTATAAATCAGGATCCACATTTGAAAATGACAAGCACATCCTCTATTGACCTTGAAGATTCAAATGTATTTTTATCTTGCACATGTGGAGAGCCAGAAGGACACACTAATTTAACCCTTTTCCTTTTTTTTTTTTTTTTCAATCTTTCACAAGAAACCGATTCTTTAAAAAATGACTGGGAAAACAAGCAAGTATAGAACTGGAAGGTTCCATACACAAAATATGTTTTTAATGTAATTGTTTAAGAGATGGGCAGCCGTAGGAATGATAAGCAAGGAACTCTTATACAGCAGGTCTTTTCATTTCTTTCCATTTCTGGATTTTATTATATCTATTCTCACAAAACCTCTGTCAAAGGTTACTATTTCAAGAAGTACAAGAATTATCAGAAATACACAAAATACTAGAAAAAACCAACATGCCCTCCCCCTGCCGCCAACAGTAGAGGGGCAGAAAGCACCCTAAAACAAACCAAGCAAAAACAGATAAAAGTTCAAAGCCCTTCATCCTTACAGGAATGAATGAAGGAATGAATGAATGAATGAATGAATCAATCAATCAATAAATTTGAGTCTAGCATTCTGAGGGTAAAGAAATAATATATGAGTGCCATTATATTATACAACTTAACCTTTCTGTACTTTCTCCATTGTTATAAGGGAAAAAATAAAGTAGGCTTGAATATTGACATTTAATTAACATACTGAAGGCAGCTCTAACTTTAAAGTTATTTCTGCCACAGAAATAATTGAAAATTATCACCTATAGCATGCAAACAAAAGCACATACATTTGTTTTTAAAATATAGCATATATTAAAAGTTAACCCAAACTCTTGAATTATTTAAAAAAAAAAAAAAAAAAGTATTTACTTACTATAGCAGCTTTCACAAGCCCGACCTATTACTGAGGCTTGTGCCTGGTAAGAAGCTCCCATTGCTCCATTGACTGCAGCAGGTTTCCCATTGTTGCTGGATATTTGATTGGGATTTGGTTTATTGCTTTAAGTAAAAATTAAAAAAAAAAAAAAAAAAAAAAAAGTGATTCCAGGTGATTCTACTAACTGGGAAGTCAACATGAAAGCAAGCAATATAATTTTGGAATTCTGATGCACATTCTGATACTATAAAATCTGCTCTAAACAAGGGTAATTTTTGTACTCCACGGGTATTTTCAGCATTGTAAGAGACTTGATATGTAAGAGCAGCTCTGATACTCCAATTTACAGATCTTTATTGTGCTCACATGTTCTGAGCTACTTGGCAAGTTGTAAAAGACCAAATCTCAGGGTCAAAGTGTTAACAAAACTCTGACCCAGCACAGAATTCAAGTAGGTGGTTCTAGTCAACAGATAAAGCTCTATGAGTAAGAGTAGTAACACTGCCTCTAATAGCACAAGGTTGTCCACCCTAGGAAGAGGGTCAAACAGCTTCCTGTCTCAAGCACAAGTAAACACCTTCCCGCCAACTGCAGTAAAAGTGAATGTTTTAAAATCCTGGCAAAGCTTCCCATATCGTACCAGGTTATTCTGTCTGGGTTCTGTTCTAAACTAATTTCTCTCTGAGAAGGCTCAATAACTGGTTTTGGACTTTATTGTTTGGCTTTTTAAATATGACTATACTTTATTTTTCTTGTAATTATTGTAACTACTAATACTTCAGTGAAGTAGGACTTTACAGGTCAGTTAATTCAGAGGGAGTTAATAAGCTCCTCACTAGAGTAAGTACATTATTTCCAAAGCTTCAACTTTGTGAGTGTTAACTACCTTCAATACAATGCAAGGCTGGATACATTGATTCCTAAGATGATTAACTGTTACTTTAGGTAGCATAAAATATATTCAAGATTAGTTAAAATTACTAACTGAAGAAACCTTTGCTGTATCAAGTCTCTATGTCAAATGCCAACAAGTCTGTCTCTTGGCTTCTGTTTTTTCACTTTATCCACCAAGAGACACTCTCACCATTTTCACATACTCTTTTTCAAGTACCTTGGGCTCAAGGTACAAGAGAAGGGATTGAGAGACAATCCAGTCTCTCACATTATGTTGCTTAGTTACCTTCCAGAAAAGCCATGAATTGAAAGGGCCTCTCTGGTATTGAGGACAGAACATTGCTTTTACAGGAAATACCTTATGATCAAGTTCAAAAAGGTGGTCAGCTCGGAGAATCAATTCTACTCAGATTTCAAATGCAATAAATAAGTCTTGAAAGAGTGTTAGTGACCCATCTGCCCATGATCACCCCAGATCACACAGCTACCAAAGACACGGGAAATCCTACCACCCTCTTACTGTTGACTAGGGATTTTGTCTTGAAATGGAGGCAAAAGACAGGCAGTAAGATAAAACCACAAAAATTCAACATTTCAAAAACATGTTTTGTCCTCCAATACAACTATTCCCTACAGTGAACATATTGTCAAAAACCCTGAACTGTACACGCAGAACATGGAAATTAAATTGAAAAAGCATTATGAAAGGACTGATAACCTCATGGTTGTCCTAAGTAGCCACTTCTCTAAGAGAATTCCGAAACACTCATACTAGTTTTCAGCTTTTTGGGTTTTTTTGGGGTTTTTTTTAAGGGGCACTTACTAGAGACTTGAGCTTCAAAACTCACAACATTTCTTTCGACATGAGATTAAAACAATGAATTTAAGTCTGCTGTTCACATTATTGCCTCTTTTTCAAAGAGAAAACTGTATGAAATACAGAAATGAAGCTCTATTGTATGCAATTCAAACAACTCATCAAAAAGCCTTGCAAAGGACTTCCTTTGATATTGAAGTCTTCTGTTATACAAACACTCATAACAAGAGAAACTTCACATATAAGTAAACTGAATATATCCACAGAAAGTTTAAGATGATGTCAACTGTAATACTTTCTCATAATGCCAAGGAAACTATTAATATGAAAGAGGGATTACACCTTATTTCTGTAAACTACATGTTAACAAAGGTAGATATAGCACTGAGTTTAAAAAAAGGGATTAAAAACCCCTCAGAAGAAAATAAGATTGCATTAAGGGGCCTTGCTCAAAAGTAAAAGATGTGGGGCTGTGTGCTGCCTTTAACTTACAGCCAGAACAGACTTTATCAGCAAGATAAAACTGTAATGGGAAATTATCTGATTTTATTTTGTTTTCTGTAACTAAATTAAAACTGCCTTTATTTTGAAATATTGCATTTACACTAATATGAAGGGTTCTGCTACAGGGATTTGTAACGGATTATTCTGGAAAAAACTGGTTTTTTAAATGGTAAGGCTCTTCTTGCTTGTGAGCAGTCCATAGGTAGCACTTGATCACTTTTTGAAAAACTTGCAGCATTCCAGACAGGCAGTTTGTGGATCAAAGACAAACAGCTCAGGTAAATATGAAGTTTTCACTTAAAACAAGTTTCTACCATTAAATCTCTGTACAAACAAACATATCAAAGTAACTATTATAAAGATGACTGTGAAACTACTGTGTATGTAATTGCATGTTACAGTTTTGATTTTTCAAAAAAAATTGACACTGTTGTTATACTCACTAGGTGGGGATGTAAACTTGTTTCAGTTTACTTTCCGCTTCAGCTGCTTTCAGACGTTTCTGGATGAAAAATCAACACATGAAAATATTTTATTATATTAAAGCATGAGATTTCATAAAATTGTACACAATCCATCTTTAAATTATTTCTGGTTTGTGATTTCACAAGAGCCTCCAAAACAAGTGTAGAAACCTACAAGATGAAAACCATGAAAAACAAAGTTCTCTATTCTTATTATTAGTTTGAAATTATACTATACTGCCCTGGCCAGTAAAGCTCACAGGCTCCACATTTGACAACAAAACTGTAAAAAACAAGAATTACAATTTACATAAACATGTACGACATCATTGCTAACCCTCATTGCTTAGAAAATAAATGAATGAAAATGCACACGATTTGTTCCTCATCAGTCAAATACCTCAATACATCCTGTGTACTCTGTCCAGCCCAGGGCTGGTATTTTATAAGCAGAATAAAGAACAGTAAACTCCACTGACTGTTACAAATAACTAAATACCTACTTTCATTAAAACTGTGGCTCAGAAACATCACAGTAGCAGGACAGCTACACTAATGTCAAGACAGTCTGTGAATTTACTAAATCATTCCTTTCTTCATACTTGCAACAAACTCAAACCATCTTGCTAAATTCAAAAATGTTGAGAAGCTTTAGTTATTACCATATATTATAGAAGTAACTGAGATAGCATTTGTTTTCAGCAATGTCACAAGAAATACAGAGTTCAGATGTCTACAGGTTTGTCTGTACATAAAAGATGAAGACAAAATGTTATTTCCCTGCATTCAGGCATTATTTCTGTTCCCTTAGGGGAAAGAAAAAAAAAGAGAGAGAGAGAAAAAGAGTTGAAACATGGTCAATAATATTACAGAGGATGAGAAAAGGGAGGATACATATTGATATCCAGCAAAAATAAATCAACACTACCTGCCTTTCTTTAAAATCCAGTCCTTCATTTCTCCTATAACAGCCAATTCTCCTCTTTGCTATACTCTTATTTTCTGATATCCAGTCTTTGCAAAGCTTATAATAGGGGAAGATATTTCCCACCTTGAGAACAGTAACATCAGACAGCACTGCTCAGAGTCTCTTGCCTGAGCCAGTTACAGGGTTAATCAGCTTTACTGGTCCAGTAGTCTGAGTGAGCCTCCTCATGTAAACTGCTGTTCTTTTTCTTTTTGTAAAGTTGCCTCTCTGTCATCCACTGACAAAACTCTCATTTATAAAAACTGTGCCTTTAAGGAGTAATGTATGACAAATAGACTTCTAAGCAGTCCATGGCACCATTGATTAATTCTCATCTGATATGAGAGTCCTTTTTCGTCTATCTCCACAATAAGCTTTTTGCCACATTTTTTTGTTTTGTTTTGTTTTGTTTTTAAATGTAGTTTTTTGCTCTCCACAGGTGCCTAGTTGCGTTTGGAGCTACCCAAGTGAATTCCACTGATACCACTGGTGCAGTTGCAGCTTTTCCCCATGTCAGGCTTGACAACACTGGTCTACAGGCCCACAGCAAAAATGCAAACACAGTCTGCTCTGCCTGCAAAGGAGGTCTCAGTAGTGAGCTCTCTCTCTGATTTACAGAGCCACAGGCTTTCCACAGCTGGCTCTCTTTCCTTTTCATATTAAACTCAACAACACAGAATTTGTTTTCAGCCTGAAAAGCATGAGAAACTGCCAGAGAGCAGATAATACATTCCACCGAGGGTCCTAACAAACTGGGACCATTCTACAAAAAGAACAGGTAAATCTCACTGTACACCAAGCAGAAGCAAACGAGGAAAACACAATAAAGGGCAAGAAATAAGGAAAGTAGCCCTAAAGTATTGTAAAAATGTAAAGGCATTTGTAGGAAGCTGCATGAAGCCCTGATGGCAGTGTCAGTGAGAAGTGATTATATACACATTAAATTTTAGCATACTTCTGTTACTGGCATAGGGGTTGTAAGGCATACAATTTCCTCCTTTATTTACTAAATCAAATGATACATTGTCTTCTAAAATAATAATCATACAATGCCATTTCAATTTTATATTAAAACTATGGCAAAAATTGCTCTCTAGAAGCAACAGAACATGTCACAGCTTGAATTCACACTGACCTATCAACTTTTAAATACCAAGAGAAAAGAAAGGATGCAGAAAGAAAACTATCAATAGTTTCTGAGATTAAACCTCTGCCTGTTGAAATTTGGAGGAGGAAAACTGGTAAAGGCTGGAAGTTGAGACAGAATATACTTAGACATGAAACAAAGAACTAGTTTGTAACAAAGCACTGGAACAATGTAACAAAGAGAGCAGATGCTTTGAGGGATGGGGAGGGGAAAAAATATTACATCTTAAATAGTATTTCAAATAGGTCTTCCAGACTGCATTTTAGGGGAGGTCAAACTACACTACCCCGGCTTTTCACCTGAGGTTAACTACTTTTAATCAACTAGCCTTGAAACGGAATGCTTGTGTTTTTCAAGAACTTTTGTTATGAATACCAACTTACAAATATCCCAACAATGACCATTTCCCTAAACTAGTACTTTTTTCAACAGTGGAAACAAATAAACTAGAGGCACGTAATATACTGTTGCAGAACAGTAATTTAGTTACCATTAAAAATGTTTTCCCTTTTCTTCTTGCAAACTCTCAGTAAAAGATTTTTTGCATTGAATCAGATTTTAAGAATAACACCACAAATAATGAGAACACTTTTCACTCAGTGGTGTCAACCACTTGGCCGTCCTCAAATGATTGAT
>JAWWEV010000115.1:24478584-24513292 GCA_035583235.1 Hafferia zeledoni | reverse complement strand
GGCGTGATTATTTGAGGAGGAAGTCCCCTCCTCCTCTTGTGAGTAAACATCTTGGTTTTTTCCCCTCAAACCAAGACGAATACAAATTGAGATATAAAATAGATGTTCTAATGATGTTTTTAAAGTGACACTTTTCCAAAGATTAAGAGTGTCTGAGAATAGACAATATCCCTGTACTAACTAAATGAGGCTATAATTAATAAGTGCCCCATATCCATTTGTGCTGCACTTTGACTCATTGTGAACATGCCCTGAGGCGGCTACAAAATGCTATCACTAGATCTGTGTGTGTCTCCTGAATTGGGAGGAGAGAATGGGAAAATATCTGTGTTTTGGGGAGGAAGATTCAGTGAGAAAAATGGAGGATATCAGGAAACCACCTGGGATAAAATGTGAACATTTTAAACAGCTTCTAGTAGAATCATTCAGACATCTAGCATTTGAATATCCAAATGCAGAAGCAATTCTTGTAACACAATACACCATTGTATCACTTTAGTGTATGCATATCAGCAGAACTGGGTACATAAAACAGAAATTATAGAGAAAATAAAAATACTACATAAATACCAGAGACAAGCCTTAGGTATACTTGGTCACAAATTGTGTTAGGACACAACTTGTAAGCAGCCAATAAAAGGTGTTATATGATTAAGGCATTTTGAAAAGCCAAATATTAGCAACCATTTAATTAGGAGGCATAGCTTCTGAACTATTCTACAATTACAGCTGAGAAGCATTTATCTGTATGAGAAATAATAAGGAACTGTAGTTTACGTTAAAATTTCATTCTAAAGCTCTATAAAATAATATTTTTCAAAAATATTTTATTAAACTTTACAGAGCTATTTCATCCTTGATGCAACTTTCAACCCATTCTCATGAATACAGCGAACATTTATCTCTTGGGAATCTCAAAATTAAGCACTGAGATATAATACACCTATTAAAATGTCAGTTATTCAGAAAAACAATAGCCTTCCCTTCCCACCTTCATTCAATTATCTGTTTCATTTCAGGACCATGAAAGTCAAGGTAAGACAGCTTAGCTCACTGCCAAGCATCCATCCTCCCACTGTCCCACACTCTATCTTGGAAGGACTTCTACATTTACCATACAGTACCATTTTCCTCTCACAAAGATTATTAATAAACTTATGCAAAGAAAAAAAAAATCTGAGTTCTCAGAGTCAAGCAGAATGAGATTAATGTGAAAATGTTTCAATCAACTTCAGTCTTAAATAATGGAATTACTTTGGTTCAGTTCCTAACCTTCTCATGGAGCCCAGCTTGAACTTGGTACAACAGAGGAAAGAAACATTTTCCCTTGAAAGAAAAAGGCTCTCCGTGAAATGTGAAAAAAAAAAACAAACAAACTTGCAGCAAATTACTAACAATTCCAGCAATCAGTGTTAGAATCCATTTCATTTCATTACTCTGCATTAGACTTAGCAAATTAAAGCTTTACCACCCTATAGTCTGATATTTCACTACCAAACCCAGTGTAGTTAGAACATATTGGAAAACATTTCCTTTACTTTTCGGAACTGCCAAAACACCTAATAAGTCAAAATAACTCCCTGTAGTGCACTTTAAAAGCTATCTGAATATAAATTTCTCTCTGCTAACCATAGAAGGAAACCCCAACATTCCAAAAACAGTCAGGGGAGTCAGCCATATAGCTGCTAATGAATTTCACTGGAAATTGTGGAAACATTCTGCTAAGTTCCTGGAACTTTTTCAGATGCTTGGAAAATCCTTGTAAAAGTCCTTATTGAAACACCTCAGCATGAGACATCCTACCTGGCATTAAACCATTAAATAGATTATCTCCTGTCCCCAACTTTCCAAAGAATGTCATCAAACAAGAAAGCATATTGACTTTCAGTCAGATAAAATGTATACATATGTTAATTACATATATCAGCTACACAGATTTCTCCTCTAGCTAAACTTCCAAACCTACAGAAAGCAGTTATGCTCAACCATATGAAAATGCAGCTCCAGGAGTGTACTACTTTCATACTTACAAAGTCTTGCCGAATGTCATTGAAGTCCTTGCCATACTTCTCCAGTGCCTCTTCAAACAAACTAGCTTCTGATGCTGACCACTCTTCCATTTCATCTCTACACAAGACAGGCCCTCCAAGCGGCACCAGGACACTGATGGCACTGCTCAAATCATAGTTATGTTTATGCAGTGTATCCATTGCATGAAACTGGCAAGGACAAGGAGACAATAAAGATGTGTTTAAACAGACAGTACTCCGTTTCAGTTAATGCAAATTCAATATGTTATTCTCTCTCAGAGCAAGTAGCCTCAACTAATGCTAAATTTAGAATCTATCTTGATATCATAGTATACTGCTGTGGAAAATAAGGAAAATAAGATGTTTATTACTTAATTTGGGAAAGGAAATGCCTTGATAAAATGTTTACTAAAAATGACATTAGTTTATCAGTTCCTGCAAATTACAAGCAAACATTTCTAAAGAATCTTTAGTTGGTAGAAACTGGTTCCAAGTAACCCAATAAAGACAGAGGCATATATTGACTGAGGGGCCATTTTCAATTAAACAAAGCTTTAAATAGTAACTAAACAGCTGCTCAGACATCTTTGTGCTCAATATTCTCATTGCTGGTGAAGGAAGACTTTCATTTTCTTCATTATCATCATACTGAAAAAGAAGTAAGGTATTTGTCTCTTGCTAAATAGGTTAACAGAGACAGGTAAATAGTTTTTTTGGTTGATTCCCTTTCTGTTATAAAAGAGGAAAATGGAAAACAAACAAGTTAAAACATCTTTACACCACAGATAACACCTAACACTCACATTGCTAACCAGGGATGGGGAATATGAACAATAAACAAATCCACCCACAGGGAAAATACACAACATACAAGAAGACTTTCTAACTCAGAGTCCCAAAAGACCCCATCACCACAAGGATAAATGGTTTTTCTGAAGGAGGTATTAGAATTATAAGGCACAATATTGTATGTGACTGTGTAGCACCATTCTCCTTCCTATTTATACCACCGCAGCACTGAGCTGTGAGTGTATCATGCACACTCTCACGTGGCCCTAAACTCACAAGAAAAACTTTCAAGGAAGCAATAGCTCTGCATTATGTGTCAGTGTAGCGATTCCAGAGCAATTCCAGTCAAGCTTCTGCATATAAATGTACTGCAAGTAATGGATTCTCCTCATCTTTTTCCATCTCCTGTGAGTGACTATTGCCTTTTTCCAGAGCTTACTATAAGTCTTTGAGTGCTATCAAATACAAGAGTCAGGAACTGCTTTGTCCGGAAGAAGCAAGGTCACTATTATACTGAAATATGTCATTTTACTTATGGTTCAAATTCACCAGCCTGGAGAAAAGCCATTGTTAAGAATTCTAATGAGGAAATATGTAACTTAATGCCTAAAATCCATAAGCTTCATACCAGAGACTGTACATTGAAATGTACATTCAGACAATGAGTAAACCAGCTCTGGAGATGGAACTCTTACAGCAGATGTGTTACCAAGGTTTAAATCTTTTTTTCAAATTGCAGCCCTTAAGGAAAAGCAGTACACATAGGACATTTTCCAGGCAGCTGCTTAATCCAGATGTATTCACTGATAGCAATTTTCTTAAAAATGGCAACAGAAGTGAATAAATCAGAACCATGCTCTTGCTTTATGTTTATTTTTCCACCTGTATTAAATATCTGATTCCATAAAGTTTTTTTTGACATTACTAAAGGAAAGATTCATAATGATCTCTGTGGACAAGTTCTGCCTTCACTGAGCTGTTCTATGACAGAAGACCACTGACAAGTTTTCTGATAACAACTCTCTGCCGTTTGGCAGACCTCACCTGCAATCAAATCACCACATTTCAGTGAACAAACTGTGGTAGCAAAAGCAAGAGAAGCCTGAAGGCATTACTGGAGGCCAAAGAGAAAAAGTCCTGGAGTATCGTCTTTATTTAAGGATGCCATAAACAGGTAAAGGAAGAAACTTTCCACCAAGAGCTAAGGAAGGGCTGCATAGAGCAGGGAAGAAAGGGCGTGACAGGACATGCTGCAAACAAGCTGCAACTCACAGCTTCCAAACCAGCTGCAATTTCAGTAGTCAGTTACATCAACGAGACTGAACTGCCTCCATCAAAGCACTCAAACTGGAAACAGAGTATGGATTTTATAGTTCAATAAAGCTTTAAGCAGGTTTATTGTATAAGCCACATATGTGGAAGTCTAATAAAAATCATTAAAACTACACCATTAAAAATTCAAAGGAAAAAACTTTATACTTCTCATTTTGAAGAGGTGTCCAAAACCCAATTTGGGTCCTTACAGTAAAGTCAAATGGGCTCTTGTGAACAAGGTCCCCACAAGGAGCAAGTGATTCCATCAACTTGCTTTGTTTGAAATGGCTCACATTGTCAGTATATGCATGATGCAATGCTTAGGAATCTCAAACAGAAAGCCTTCCCAGTCTCCTCTTGGAGAACAATTTTCATTATAAAAGAAAACACTGCCTCTGAGAAGGCCAGAAATGCAAGTTTCACTTATTTATCTCACAAGTCTTTATCACATCAAGAGAAGCACTTTTACTATCATCTGAGAAGGTAAACACATTTTTCACATCTTCAGTAGGGTTTTCAAAAAGCACTCATAGTTTCCTGTCTTGTCTCATTACGCCTCTCACTTGCTAATCTGCTGCAAGACCTTCCTAATGTGTACATCCACCCTAAATTTATTCATGTTTACAACCTATGCTTTTTTTTTCTTCTTTTTTTTTTTTTTTTTTTTTTTTTTTTTTTTTTTTTTTTTTTTAGTATCAGTCTCTTTACAGTTATCTCTGATTGAAACAACTAATTAGCAATACTGGAAAACTACAGGTGTGGCATAGAGAAATCGCATTAATAGCACTTCAGGTGCAAGGGTTATCTGCCTTGCATTAAGGATACAGACAGTATAATTTTCTTACTGTTATGCACCTATATCCCTTCCAAAGCATAAATGAGATACGCCACAGGTTCTGCAAATGTCTCTACTAACTTTAACTGCTGCTGAAAATATACTCCCAATTAGCATGGGAATGTCTGAAAAAGTAACTATTATAATGACAAATATGTCTCTTCTTAACTTAGAAGGAAGTACGTTGCCAAAAGAGCAAAAGAGAAAGGTTTTAAAAAGCTGAGGGGGTAGGAAAATGAAAAGAGACAGACACAGTAATTAAGCCTGGGGTGGCTCCTCTGGTGCCTTATTATACGACATGCCTTTCATTAACTGTAATGGAACTTAATGGATCATTTGCAATGGAGAAACAGTTACATGGCACTCAAACACTAAAAGTATCCCTTTATTAGCAGCATTGTGCATGTACTTTCAAATAAGAGATTGCTATAAGGAGGAATCTATATTAATCACTGAAGACAGTAAGATGGACATGCAATATGGGAAATTTTTTAGAAATTCCTCATCCAACTAAATCTTAATAAAATTTAAAATGTTACACTAAAGAACTATCTTTATGAAATAAAGTATTTAATGTGAATAGAATTGTGTTTATGAAGTCATATCAGCAAGTGTGAAACAGAAAACTCAATTTGATTATTACTGAAAACATTCCATTTTGTCACTACCTTTACTATACTACCATAGCCCAGACTAAATCAGTTTTCTGTCCGATATCCTTTGAGTACACTGCAAAAGGTAATAAATGAAATATTTTTCTCATCATACTAATGAATATATTTTATCTGGAATACAAGAACTGCCCTACTGGCTCTGATCAGACACTCATCTAAACCAAGCACTGTCCCTTACAGTAGGCATCAAGAAATGTTACACAGAGAAAATGTGCAGTTTAATCTAATTACAATCTGAGTACAATTCCCACTTCACTGACCAGCATCTACAAACCTTTGAAATTAAGAAGTTTAGATGGTACTACTTTCTCTATTCTCCTCAGTACCCATTTATGGACTATGGTCCATAATTTTTCTAACCCTTCTTTTAACCTGCTGGCACTCCCCACTCTGACAAAATTCTAAATTTCAGGGGCTCTCTATCCACTTAGTGAGTGCCCTAACTATTTCAAATGGATCTCTTAATTTTATTGAGTGTCCTCTAGTTCTAATACTCCAGTATCCAGTGAATATCAGAGCTACTTTAGCCTACACAATCATCTTTGTGATTCTGTACACAAATACTTAAAATAATCAACAACTGGTGATGTCTTTGGAAATGTAAGTCAAACCTGATTCTATGAAACAGTAATATTTTTTGTTCTCACACAGTTTTCCTGGCATGTCTTTATCACTGTAGCACATCTTGTCATCTCAGCTACTATGAATATAGAGACAAACCTTCGGTCTGTAATTGATATATTTTTAACTTACTCTAAAAGATGCAGGTGCTTACATTACAGCAAATACGTTAACAAACTAAGGAAACACAGTAAGAATACCGTAATTAAAATGTTCTTCAAAAATATCCTTACAAAATCAGATAGCTTATCCTTTATAAAATTTGATGACAGATATCTAGCAAGATATCTAGTTGCTCAATTATGCTGAATGAATTCCTATACAATGTGTATTATCCACTCTGCTGTAGAAATTACCACAGCTAAAGTCAAGTGATTTACAATATAATTACAAGGGCAGTACCAACAAGCTTACAGAAAACATATAGGATTTTCTGACACACACACCCACACACACCCCTTGCATGCAGGTATCTAAAGGACAAGAGATGGAGGATGGGGACTCTGGAGTAACCGACGGCTTTGAATTCCCAGATACAGAAGTTGTAGGGTTTTTAAGAAGCCACCTACCAGCGTGATGTCTCGGGAAGCAGCAGCTGCACTCATGTGTAAACTAGGTTGCCTGACCGAGCTACTGCAGTCCAGAGCTCGAGCAAACGTGCCAACCGCACTGCAACAGAGAAACAGTAGAGACAGTAAATACACAGAAAGATGTCATCTCTTTTTTCTTATCAAATATGCCTTATCTATAAAATTGTCTTTTAAACAGAATTCACATATTGTTACTGTTAGGATTTCAGATCTTTGCTAACAAAGAACAACTTGATACTCAAGACACATCACTAAACACCGTAGCAAAAATTCTGACCTTATCCCCTCCAAAGTAACAACATACAAGTAAGAACAACAGGATAGAAACAAAAGATACTCAGAGAATTCTAACATACTAACTTTTTAATATACTGATTTTTTTTTTTTATTAATGACAGAGATTCTACACAGTTTGGGTTTTACAACCATGCCAATTATTTCTAAAATTAAAAAGCCATAATCATCATGGCTAGGCTTTGTGAACAAAGATTTGGGAAAAGCCATAATAGTGCTTAACGAATTACAATACAAATTAAAAAGATGTTCACCATGTACCCACAAGGAAATTTTATTCACTTCAGTAGAGCATGTTTACTACTTCCATTAGTGATCCAAAGAAAGCATATTAGCTTATTCTGAGCTAACTCCAAAATCCTCTTTTTGTTACAGGTTTTAAATAACAATGAAATAAATGGATCTCTCAGCCTACTTAATAAAAGCATTCCAAAACTATTGAAATGGACACATTTTTCTCCAAAATTTTACCTTTTTTTTTCCACTTTTTTTGATGAATTGTACATTGCATTTATTACACTTACCAGAGCAACAAAAAGAAAGAAAGGCAAAGAATTAGTATGAATGAGACTGTTCTAAACGGTAAAAATTTCTTGGAAGTACATCTATATATCAATCACAGTGAAGGGAAAGTTGCGTAAGAGAATTTGACTGGGCTCTGCACATCATACAGGAAATGAGCAAAGATGCAAGGACACAAAAGATTACTAACTAACAGAAAAGAATGACTCTTGAGGTGTATTGTGTCACTGTGATTTCAGAAAAAAAATATTTGTTGCAGTTATGGCGTAAAGACCTTCTCAATTCAAGACGTACTCACACAACACTTTTAATGCAGTGTAAGCCTCTGGACTAAGGATGAATCCTCACTGCAATTACACTCCACACAACTTATAAGTGCAGAATTCTGTCAATGAAGAATGTCACTGACAGATGAACACATGTTATCATATCCCATAAATCTGATATTCATCAATAAATAGTGTGCATCAAGAGTTAAACACACTGAGGTGTATAACAGATCATGGAGAAACTGACAATAATGTCTATTACTTCAACTTCATCTTGAATCTAAAAAGATTTAATACTTAATACTTCAATACTTGCTGCCAAACTCTTGCAAGACACAGTTAAGATACAACAGCAGTGATTCACAGACTGCTGATATTAATTGCATAGATTTCTAAAGGCTGTGGAATAAATAAGTGATATTCAGACGTCGTTCCAGGACTTTTGCTCCTTCTTTGTGGAGATGGCAAGTATGTGACAAGAACACACATACACATTCTATTTTTTTTTTTCTTTTTTTAAGCTTGGCAGTACATGGAACAGTATTTGTCCACAAATCAGTCCCAAGAATAAGACTCTATTGTGAACACATTTCCTGACCGTCAGTCAACCCCTTTCAACATGTTGGCATGGCTAATGGTTGTAGCTGAACAGTCTTTCCTGTGATCCTCCTGTCCCTGCTGTTCAAACCAGTGAATGTGGCATGACTGTATTTCCCTTCTGCTGTTACCTACTAGCTTGTTATCTTCCTTTTGCATAATGAATACTATTTTCTTTTGACTACATTTCTAAAATAAAATCAGAGTACACTATAAACATTTCAAGGAACATGTTCTCAGAAGTCACTCTCTGGCAGATCAAACTTTTGAGGCTGACTTCAGAGCCCCAGTGCATGTAAATTATCTTTCTCAGTTTGCAAAGTCAAAATTAAGACATGATGTAAAACTAGGTTTATTTTGAATAAGTGATAAAGAGGTAAGAATTGATGCACAAGTTGACATTGCTTCCAGTGCTATACTGAGTATGTGAGGATCACAACCATGGAGCATGGGTTACACGAGGACAAATAAATAAAACACACAAGGACAAAATAATAAAACCAATATAATAAAACTAACATTATGATAATAATAAACCCAAAACAAGTAAATAATAATAAAATGCAGGCAGTATGCCATATAGGGAAGGCAATGGGGACAGGACAGGTGACAGAGATGGTACAGGACACAAATCAGGGGCTGTGGGTTATGTATTTGTATGTGGCTTTCTCAAAATCAAAGTAATTTCCAGTTCACCTTTCCCTGGAAACTTTTGAAAAACAGTGAACTTTTCAGACAATTCAAAGAAGTGTAAAAATTCTAGAGCTTTTGGCTGTTAAATAATAACTAGGCACAAAACTTAATAGTGATACACAGTGCTCTAGCTATGCAATTCAAACCCTAATTCAATATTGATTTTAGAAATCATTAAAATACCTTAATTTTTATGGTTTTTCAATTAAAAATACAGATATGAAGAACATATTGATGCAAAGGTCAAAACATTTCCTTTGTCACTTTCTTTTCTAATAATACCATAAAAGAATAGTTTAAAAAAATGTTAAAAGGAAAAAACAAGTAACTAGCCAATGTCATTTCCAGAAGACACACTATTGTCTTCACCTACCTACTACCAAAATAAAACTCAGTATATTCAGCCAATACAAGGTGAATAGTCACACTAACTCCTCTTTTTTGTTTCCTTTTAACAAAGTCTTCAATATTGATATCCCATTAAGTTGGTAGAATCCATAGAATAACTGTAAATGTTTAATTGATGCTATATTTAATTCATTAATAAACTCACAATGCAAAAACCTGTGCTCAGCAAGCTACTTACAAACTACTCAGGTAATTAAAACAGACTTCAAACAGAAACCAATACTCCCCACACCTTCCTAAATAAGCTAAGTCAAAAATCAGACAGGGAATTACACAGGTGGAAAAGAGATGGACAAGACCTACAATTGGTAGAGATCACTCTCTGCAGAGCCTGTTCAACAAGCAGGTATATGAGCTTTAAAGGTTAGACCAAATGATCCAGTGTTACCCTAATTAGATTTTCTTTTGTTTTAATTATCATTAAGGCCAGAAGCAAGACCATTTTCTCAAGCACTTATAACAGACTGCAGCCAACAACCATTGAAATAAAACAACTGGATATAATTCAGTGCCAGGATCTACAACTATGGAATAAATCCAGAAATTTAGCAAAACTCAGTAAGATCTATGTCCAGCACATCCTGAGTGAGATCTCTAGAGATGTTGTATCTGTGTGCCCTTCATTTGGGCAAACCTTCACAATAGATTTTGAACACAGAAAAGATATTGCTTTAAATTTGTTACAGGTCAAGTCTAAGACATTAAAGTAATTGTCCAAATTTTTGCTTAAGATTAGTTTTAGTGGTAGCTTATGAAATTAGGAAGCAGCAATCACAACAGACTGTCCTAACAAACTTCCAGAGATTCAGTTGCTCATCAGTAACTAGTTCTGAAAAGGGCTGCTATTTACCAAAGAAAATCTGGAAGCACTGTGATTATACATCAGGATAAAAATAGCCACTGGTTTCCCCAGGAACAACAGCAGTCAGGCATCAAGTCAGATACAGAAAGTTCTGGACCTTGGCCAGTACCTCTGAATTATCTTCTACCTTTTATTCTCAAAAATCCAGCTGAGACAGATGTCCTTAATCTGAGGGTGTTTATTTTAAAATTGTTCATTTTAATACATTGTTCCTTTGTTTCAGTGATACCACACAAGTAGTGGGTATACTCTGGCCAAAGCTGTTTGAAGTGAACTGTGCTACAAGAATCTGTAAATCCACAATTTTTCACAGATACTGGCAAACTAACGAATGAGACCTACACATCACCTCAAAGCTATTAATTTTGAGGAAATAATAAAGTGATCTTTGGTGGTTTTCTACATATCAGGAAAGCTTTTTGTTTTCCTTATTATTACTCCAATGTTCCCCTTTACTGTGAATTGGAGACAGTTCTAAAAGATGACCTCTTAGACTACTGTGAATTTTAAGCCAATAATCTGATTGCTCCTTGAAAGTCTTGCGATACTTAAAATATTGAATTAAAGAAAACAATACTTTTTCAGTGAAGATATACATAAGCAGCACAATAGTAATTAAAACTGCAAATACCCTCGAGATTTTTACTAGCCAGTTTTGCAAAATCTGACCTTAAGAACATTTTCAATATAACATGATGCTGTTCCAGAAGACACATTTTCTTTGCATTTCTAAGAAACTGTCTGTACAGTGCTATGCTTCATTACTGTCACTTCAGATATTTACAGCTCAAAGGGAGATAACATGATAAACATGAAAAGTCACCTGCCACTATTCTTTTGCTGAAAGACTCTTGAAGTTAGCGTAAGGGTAGCATTATATATAAATGTATGTTACAATCAACCTTCACTTTCATTACTATGTGAATAGAAGTGAAACATATGAAATCTCTCTTATTCAACAGATATAGAATCCAATACATAAAAGTAGTTTAATTCACAGGATGTTATTTAAGCAATCATCTGTATGCCATCCTGCAATTTCAGTCACAGAGGAGGAGATTTACAACCCTATAAAAGCAGGTCCGTGAAAATGCTGCTACAAAATTTTTTTCTTTATACTGCAATAGATCAAAATTCATTTAAAAAAAAAAAATGCAAAAAGAAATTCAGCTCCAAGTCTGAATTAGTTCTTTTCAAATTAATTTGGGTCAAGAAGTACAGTAATATAAAATGCACAAAGGAATAAACATACATTGGCCAAGCATGACAGACAAGCAAAACATTAAATTTTTGATACGTCTAGTAAACTTGATGTGAACATATTTTTCCTTTTTATTGCCAAACCATCTGCCTACCATTAGATGCTGTAATTCACCTTGCTAGCAAACATCTAGCTGTGTGAGTGCAGCATTGGCAGCAAGAATTTTCACCATTTTTACTGCATACTTTTATATTGCAATTCTGCCATTAAATTTAATTACCCCTTTAATGAACTCCAATTTCTTTTACTTCTCACCACCTAAAGAGAATCCAGAAGCATAGTAATACTGAAGCTTTCAAGCTGGTGACTTATGTATTTATTTTCATTTATGAGCTTGGGAATCTTGTCTACTGCCACTGGCTACAATGAATTATTTTGTAGAAACAGAGCATTACTATTTGATCACAATTGCAAATGTTTTTACTTTTTGTTCTCAGTTGACAAGTGTTTTCTTTTCCTCAATATGATGAAAGACACCTTGCCAGTTGAAGCTGCATTGTGTTCCCTTCCTCTCTATAACATAAATTCATGTAACAAAGAATCAGCAAACACCTGCAAATACACCAATATACCATGAGCACCAATATACCATGAGCACTTACAACTAAGTCAATAGTAACTAGCAGAAAATTATAATCACTGTCTTAGAGAAAACGGGAAAGTGGGAACAGCACAGGAAGAATCATGGTCTAATTTAAAATGACTAACAAGTAATCTTCCAATCTTCTGTGATCCTCCATCAAAAAATAGGCATTCAAATGAAGAGAAATATGTCAGACAGAGGTATGTAATGCCATTTTAATTTCATGGAAATCAATGCACAGAATTTCATGATAGAGATGTAATGCTTCAATGCTATTTTACTTAGATTTCAAAACTCTGGTTTAGTTGGAAATGAGCTGGGACCACAAATGTTTGTAAAACAGTTAAATTTAGAGATATATTCCTTCCAGAAGGCTATGTTGATAATGTAGTTAGATGAAGCTGAATAAAATAACAAAGTTGTTAACTGTATCGCTGCATCATAAAGTATATAAATGGAACTTGAATTGTCAAAAAACTCGTATCTTGCAATGAATTACAAAACAAATTAGCAGATAGAAAGAAAATGAAAGAAGAAACTGGGACATGTCTACAGCTCTCAGCATCTGTCCAGACTATAGCATGCAACTCGTACCACATATGAGACTGGGCAGGATCATTTTTGACTCCAACACACTGAAAAAAAGACAGGACTATTTATCTGACACTGAAATGAAATAATTCTTGTAGATCAAGAATGAGAGACTGATGACTGGAGGAAATGGTACATCTGAATTAAGCTAGGAACAGTTTCAAAGTGGCTTTAATCAACAACAGAAAGTAACTCATAGCATAAAAACTGAGTTTCCATTAAAGCAGTTCCATGCATTCTTAGATATTTAGTCCATGGGACCTGATTAGAGTCAGACTAAAAATAAAACTGCCCAAAATGTGCACAGTGTGGATGGTAGGTCCTCAGCACCAAACACTTCAATTCTATAAATCACCTTCTACTGTACTGAACTATTTGGTAATGTGGACACATCCAAACTGCTGCTGTGGCTTCTCAAACTCCTGTTTGAAGCTTAATAAGACACAGAAGAAAAACTGGTTGATGAAGTTGTACCTTATTTGAATGGAGTAGAAAATTTCTCATTGCCACAGTACAAGCATTACCCTAAAAACAACTCAAACCCAGAATACATTAGTCTGATGTCCCAAGCTTCTCCTAACAGACATTTTTGCTAGTTCAAGCAAGAGTCTTCACCCAAATTACGCTTCAAAATAGTAGTAACAAAATTCATAAGTCAAGCTTAGGGAGGCAAGATTATGAATTCTTACGCTTTTTTTGAAATATCCACCAATTTTCCTGACACTGCTCCTTCCAATTTCTGGAGAGGAAAGGCACTTTCTACTACTTTTCTATCCAGCAAATGATTGCATAGTAGGGCTTAGTAACAGGCCCAGACTCACCAAGCATATAAACCTAATAAAAAGGCCTCCCACTCCTGAGGTAGTACACAAACCTTGTCAGACTGGGAAAGCTATGTACCCAAGGCCAAATATAAATGGGTAACACAAATAGAAAGAGTATTTAAACACTTTCTAAAAAAACCAACAAAGCATGCTTATGTGATTGAAAAAAACTAAAGCATTTATGGACAAAAGCAACTCTTTCAACCAGATCAGACTGAAAAAACTGAGAAGAAATACTCGATGTCTTCAATGCATCATGTAAAAACAATTGCTTGAAAATGCTTTTAAAATGCCAAATATGGATAGTTTACACACACTTAAACAAAATCACATCCAGGAAAGCATTTAGGAAAAAGTTCTTGCTGTCAGATTTTCATATATGCAAAACTAAACATAGTAAGAGAAAGAGAATTTCAACTGGAAACACAGCAGGCACAGGTAATGCCCAGTGAACTTAAGCCACAGCAGTGCTGTCTGTAAGCACTTTACCAGATCATAATATCAACTCCACTGTTACTCAAGCAGATTTTAATGGTCCTATATAATGGTTCAGTATAAAACCTGCAAGCACACAACATACTGAATGGAAAGCTGCCACAATCATCAGTTTCTGCAGATATTGGTAAAAATCTCTCAGAAGCCACTTAAAGGAACAGAAATACAATCTTGCAACTTGTGAATAGAAGTATATTGGAGCTTGGAAACAGTTTCTGTCAGTTGAAAAGCAACTTACAAAGACCAATAGAGGTCTGTGGAACAGCATCCATAAAGATGCACCTAGCACCTGATTACAGATGGCTGTTTGCCTACCACAAGATCTTGAATAGCTACAGTTGGTCAGCCATGACCTACCATAACAAAGCCCTCTTTGCAGAAATTTATCAACTTCTAAACAAATGCAGTCTTGGTCAGGGCACAGCATTGCACAGGTTGTATTAAAAAACATGAAGAAGAGAGAAGTATGTTTTTCCCTACGTATATAAAATATTCTCTGTCACTTCCCAGAACACAACATACCACTACACTCCTCTGGGAAAATTTTTGGCTCCACAATATACTACTTCAGCTCCCCAGAGTGACTGCAAAACAGGGGGTAGAGGAATTTAAAAGTAATGAATGAACTCTTCAAAAACTCACATAATCTTCATGCAGATTTTTTTTTTTAATGCCATAATAGTCAGCACATACATGTCGAGGTATTACACTGCACATGAAGTAGTTCTGTTTCCTGGGTTCTGTTCTGTGGTGCATCTACCAGGCATCATGATCTTCTGAACAGATGCATGTTAACAACTAAACCTCTCTGGCTTCTCTGAAAATTCAACAAGGGTGGGCAAGTTTTAGCACTGTCTAGAAATGATACAGCACATGTGGATCAGCATCTGAACTGTAAATCAGCAACCCATTTTACCATACACATAAGCTGGAAAATAAAAAGCAACTTTTTTGTTTCCTTTCTGAAATGTTTGTTCAAAAGGGAGAAAGAAAAAGAACAAAAACTAGAAACCATGTAAAAGGATTACTTTCTAAGAAGATTTGAGACTATACTCTGCAATCAAGTTACAGAAAATACAGGAGATGGAGCGATTCAGGATAAAACCCCCTGTGTTAACTGTGATTTACAGTTCTCTGCTCTCATTGGAACACTACTTTGGTACTACATTTGTATGTATGAATTACAGGAGAGGCATAACCTGCAGTAGCTTATGAATGTAGAATTGTCTTTCAGTCAGAAGTCTATAGATTTTTTTGAAGTTGGTTTTTTCTCTTTTTTTTTTTTTTTTAAGTAGAGAAATAATTATTACAGGCATTTATTAAGTCAAAGAGCTTTGATGTTCCTCATATAAATCTGTGTAATCATGTTAATTTATAAAATTGAACTGACCTGATTCTTTTCACTGATGAAATGCATCACTTCAAAACTTTTATTTCAACATTAATCCAAAATACTTGCATTGTGTATTATTCAGCTTATATGCATACTTGGCAGGTTCTGCATTCATTTAATTTGTTAACATTTTCTTTCTTTCTACTCTTAACTTCTATGTTACACCATGAAATTCCAAGTACTGTAATACAAGACTGAATTTTTAGCACTGAAATCCTGTTTCATTTACTATGAGGGGACAGACTGGCGTAACAAATTCTACTATAACCTGAAATACAGGAAGTGTAGCATTATTCCAAAACTCACTTTCTTTTTCTCTCTCCTGTATTGGTAGCTTCAATAAATAAAACAGAAAGTTGTGGTCTGATTATCTCTTTTAGCTAATGTTGGGAAAGAGTAGGGCTCACAAAATGGCAAACAGGTTGAGTAACACGATATAGGGGAATAAATAGCAGGAAAAGGAAAAGGATTTTTTTATTAGAGGATTTTAATCTTACCGTGCTACAACTAAAAACTGGTCAATCTGACGGTCAGTAAGGGGGCTATCTGGATCCCATACTTTTACTTCCAGCTTTGCCTGTTCTCTGTCATCTAATTCTCCTGTCAAAAGGTAGATGGGACAAAACACTTATTACTCACAATGTTTTTCTTTGTGTAATTCTTGTACTATGTTTAAGAGAGACATTGCACATTTTTAAACACAAACACACATGGAGTACTTAACAATCAGCAATTACCCATTTAAATTCCATAATGTAGCATCGTCAAAATAAATATCTTCCCTTAACATCAGCATTTCATTTTAAGGAGACATTCTTAAGAGGCATAGTATCAATTGAACCTTAATCAAATATGATTTCTAAAATTGAAACCATAACCTAAGTAACCGCTGGTTTCTTTAAATTGTTTTTCTACTATATCAAAGTTACTGTTTCACTTCAGCCATATAAAATTAATTGTACACTTAACCAGTTTTAGCAGTTAAATTCTATACAATTTGCATTCTATGCCCCCAAAATACAAATCGTTAGGCAAAAATACTACATTTAAACATTTTTCACCTCTTCAGCCACTACATTATCTGTATTTTAAACATAAATTATTACTATTAAAATTGGTGTGTATATTGACTATTATATCCTCCTATAAAGTAATATATAAGGTTACACCACAAGAAAGTTACTGTATACTACATCATCATTTCCTAATTCCATCTGTCTGAACAGAGCAATTCGTATACATGCACATGGCCAAAACAACAGCAGTGGTTTCTGAAATTTAATTTGCTCTTTATTCATTATTACAAGAGCACAGCATTTGTACTGCTTGGAAGAACAGTGAAGTGTGAATTCGGTACAATGATTCACATTCACATGGAATCTTGCGTTGACTATTACACCAGTAACTTCTCCAATAAAACAAGAAACATTTCAGAGGCTGATGGAGTAAGTACCTCATACTCTACTAGTACAGAAGATTTACCTGTGGGATGTAGCTAATGCATTTGTGGCTACAACAGATGATGATAATGAAGTTAAACCATAGTCTTTCCTTGTTTTAGAACACAAACATATTCTTCCTCCAGTAAACATGTGAAAACACTAATGTTTAGCTGGTTGCCAGTACTTGTCTGTGACTTTTATGAGCTACTACTGTTGCCAGATCCAGCCATTTCACTCCCTTTGAAAATCTAGGCTATGTAGGTACCTCTCTGAGCATACAGAAGACCACTTTAGTCTGTGCTTTCTCTTATGACTTAATGAAAACAGCCAGCCTAAACAAGTACAGTATCATCAAGACATGAAACAACCTGTACAATTAAGAGTCAGAAGCAAACTGCAAACCAAGCACTGGCTCTTTTGAAATCACATCATGCGCGGAGAGTTGCTCTAGTGCATTCATTCGGGAAGGAAATTAAAATGTGGTATACATTTATCCCTACCAAACACACAAGTTAGAACTGCACCATGCCGTCTGGCTAATGTTTCAAGAATGAATTTCACAGTCACATTCTCAGAAAAACACAGCTAAACACTTTCTTTCAATACAGAGGTAATAAAGAATTGGCTGCCTAATGGGAATTCTGCTTCTGTTCAAGCTCATTTACATCCAGTACTGGATGTTAATTTCTGGCAGTCTTGGATAGGATTTTAGGTCTATAAACTTATTTAATGGATTATATACCTGTCAATACATTCATTTTTTTCCATCTGTAACAGACACTTTGTGGGTGATGTTCTACATTTTATAAATAATCTCTGAGCACTCAATTTCAATCTGTCAATATATATATTTTTAATATCTTTAATGTTATTTAACTCTTTCAGGACATGATATTCTGGAGATCATAACAATACTTCTCACAAAGAGAGAACTTATAAGCGCAGCATAAGTATTCAAAATATGTCACTCTCCTGAATCGTTTGCAAAAAGACAAAAAAAATTGCAATACTACTCCAGAGGTAATTAAACAATTGCTACTACAACATGTTGTTGTAACTCTTGATAAAAGTGAATCTGAAATATTGTAAAGCAGTATTCTGTAATGGCAGTAGGATAAATAAACACAATACAAGTAATAGAATATCTATACCAAAAGAATCTAAGCACATATAATAACTGCAATATTAAATATCACTGCAACAGTGGCAGACAGATGTTTCCATAAAGTAAGTAGTCTGTGCCAAACTGCACTTTAAAAAACAGCTTCATTCAGATTTTCAACTTAAATGGTAGGATATTATCACTTAAAAAGTAACCTTAAACAGATCAGACCATGGAGGTAGTGACTCAGTGCTGTAGAAATCTTTGAAAAGTTCATTTCAGGAATAAAAAATTTGTTAACTTTCTTTGCATGTGCTGAAAGAATCAGTATAGGATGATCACAGAAGATAAACAGGTCTTCTTTCAAGGGGTCTTCTTTCAAAATAATAATTATACCCCCTCTGTCTTACTTAAGCTATCTATACTTAGCTAATCCTGCCTGTAGGCATCCATATACTATAGGATTTCTAATGTAGCAGACCCCTTTAAAACTAAGATGCAATTTCTCTGTTAACACATCAACATTTATCTTCTATAGTGTTGAATTTGACACTGAAGCACAAGACATTCAAACTGAACCGTTGATAAAGTTGTCACAGCACTAATTCCTTATATTGCAAAACCCAGGCCACAAAGGGAATGGGGAAGATGAACTTTTACCATTTTCAGTGCACCTGAGAAGGTTCAGTTTTATAAGTGTCACCTTCAGTCACAATGTACCAATTACAGCTTCTGAGAAGTGCAAGGCTATTTTTTGAATAGTGGGTTTGACATACCAGTGTATCCAACTTATTTTAAGTGCTCCTTATAATTTTATTGCAGCTAATCTAATCCTGATGATTAATTTTACTGGAAAACATTAGCAGAGGTCAGAAATATGCCTGGTTTATGCCTCATCAATTATTCAGTGCCTTACTTCTCATTGTTCTCTTCTAAAAATAAAAAAAAAAAACAACCAACTTTTTCTTCTTCAAAGAAAGTAAAAAATTTGCATTTCAGTTCCTCATTTTAAACAAATGAAAGCATGAAGCATGATATGCCCCTCCCCGAAAACAACTGTAAGAAAAAATTTACAAAACAAAAGTAAACCAAATGAAACTTTTAACCAAATGCTATTAAGATGAAGTATAAGAAATTAAAGGTCTACTTAGTGTTTTAGCCTTCACTACCTGCAAACAAATATCCCAAAGATATCTAGTACATTAGATTTAGCGTGATTCTGTGTTCTTCTTATAATAACTTGCAATATAAACTATGAACAGTTTCTTTCAATTTAATAGACATATAACACTACTGCAATATCATATCCTCTTAAGAAACTGAAATATGAATCTATAAAAGTAGGATTTTTTTTAAAAAAGTGCTTTGCAATGAAACAATACAAATTCCACTTCTAATAACAGTTGATGAGGTGTCTGACTGAGAAACAGCCAGGAAGACACCTTCTAAAGACACTTGTGAGGTACAAAGTCTTATTTTTGTCTTTTGCATGATTTGCACTATTTTCCAAAATACCTTTTTATTTTTCTTCTCAAAAACTAATCTAGCACTCAATTCAATGCAAATTATATGCTTGCAGTGATCAGCTTTCTGAGTGAATCTACTTTTCAAGAGATGAAAAACAGAGATAGCAGCTGCTGGATTCTCAGTTACACAGGACAGAAAATCTGTAGTTGGTTCTTTGGTCATAATAAGGCAGCAAATATACCCATGGGCAGTAGCTGGTCACCAGAATGATAGAGTGAACCACAATGTTCCTCCTACTATGCAAATTCATTCAGGGCTTAACACAATCTCCTGAAATCAGCCAGTTGTGATGCATGCATTAATTACTCAGATTCACTAGATATCTAAGCACAAACATGAAGGTGTTTGGAGATGCTTATATTCTTAACCCTTAGCAAATATCTAAGCAGTCAACTCAGCGTCTTCATTTTTGTTTGTCAGTTTTATTCCTGTGAAACATGAATATCTCTTAGCTCAAGTTGCAAGGATGTGGAAGAGAGGTACGTGTTGGTTGTTATCCTCCCCTTGTCCACTTCAGCATGTAACACAATGAAATTTCTTTTACTGAAATACAGGTTCAGATTTATTAGATAAACTAGCAGATTTTTGCCAGAACTCTTTGGCAGTATCCTAAATTGCAAGTAATCCTAAACACTTTTCTGAACACAGTCTGATGAACTGTTTCTGTGCCATCACTGTACAAATAGGCAACTAATCAGTGAAAATGAGGTTTGAATTCATGAACCACATTCTCATGTTGCTATTTAAACCATCTTCAAACATTTTCTCTACTGTACAGAGGGAAAAAAAAATAATCACACTAAATTTTCTTGTAGTGTCTAGGTACAAAGTTCCAGACCTTAAGCCTGTCTGTCTAAAGTAAAATTTGAGCTTTTTCTTTGGATGAAAAGCTCTTTAGTTCCCCAACTAAACCAGTGAGCATATTCATATACATATTCGCACATTAAACACTTACTACTCATTTCACCAGTACTGCTAATCAAAAATCGCTTGGAAAAAAAATTCAAACACATACACTGAACTCTTAAAAAATAAAATGGACGTATATATGCAAATAATATATATATATAATGGCCAACCTTCGCGAACGAAGATTTGGGAAGGGCTCTCCCCCATGTGGGTGTGCCCTTCCAGCCTGCGCAGTGGACTTTTTTTAGGTGAGGCACAGCGTGCACAGAACTGGCCCCACCATTTAAGTCCTAAGGTTCATTTGCCATGGCTGAGCAAGCTTGGACAGTGACAGTGAAGTCCTCGGAACTGTCTACAGCACCGGGTACTAACCGGGGCTGACCCTGCTGAGCATCCGAGATCTGGCAGGATTGGATGGCAGGGAGGCTTGAACTGCCGGGGCGGTCCCCTACTGAGACTCAAACTCGTGACCTTGGGAGTCAGCGACCGGAGTGCTCTCCATTATGCCACGGGACGCCTTATATATGCAAATAACCTCTCTGAAAGCAACATGAGAAAAGTTATATAATTTTAAAAGTGAAGGCAAAAGGAAAATAATTGGTTTACTTTTCAATTTCAGAACAATCTCCCCTCTCCCTTAGCTTGCCTGACACATGTGTATTCAGATTTCAATTAGTCATTCAGATAATGAGGGGTATGTTTACACAAATCTCATGGTAAAACTCAATTTATGAAAATAACACATGTATAAAGACTTGAAATGAAAAACAGGCTACTTACAGAGGATACAGATATGAAAGATATCGGAAAGGCCTGAGGTGGTACAGGGCTGTTACTTGTCTACATGCATCTAAACACTTACTGAGTATTTTCAAAGCCAATAAAACATGCATAGTCCAATCACCTCTTAACCTCTAGAGCTTGAATTTATTTAAAAAAAAAAAAAAAATCAGTCACATTCATCTCTTGAAAAATCCCATTTGAAATAGAAATGCCTTCAATGACCTTAGAGCTCTCTCAACATTCAGCTTTACGGTGCTTATAAATCAATCACTGGTGATCGAAAACAAGATTCAAAAAATGCTCAAAAGTGATTTAATTCATCATGCTCTGAATTCCTAGAAATAAACAGAAAGAATTACATGTTCAGAATAAGCTGAACTATAACCATGCATTAACAACCAACTTCTCCATAATGCTGCATCAAGAATGGCTGGCTTACAGAAACACCCAGTGCTGGAAGGAAGGAACTAATGAGGCTGCCTCTTTCTCAAACCCTGCAGAATGGTATGCAAAAGGAACCTACAAAGATCAGAGAATATGGAGACATAATATCCTAGAGTCACACTATTCTTTATATTAAACCACATTCAGGTAGACTTCCCATAGTCTCAGATATGGAAAAAATAAGTCAGCCCTTGCATTTTATGGGGGTTTTTATGGCAAAACTGAAGGCAACGATTTTAATATACTGCATGAAACTACAAGGTCACCTACCATTCAAAGTAAATATTCAACTAATGAAAAGATACCTGAAATTCACCTTTATTTTGGAATCAGCTTCTTGTACTCTTTTGATATCTGTAAATAAACCTGAACAACATGACTTTGCACCAAGATTCCCCACCCCCATTTCAGATGATGTTTTGGTTGATAGATATCGTCCAGTGGTCTAGCACCTATTCCAATCTGAATATAGAAAGATTGCAACAGTGTTTCTGAAATTCCTGACATAACAACACATGAGGTAATACAGTTTTCAGGAAAGCATACTGAAAGTCATTCTGTATGTAAATAATAACAGTACCATATTACATATGAATATTAATAATACTTAAAATATTTGGGTTTGAAAAAGGGTTAGCACAATGTAGAGACTGTATTCTTAAAACAAACAAACAAGAAACAAACAAAACCCCAAAACAAACACACGAAACCCCACACAAAAAACATGACTAAATTAAAATTAAATATTTGGTTCTGCAGTTTTGGTTTGCTTTAAAAAAAAACAAAACACAAACTTAATGGTAAAAATATGCAAATTCCCTGTAACTTTAGCATTCTAAAGATAAATAGGACTTTTCATGTGAACAAAATTAAACAAAACAATTTAGAGAAGAACTTTTTCTTTGGGATGACATACATTTTGACTTATTCAAATGTAAAAAACTCTCATCTCATCTGCATCTGCTATTTGTTTTTCATCTTCTACAGAATTAACTTAAAAGAAAAATCAGACTTGCAGTAAAACAGTAAAGAAACAAGAATTGGAACTTACAATAAGTCCATTTAAACAAAGTTACTGAGGTAGAAAATACAGCAAAGTCAATTAAACCCTAAGACATTGCTGCCTGAAAGCTGATTTGAGGGCTCACAGGGATAGTAAGCAAATACACAGCATACAATAAAAAAACTGTATCCCTCGAAGGACTGACTATCTGACAGAACTCATTTAGTATTTGAACAATCTCAGCCAAGGCTCTACAGCTATTATTGAAAAAAAATCTTTCCAACACCAATCATACACAACCTTCCACACCAACATCACAGCACAGACCATTCATGCTGTGAACAGAAGGCAAAGGATAAGATGGCTACTTCAACCACTTCCTTCAAGCTGATGAAAAGTTGGAGGTTCATAACAAACAGATGACTGAGAACAGAAGCCTAAGCTAAGACAGCAGGACATCGTGGCTCTCTTTTTTTTTTTTTTGAGGAACAAAACTCTAACTGACTTGTCTTCAAGTATAAATCGAACTTGAGAAAGACAGACCTGCTTTTACAATTCAGTGTAAGGGTAAAAACACAGCTCCAAAACCAACCAACTAATAAAAAACAACTCACCCACACTCCAGCAATCCCCAAGCAGAATAACCTGCATAACACAACTCAATTGCTGAACGGTTTTTATAAAATCTAACTGATAAACTGCAGAATTTCCAACTTTTCTAACTTATCACTTGACTGCTAACATAGAAGTTGCGAATCATCTGAGAACTGAAGTTCAGAGATTTCTGTTACCATATTATATAGGAATAGTGTAAATATAGCAAGTGTGTAAAGAATAGAAGAAGCAACTTGATACACATAACTGAGTGTTTGAGCAAAATTATACATGCACTTAATACCTCAACATATTGTACTGAGAGGCAACAAGTATTTTTAAACAACATTACTGTAAAGACTTCATGAAACACTATTGTTTACAACACAATGCTTCAAGTACTTAGTTGAGCTTCTCTAGTATATTTGGCTGTAATCCTAAACTATAGATTTTTCTTGCAACTGCATGGTGAGGCAGAAGCACTCTTTACTGAAAACAGGTAGAGAGGGGCCGTTTACATGTGGGATTTTTTGTTTAATTTACAGTAAAACTGATAAAAGCCCACAAACATGCATTTAATTGCCCAGCACATAAATTGATAACCTTACTCACTAAAATGAGATTGGCAAGACTGATGTAAAGGATATTCTTGTCCTATTAAAATCTGACAAGAACAACATCACTGTTTGTGATGAGTGAGCATCTGACAGTTAGTTATGCAAAATTTACACTACTGAGCTTAATAATGAAAAAAAAAAAAATCTGCAAATCTGACAAGTGACTACCATATTTAAACTGGAAAACCCTCAAGAAATAGCTCCTTCTTTTAGAAGCTATTATAGAAAAAAATTCATGTTAACTCAAAAGTGCAATCAACAGAAACTCCACTTGAGAACAACTGTATTTGAGTACATATAAACAGGAGTTTTATTATTTGTCGAGATTCATATCATCTCATCTTAAACACCTGATCTATTTTAAATATCAGTTGTGCAAGAGGGACTCTGTCTTTTTATACAGATAGTTTAAGTATAGTTTATAATTTTATTAACTAGAACAAAAGAAAAAAGGGTTTGAACAGAACATCTTTCCTACAGGTTGCTTCTCCCTCTATTTCAGAGATTTTAATTCCTCTTCTCTTTAGTAAGGTAGTAGCCCTCTTCCTTGCCTGCTTCACACTCTTTGAATATTGCTTTAAATGGTCATAGAGTGCCTAACTGTGTCAGATCGTTGCTTCATAAAGAATTCCCTAGAACACAGTGGTCTCCTTTTAAATTGAGATGCAAGAGATATGCAGCACTTGGCTGGGAACTAGACTGCAGCTGGAAGAGGACCATTAGCATGAGAAAAATTGCATTCAGCAGTACACAGACATCCCCATAAGAGTGACTCTAAGATCATCCCCACAGCTAATTAAAACAGGGACTTACAAACAATCTGCCATTGCTGGTTGGAGTATTCAATAAGGACTAGCAGCCAGTTCCCTAGATAAATCTTTAAATCGAATCATTCCACATCATATTTGTCAATCTCTTGATGCTTCTTTCCTTCCATTTACCTCTGCATGGAAATGAAAAACTCACTTCCAAATAACCACTAACAGCATCTCATTTCCCTCTCTGACCTGTTTCTGTTTCTCCCAGTGATCTCTGACTCTACTTGACTTGCTCAGCATCCAGAATCTTTACAGCAGGTATGAGGAGCAGAAACAGATGAGCTGACAGAAGCTGCTGTTATACATAAACAATTAACTTGCAGAAAACATTCTTACCAGGCACTTCCCACTGTTCAGATAAGCACATGCACACTGCTAGATGTGGGCAGCTGCCACTGTGATGCTGCCCAGGATAACACAGTTTGGAAATCTCTGTGTGCCCAAAGACACCTTTCAAGCAACTGAACAACTTCAGACAAGTAGAGAAAGTTCAGAGTTAACTCCCTGTACAATCTACTACATTCAAGCTGGTGGGTTTGTGCTAAATCTTAAAAATTATCCCATATTTTTATAAGAGAAACAAAACTTTTAAAGGTTAGTAGCTGCTCTGTTAAGTGACTCACGCTATGCATATGTTATACTTTTTCTTATATTGCACTACTATAATCTAATTATACTGAAAACTTTCTAGTAGGTATTAATGCCTTTAGCTTCACATTAGTGTTTGCACTTCCTAATCTTCAGGTGTTCCTTTTATTTTTAGACTGAGATTTGCTAAAAGCTCAACATATTGTCTCAAGCCTTTATGGAAGTCATGTGAAACTGACCATGCTAATGGCAATGACTGAACACACAGAAAGAAGTTATCTACTACCCAGTATCATCACTGGAGGGAAGGTTTCTCTTGCAGTTTCAGGTTTCTCTTTCAGCTTCTCTTAATGAAATGACGGTAGGTAAGCACAGAAGAAGATGTGTCCTGTGATCATCTTTGAAGCATCAGTATTTTGATGAAATGACTGTTAACTCACATGCTTATGTACTAGCAGGTAACCTTCCAGTCCTTCTCTACAGATGAAGACACACTTCCCCAGGATAAAAGGCGAAGGACCATGGCCTGAATCTCATCAGTAGGTTGTTAAGCTGAAGCACAATAGTAGGATCATTTCATGTCAGTAATCTCAGGAGGCATCTAGTCCAAACTCCCTCAAAGCACATTAAGCTATGAGATCAGCATTTACTTGGGTCTTGAAGACCTTTAAGGACACAGGTGACACAACCTCCCCAGGTACTTGCTCCATCACATGATCATCCTCATGGGGAAAAAAAATTATGCTCATGGCCATTCTAAACCTGTTACTGAAAGTTATGATTGCTTCATCTCATCCTCCCACCACACATCCCCATCAAGAACCTGTCTGTCTCCTCTGCAATATCCCTCCAGCCACTGGGGAGCTGCAGTTGGTCTCCTGCTGGGAAGTACCTCTTCAAGCTGCACAAGCTCAAATGCCTCATCCCATCCTTGTGGGGCAAGTGCTCTAGCTCTAACAAATGTGATGGCTCCACTGACCTTACTCTCTTTTATCAATAACTTTCCAATATTGAGAGCCCCAAACCTGGATGCAGTATTTAGATGGGATCTAAGGAGTACTCAGTAAAGGGGAAGGATCACTTGCCTTGATCTACTGGCCACATACCAGTGACTGCCTTCACTACCAGAGGCCACTGCTGGCTTACATCCTCTTGCTGTCTGCCAGGACCCCAAGGCTTTTCACACAGAGCTGGTCTTCTCAGTTCCTTCACACCCAAATTAATTTCATACATTTGTGAAATATATGAATAAAAGTAGTTTTGTATGCTATAATTTTCCCTTCAGCTAGAAAAAATTTAAGGGCATCTGATGCCATAGAGGAAGAAAACTGTCTTTGTGATTGAGACACATTACCAAGTGGGGTTAACTTTTTTTCTCGTCACTCTTCTTTCATGCTCATATTCACTACAACATCGTCCAAATTTCAGATGGCATTCAAATGACTAAAGTCTTCTCAGGCCATCAATAGAATTAAAAGGTCTATAAACTACCTAAGGGTCCAAGACCTTGATAATGTGATCTGTTTAAAAAGGAAGCAAGAGAACTTCAAATTAACTGTTGGAAGAGAACTAAAATTAATCTTCTGTATTTGTGATGACTAGATAAAACTGGAGATGCCCACATGCTCCATGAAAGACCTAAAAGTTTTACCTTAAAATAAAGCATCGGTAGGAGAGGTCACAGAACAATTATACAATATGAACAGCAGCAAGTTGAGTTTAGACAAGCATCCTCTCAAAATTTATACAGGATCTCAAGGATTCAATAGCTACTAATAGTGACACATGAACTCTAATCTATTTGTGTTATACCTAGGGTGTGAAGGAGGGAATGTGGGCTGAAGAAAAAGTGTGAGCAACGAAGCACATCAAGGCTCACATCTGTACTAGCCAAATTAGTAGACATTGCAACAAATACACACTGGGAATAGATCAGCAGGCCTTCTAAAAAGAAAAATCACACCTCACATAATTACTGAAGTTCTGCAAGAAGATCACAATGGTACATAAGCTCAAGGTGACTGACTGGTGGCTCTCTAACAGTTTTCTTAAAATTTTTTTAAAGCCTAAGAGATCACAAGAAACAAGAGCTTCAGCAAGGATAGACAGAAGACAGTTTGATTCAGCATGGTTGTTCCTACACTGGTAGACTAAGTCTTCTTTAAAAGGATGATTTCAACACTTAATCATGTTGCATTGCCTAACACAGAACTGTTCTACCAAATCCTGGTAGAAAAACAGTTTATTCATTATTGCTTCACAAAGCAAGTGTGACATCAGAAAATTTATTCTCACAAATTGCACTTATTCTCTAATTTTATTTAAAATAACAGAAAATAGTTACTGTAAATTGTATTTGTTTTCTTAAAAATACAAGGTAGTACTTTTTTGTTTGGGGTATTTTTAGTCAGGGAATTACTTCAAATATTTTCACTAGACTTCCATATCATGACCAGAACACAGTGGCAATATAGTTTTTTGTTAGGTTTATTTAGAAAATATCCTTTGCTTCAGAAGTTTTAATAGAGCTTTGATGGAAAAACAATTATTGACCTTTTTTGCCTTTGCTGCAGCCTCTCCACCTGATTCACAATCCCATGAATAAATGAAAGCATCACTTAAGAAGTTACTGATTTGGCCAATGAGATAAGTGCAAACAATTGGCTTCCCTATCTGCAACACCACTTTGACTGTATTTGTTTAGCTAAGCTGCCATGCATTTTACTTTCTGTAAATGTATTTGCATCATGTGACAACTACAATTAGGCCTAGATCGCAGGCATGAGGCAGAAAGACCAGTGCAGGCATATGAGTAACAACTACGCATTAGATGAAATCCTGTAGAGCAAAAAAAAATTCCCATTCTTAAGCATTATCCTGCTTGCTAAACGATATCCCTAATGCTATGCCAGCACTTTTCTCTCTGTCATTCTCTGCTTTTTAGCCAGCTATGTAAGACAACGTGTCACTGCATCAGTAGTTCCACTGCTGAGCCACACTGGTTGAAATGCCAGAATTTAAAACCATTTGGACTTTAAAGTTGTGAGACTAGGAAGAATCAATATTACATAAAAGTCTACCAAGTATCTAAACTGATTTGCCATGGCACAATTTTCCTGCGCACAAAACAGGACTAAATACAAGCTGTTAAAGGTGACAATTTGATCATATTCAGAATAAATTAGAAAACTATGTCTTGTAACCAAATAACAATGATAATAATGACTTGCCCAAAGCAAAACTGTATAGGTTTTCTTGCTTGCTTGGGGTTTTTATGTTTGTTTGTTGTAACACATTTTATAAGCTGTTGATCAATATCAATATAGTAGGTGGATGCATCAGACAGCAACTTTTGGCAATGACATGCAGAGAACCAGGCACCTTGCTCCTGTACTGCAGAGGTGTTCAAAACAAGATACTACTTGTCCAAATTCATGGGTTTTGTTCTCAGAGATCAACCTTTTTATTGTTGCTTAGCACACAGGAGGAGACTGTTATCCCACACTGGAAATAGATTTGAAAATAAACCACTGCTACATCCACAGAATAAGCCACTGGAGAAAGTGTTGTTAAAACAAAGGGCCTTCTTCATTATCCTATTAGTCAAAATTTGAGTCAATGCTGTAGAACACAGTCTCTTGCTCTCCAGTGTATTAAAGGAAACTGAAAAGACTCTCAAAATCTCCAAACTGGAGTCCAGACAAACTGAAACACTTGGCACTGGGGGGAAGGAAGAGTTTCACACAACCATATCATCATTCAAATCTGACAACTTTTACTCCCATGAATGTTGATAACAAAAGTGGTAAGAGCCTGTTGAAGGAAATCTGATCTGATCTTTCTCCAGTTACAGTCTTCATTAAATGTGTGATCTAGGCAATTTAGGTAAACCATCACAAACAAAAGGGGCATAGATATACAAGGCTTATGCATTTTCAACCAAATTTAAACTTGGTTTATACTTGTTTACTATAATTGTGTAAAGGATTTATGATTCAATGTATCTTAAAGTGGGAAAACAGTTGAATCTGGAATACTTCATTACACATCTTGATTTTAATAAAACTTTTAGTCTTTTGAAAGTAAATGTTCTTTTAACTTCAAAAATTAAAGAGAAATATAAAGTTATCTAATACACCCACAGGGCAAGGCAGACAAGATATGCTTCATCAACAAAAATAATCTATTCCTACAAAAAAATTCACATAGCTCTCCAATAAACACTAAAAATCCCACCACCACCAAAAAAACAATAGTCCATTCAGACAGAACATAAGTTATCACAGTATGGGAAACTGCAAGCAATTTGAACTTCTATCAGAACATATCCATATATCATTATATTTACATCAAAATAACTTAGCGGTTATAGAACTCTTTTTTTATTTTTCAGTCACATTGTGACTGGTCTTCTACAAGCTAATCCAAACTGGCAGAACTGGCATGTCTTCAATCATTTGAATTGGATTTATATGCCAGTAACTTTGAAAATAAACAACTAATGGTGTGTGAATCTTCAATTTTTCTGATTTTTTTTTTTTTAATGGATTTGGGGATTTTCTGTAAACATACAATATGACTGTCAACCACCTTCAAAGTTTTTCTTCCTTTATAGTAGAGGACAAATTTTATGTGTGAATAAATTTAGCAATATCTTTTATGATATTATTATTAGATTATATGAAATCTGATTTTCCCTAACTGATCTGAAGTTGCCTAAGTTCTTTCTTTTAATTTGTTTGCTCTAGACTTAGTTTTAAAGAGTCATACATTATAGCATAATAATTTGGAGGTACAGACCATTAGCCACTTTTAACAGTACAGGTTGAAAATTTTACATAAAGATTCAAAATATTAACAGAATCCCATAAATCCCAAATATAACTATTTTATTCTATTCATTTCAAACATTGTTTAGATTTCTTTCCATGAAAGAAAAGACTGAATGGAATAATTTGCAGACCATAAGCTTACATAAAGAGACAGCAACAGCTGAAGCATCTTTTGTTCGTTTCACTTGGAGGTCAGAGGGGTATGGCAACATTTAGATAACAATCTGTCAAAACTACCATAATTCAGATACTTTTATCCTCCAAAAACCTACTCTTTTTTCCCCCAGGCCACTTAAAATAAGTGGAGATTAAACCAGCTAAACTGTTCCATGTACCAACAGATCCTTGGTTTGTGGGCTTGGTGTTTCTCAGCTTTGATGGATTATTATTTCCTTCTAAAGACAGCAAGAAACTGCATCACTTTTTGGAGATTAACAGGGTGTGAGAAGAAGATGACAGTAACACAGTGAAATCCTGTCTTCATGATGTAAGAAAGAGATCATCTACACATCTAATTAAATCAAGAATTTCACACAGAAAGTTAAGCTCCAGAAGAACTTGGTAATTTACTTCAGTAATTTAAGTAAGAAGAATTCAGTAGGAAAAGACTTCCTGCCTGGCCGACAACCTCAGGTTGAACACCCTACAGTTCAAGCAGTTACTTCAGAATCGCAGCCGTCCTTCCTGGCTGCTTGATACAGACACTGAGATAGTCATTCTCCATTAGCCCTCTGACAACCTTTCTTCTCGAGCATATGAATGTCAACATAAACAGGTTGGGTTTTTTCTTACGACAGGTACATTTTACAGCAAGAATAGCAGTTTGTACACCTTATAAACAAATCTGGAAATTACTTTTCTATAGTTTATTTCTGGTTACTAAAAGAAAAGTCAGAATATTAATGCAGGTGATCTACTAAACAGCACTCATTGTAAAATAATCTGCCAATTGATAGAAATCAAATTATTCTTCTTTTATACATTTATTAAATATGATCTGAGGAAATTATAAATAATGTTTTTTTTTATTAAAAAAGTACACAGAAAAAAAAAAAAAAGCAGCCCATGGTGAATGGAAAACACTTTTAAGGTTACAGATGTATATATATATATACACACACACATAAATACACACACACACACATATATATATGTGCATATAATTGAGGCATTCAAAACTCCTTGGACTTACTGCAAGAGATATTCTTCTTACATTATCTTTTCTTATTAAGGAATAAATACCAAGATTCTTGAAAATAGTATCTACACCTAGATACTTCTGAGAAAACTTTTTTCTTTTGTTAGCACTCAATATATAGTCTGCGTTATGCTGATGAAACCAACTCCCTTTAAAATTTACTATGTACATGTAACTGCAAACATAAAAAGACACAGGTACTTATGGTTCTTAAATGCCATTGAAACACTACATAAATATTGTATTTGAAATTCTGTTTAAAACAGTAGTTCCTGTGTAACAAAACACTAAGGCACAGGTAGTTGTGCTAGATTATAAATAAATAAATAAATGAAATTTTTAAATTATCAGTGATTTTAAAGCTATGCCAAGGCTAGGAACATTTGTTTCAATCATGCTACAAAACAGACAAGATGCTTTGATGAAATTTTAAGAAGACACAAAAACTCTGTGCTTAGAATGGAAGAGAAGAAATATATTTTTCACTTATTTCACAATAGTGCTACAAAATGGTTTGGTCCTTAACATCATCTCTCCATGCAGCCTGTATTAATGAACTAATCAGACCATACAATTAAATGAACAAGTATTGAATGCCTAAATTGCATTATGCACAAACTGGAATGGACATTATTTTTTCAACAACTATTCAAGTATCCTTTCTTTCTTTCTTCATAATATCCAGCAGTATTCACACATTTTCTCAGACCCACCATTTTACTTTCTCTGCCTCTATGTACTAGTTTAGTTCAAAAGTCAGCAAAAGCAATATTGCAAGATGAGGATTTTTATTTTTTCACTAATGAAAGACCATGTATTTACCTTCTGCAAGCATGTCTGGCACATCTGCTTGGTATCTAGGCCCCACTCTGATTTCTCCCTTGTCTGCTAAAAGCGTTTTCAGTGATGGATCATACACCAGTGAATAAAAAAAAGTATCCTAAAAAAGAAGACATATTTGCAACAGCATAATGGGTTTTTTAATTGGGTTTTTTAAACCTGTAACACCTTCCTTTTGGAAATTTGCACACTTCATAGAACACAGGTTTGGTACATAAATTCTTTTTTTACAAAATACAGATGTTTCATGAATACTGTTAAATGGGTCATTGAAGCTTCTCTCATTCTTATGACTTATTTTAAAACTGAGCAATAATGAAAGATTCATACACAAAAAGACATCAATGGATTTGAAAAAATGTAATGTTAACATCTTTCTGAATTCAACATGTTTCCATTCATAAGCATGTCTAGTATACTGACTTTGCATAATAAATTAGTCTCAAAAACCATTAAACACTGTGTAAACCTTTTTCAGACAAAAAACTAGCACTGGCAAATCTGGTACAGTACTTCAAGTGCAGGGCAAGTCCTGTTTTCAGAAACATTTTTACCAATTATTGGTAGTTTTGGTGTAGAAGTTAAAAAATAAAGCCATGCTAATTTTAGTTTAAAACCACTATTTGTGTGATGTTTTATTAAGACATCCAAAGAAAAACCTGTTTATTCTGAAGGCATTTTGCACTATATTTTGCAATTATACTTCAAATTCTTGGGAAATTTTCTTTCCCTCTGATAAAGCTAAAATTTTTAAGTACTTTCTACCAGAAATGAAAGTCAAGGAAATACTTTCCATACAATAGGTAGAAAAAAAAAAGCGGCACATGAATTTTCCCTTAAGTATCCGCTCCAGGAAAACATCTGTATATTTTTCTTCTGTAATATAGTATATAAATTACTTAAAATTAATTATTTTCTACATACAAACCTATTAATAATAAACCCATCATTTAAGAGTGTATATTAATTTTTTATAAAATAAAATTTATTAAATCAATGTTTTCAACATCACAATTACATATTTTTTCTAACCTATCATTCAAGAAAATATTTTCAAAGTATTATTTGCCCATTTATTAAAAATAGAGGCGCAAAAGACTAAATCCATTACATTTACCCGAACAGAAATCATATATTACCTCTTTCTCCAGGTATGACAGCACAGATTCTGTCTCATTCAGAAGTGCAACACTGCATTTTCCCCTGCACAAACATAAGGAAGAATGGTTACTTTGTAAAAAGTAAAAATGGTTACTTTGTAAAAGCTCTCTAGATACACTTTAAACTTCTACACTAAAAATATAACAATATTACAATACACAAAAATGAACATTGCCATACTTTAGAGACACCAAAATTAACATCACAGCAACAAAATAAATGGCTGGACTGACCCATACATTCAAATACATTGGAATTTCACCAAACTAGGAAATAATTTCAGGAATGGAGAAACAAAGAAGGTGGAGAAGTACTATGGCAAACAATAAATACACATACAATTAATAAAAAGGTCTCCATCAATGAAACATCAGCTCCAAGTGACTTACTTCCAGTAAGTTCAGTGCCTAATATGAAAACAAATAACCTGAACTAGAAAGAATATAAGGTTTTACATGAATTTTACATAAAATAAAGTGCTTTTCTCTTTTGAAAATTCTAGTAATTTCTTCTATGACCACATTTCTTTGCAGGTTCCTGTTACTCAGCAGCAGTACAGACCTGCCCATGTGTAACATCTGTAGATAAAACAATGGGAATTTGACCCCACTACCCCCACACCCCTTTCTCATTCCCTTGTCCCCCAGCACTGCCTTGGCCTCAAATTCCTGTCCCTGGCTCCTCTGAAAATAATCTGCAGAATTATTTTTAACAAATGGTATTTTAAAGAAACACACATGGATGTGGATGAAAAATGTTAAGTGTGCTGACTCATCTTGCTAGCAACTGGCATTTTTATGTTATAATTTGCAACCAAACTACCATTATATGTATATTATTATAATATATATCTATTGCACTTTACATACAACACCTTGTATTTCATGCACCTAACCTTCAGTTTAGTTGGTATTTACCAGGAGGTGCCAGTGGCCTTATACATATGGCTATTAAGACCTCTGCCCAGAACACTCATCTCTCACTTTCTCTCATGGAACAGACCAGCACACAAATATAGAAAGAATAATGGCTTGCAGAGACCTTCTTGATTTTGTATGGCCAGTATATTAATCAACTCTGAATCTTGTTAGAGCCCTTTTGCTATTCTACTGTATGGCCGGACTTTGTGAACACAGATTTGGGCAGGGCTCTCCCCACGTGGGTGTGCCCTTCCAGCCTGCACAGTGGATTTTTTAGGTGAGGCA
>JAWWEV010000115.1:24452055-24478484 GCA_035583235.1 Hafferia zeledoni | reverse complement strand
TACTGACTGGGGCTGACCCTGCTGAGCATCCGAGATGTGACAGGATGGGATGGCAGGGAGGCTTGAACTGCCAGGGGCCGGTCCCACTGAGACTCGAACTCAGGTCCTTGGGATTCAGAGTCCAGAGTGCTCTCCTTTACACCACAGGACTGCCCCTCTTGATTATAAGATAACACCAAAATAGGTATTGTAAAAACCTGCTGTGTCAGTGAACACCAACTGCTAAGCTCAACCAGAAACACTGGATGCCAGTTGCTAAGGGCTGATCACTAAGAGAACATACCCAGCAAATATTTTATTCATTGCCACTGCACATCCTGGGAAAGGGGGTTAAGCCACACCTTAAGTCTGCAGTACATAACCACCTAAAATTCTCTTCTTTGCTGTATCTGTCAGGAGAACCACACCACCAAAGAAAAATGGTGCAAAGATGAGCAAGAAAAATCTAAGCACAATACAGAAGAGTAGAAGGAAAGCCTTCTGAAGTAGGAAACCTCCACTGTACCCATCATGTCTTTGAAGGTTTCTTTGAAATTTTTGGCCTTGATTATTCCAGAACATTCACTTCTAAAAATTAATTAAATGTTGTACCATGAAGTCAGTTTTTCAACTTTTAGTGTTTAGTTGGTGTCATTTTTAGAGTAAAAGGCTAAACAGAAGGAGTTACCTTTCCAGTCTGCTTCTATTCCATACACCTCTAGAATGCTCTCTCTTCATTACAGCCTACCCTTGTTTAACTCCATTTACTCCAGACGTGTTCATTGTTTCACTGCCATCACAACTGCAAGAGTATTTTATTAACTGACCTCAGACTTTGTTGCTGGTAATTCAAAAAATTAATTTTATTTCATTAAGAGGTGAGCTTAATTCCTCCATCATGTTTTTTAAGTGAGTGAATTTCTATCTGCTGCTACACTCTCTGAACAGCATATTAACCATTTAATGGCTGGAGTCACACAGAGGTAACATTTTGCATGCATATATGACCTCTCACATGCATCAACTATTCTCAAAGACAACACTAGACATACAGTAGTAGATACCATACTAAAAGAAAACCATAACCACAAACAAAAACAAAACAATAAAACCCAAACCCACCAAAAAACTACAACCAAACAAGCAAACAAAAACACTAAAAATCTCACATTTGAAAAGAGGTAAATTACAGATTTTTTTCCAGTTTTGACTCTCTATATTACAGTTACCAGTTCCTATAACCTAAAAACCTGCAATACTTACTACAAATGATTTAGAATCTTTACCAAATGCATAAAAGCCTACTGTTTATAGATCTCCTCTCTTTTTTCACCATCAAAGGAAAATCTTATCTAGTTGCAAATGGTCTACTGGGTTGAACGAAGCATCTAGTTCATTACATTGTCTTCAGCATCTCCAATCATGGATGCTGAGGAAATTACTTAAGTGAATATTGATTTCCAGTGATATTCCCCTTAATATTCTCCAACCAGCACTGCACTTTTCACCTTTTGTTCCAATATTAATAATCAAAACGCCCCGGAGAAAACATTAATGTTTAAACTACATTGCAACAAGTCTTGGGAGTTCTTTCTCTAAGGCATGTATTTGAAAACCCAGAGCTTCTCTGGATTTAAACATAAAATATTTTCCTCCTCACAGTGTTCTGGAACTTTGTTTATTAATGTTTTTAAACAATTTCGGATAATTGGGACAGATGGAACTATATCAAATAAGTAGTCAAAGTAACAGGATAAACTCTGACTGTTCTAAACTAGGCAGAGAAAAGAAAGGGGGAGCTAGCTACCTACAAAAGCAAATGAAAGAGTATGTACACTGCATTTACCAGATTATAAAATCAATTACACGCCAAAATAAAATACTCACTTTGCAAAGACAGTAGGATTTCTGGAAGTTTTGAGTATTATTTAGACTGGTAGTATACAATGCCATAGTTTCATTATTCTGTTGGAGTCTCCTGACTGAAATGTGTCATAAAACTGAACAAAACTGAGGTTAAAATGAAAGAATTACTCAGATTTTCAGAAATAATATATAAATAAGTGGAGAGCTATCCACTATTTTTTTCACATGTGAAACCTTCTTCCTCTTATGTGACTCTGATTCTCTGATTTAAGTTGTATTCCTCCATCAAGCAGCAGTTTTGACTTAGCTGCTATCATCAGGGTGAATTACAAGAAAATAGCATCAGAAAGCCACGATGTTAAGATGACATGTCTGGTTTTAACCTTTCTCTCAAATTAAAAATATTCAGAAAAATTGTTTTTACTTTCTACAGATTTAGGTAAAATTTGTCTTGCATGAATGTTGAGGGAAAATTTCAGCAACCTCAGCAATTCACAAATAACAGTAAACAAAAAAATAACTTAGCTTTTATACCTTCACTTACAATTCAATTCTGATGAGACTAAGATGTGCCTTTAGAATTCTTTCTACCCTTGTGTTTAAAGTGGTCACAAACAAAAAGTTGTTCCATAGAGCTGACAATGCCTACAAAACTTGTAATATTATTAAATCAGCCAGCAACAAAAATTAATTTAATGATCTTGCAGTAAAAGGGGACAACAAAGCTTGGCTATATATGGTCATGGTATTACCTGCCTCTATCATATAAACAACTCAAATGCTTTTCCTGTTCTAGTAACCAGAGCCACAACTCTCAACTTCTTTCTTTAAAGCATTAATCATGTGAAAGCTCTTTTCATATGCTACACATTCCTTCACTCTCATTTGTTAGAAGCCCTTGGCTGTTTGTAATTTTTTTTTTATTTTTTTTTTTTTTTAATGTTTCAGGTGACTGCACCAGTGGGTTGACAATTCCTGATCATTTACACCCATCAGCTAAGGGATGCCTGACAAGCTATTTCTCCACGCCCACAACCTCGTTCCATACCTCAGGGAAGCCCTTCTGTTACAATGTAGAAATGAGACACACACACTCCCCACGAAAAAAAGCTACTTTGGAAAAAATGCCTCAATGATTTTGTAGGAAACGTTTCTTCAACAGCCCCAGCAAGAAAGCCAGGCACGTACAGTCCCAAAAGCCAAACACTAATCATCTACAAACAAAACTGCAAAGCACAGAGGTGCTACTGAAGATTACAGGGAAATGGGAAGATATACTGATCATCATGGTAGAAGTCTCAGTGCCGTGAACATAAGGATTTATATTCCCTCCTCCCTGTTTTAGGGAGCTATTTTTCATGGGGAGGTGAGGGGACTGTTGTGAGACTCTCTTAAGTAAGACAACACTCCATGTGAGATGTCAGTATGTGAGTCCTGAAGGAGAGATTTCAGAGAGTAAGCAGAGGTAGGAGCTAATAGAGCTTGAAAACTAATGACAAAATGTGCCACATTTCAGTGAGACCCAACAGAGAAATGAAAAACATGTGAAAATGTATTTCAGACAAGACTGTGACAATAATCAATATTTAGAACAGAAAAGTACAAGACTGCCCTTACTAACCTGTTCCAATGAAGACAAAAAGATGATGATAACCAGCTCAAAAATTGAAGCAGCATGAAAAAAGTTGTACTAAGGCTATTATACAAGACAATGTTATGAAAATATTTCATTATAGCCTGGTTAAGCAACCATGAGTTTTTCCTTAAAGTGATCAGAAATATAGATTAAAGTCTTTATCGAAATTTTAAAAAGCTGATGCAAACACTTATATTTTAAAACTATCAAAATGAATCAAAGTAACAGCAACTGTTTCATCTTTTAAAGTCCCTGTTCGTTTCAGCACAGCCCTAACTTTTAAACGAGTGGAAACCTCTACAATTCCTGTTCTGCTGCTTTGGAGGCTCTTTCTTCATGTTTTCACAGACGAATAAATAGAACAGCTCATGAGATACAAATCTTAGATTTCTTGGAACAGGAGGCATGCCAAAAAAATTACAGAAAGAAATTACAAGAAACATAACACTTGCTGCTTGTCAACCAGTACAAATGATAAGAGTGGAAAAGTCAACCCCATGGGTACGGTCTCATGCCATCCAGGTATCCTAACGGAATGTAGATGCAGCCTGGGTGACACTGATGCAGTGCAGGAACTCTAAGAACTCATTGCTGTGGGTTCACACCAAGTCAATGAAACCTGGTGTGTATGGGTAGTTCAGATACAACTGAAGAAAGGAAAAAGCACATGCAGGCATGCCCCCACAGACTGGGAAATAACAATTATTAATTGCCCTCCTGAACATGACAGAATTACATTGGGCAATTTTGTACAGATATACCAGTTGTAGCTTGACGATCTGCACTAAGAAATGTTAGTCTCTCAGTTGAAATGTGGAACATGGAAGCATGAGTCACAAGCTAGACAGTCTGAGAACAAAATAACAGGAAAGAATATTAGGAAATATTATGCTTGTGAGAAAAATCTGATTTGATTTTAGCATATGCTGTTACTTCAATGACAATCAGAGATTAAACTAAAAAGATGCATAATGAAGAGGGGTAGAAAGGAGCAGGTGCAGGAGCAGGTGTAGGAGTAAAACGGGAGGAACCTTCCCCATATTCAGCACACAGGAAAAAAAGAGGGGGGAAAAGGTATAGATACTGAGTAAGGGAGGAGACAGGTTCCTTAAATAACAAGGCTTTTCCTGAACAGTCTTAAATGAAAGTGTTTTGAAGATTTCCAATCAAACATCCACTTTGAGCCAAGTTTTGATCCCTCACAAGCAGTCTAAATTGCAATGCTGATCATCAGACCACAAGGTAGGAACTGTGGAGTTCAAAGAGCTTCCCCAGCTATGGGAAACCAATACTAAGAGTACTCGTGCTTTTTACTTTAAAACACAGTGTAAGGGGCATAGAATGATGCCAAAAGACACATATCAATGTCTTTACCGTAATTCCAAGTTCTCAAGGTTGCAAAGAGATTAACAACTATGGAGCAAGCTATTGCATAACACTGAAAACGAGAAAATAAAATCATCATGATAGTGATTTAAATCTGCAACAAATCCCTAACTACAGTTTAACTTCTAAAATATTCAACCAATACCTAGAATTGACAAAAATAGCCACATTGTATTGGTTCATACTTAATTGGCTTGAGTAGTCTTTGTTCACTTACAGAGCCATCTCAAACATGAAAAAAGAAAACAAACAAAAAACATCTGATAGGTTACGGTTACTGGGATCTATGTCTCTGACAAATAATACCAATCTCCAAAAGAGTACAAGATTGCGTATCCGTGGCCAAAAGATAAATCTATAAACTTGGTATTACCTGATTAACACACTCTTGATTAAATAAAATTAAAAGCAGAATGCATTGCAAATTGATTTATGCACATCTAAATGAGGTAGTAAAATTTAGATGTGCCTGTCATCTAAACAAATGCATAGATAATATGCATGGCCCATGGTTTTTACACTGCACATGTATTTTAGTAAAAAAATTCACAGTTTTAAACTTAATTAGAGATGGAGGGTTGATTTTGAGCACTCCAAATTGGTAAGAGTTACAGATAGTCTCTTGGAGTAATCATGCACAACTGGCATGGACCTAAAAGTAATTAAAAGGTAAATACTTTCTTGGCTTGGGCACAGTATTGTAGGAAACTCAAGACTGATATTTTTTTTCTCTAGGGATTAATTCATGTCAAAAAGGAAAAAAAATATATATATATTTTAGCACAGCTGCAGCGATGCCTATGAATTGAACAAAACCACAGAAGGCTGGTTAAGAACAATCTTTCATACAATCATGAAATCGTTTAGATTGGAAAAGACCTTTAAGATCACCAAGTCCCTTAGAAGGTCAGAAGCAATAAATGTCACTCCATGCAACTGCACTTAAAAGTTTTGCACCATATGAAAGGCTCCTGCTTCCACCAATAAATTCACTTTTTCAACACTGCTTCTATTACTGGCTATTGACCACATCTGAAAACAGATTCTGGCCTAGATCAAATTTTTATCATAGTTCATGTCAGAATATTTCAAATTCCACTAGAAAAGAAAAAAAAAAAAAAAGAAAAATAATTAGATACGCTTCCAAAGTCCCTTTGCTCTAAATAAACTCAATCCAGAAAGGAACACCTCACTCAACAATCAAAATGATCAAGTAAGGACATGTCTATGAAAAGCAAATTCACTCCCTATCCAATCTGATTTATGCCAGAAAATAGATCAGGCTCATAAGGCTCACAGCAATCATTTTAAAAGTAGCTAAAATTTGTATCACATGGTTTTACACACACACAGACATATGAAGTATGTGAATGAACACACACACAGACACTGTATGGCAAAAGCTTCTAGGTTGCCACGACTGCCAAAACCAGAAATCCTGAGGTAATACCACTAAATTCTAAGGTGCCCTGTCTTGAAAAGTAACATTTCTTCTATAATATGACTGTCTTGATCTTTAGATCATTTGTTGTGTTTCAAGTGAAGGAATCCCACGTTCAGAAAAAAAAGAGTATTTCTTAGTTGTTTGAAGTATCAATATTAGTGAGCCCTGATGAGATCATGAAGATGAAAGAACAGCAAAAGAAGAAAGGTGCATGACTGAGTCATTTGTAACACATTTAAAAAGCATCACATTCTTACAGTTTGCATGTTCTTATAAACTGCACATTCTTATGCTACTTTTTCTGATGTATCTACAAAGTGGTACCAATCAAAGTTACTTCAGTCTACCCAGCAGCAAGGGTATTAAGAACCAAAAAATACTCAGAAACACCAAAATAACAAAAAAAAACCCAACCCCAAAACCACACACAACCCCACACACACACCAAAACCCTCCCCCAAAAATAACCAAACAAAACCACACACACACAAAAAAACCAAAATAAAATCCCCATCGCCAAATACATAATCAAGACCAACAAAACACCAAACAAAAAAAAAATTGGACATTGTATTCCAGACTGCATCACTGACCAGAATAATGTCAGAAGAGGGAAAACAAGATTCTTACAGCTTGATACTTTAGAAATTTAAGTACGCTTTTTTTGGTACTCTCACATGTAAAAATATGCAGAGGCTCCAAATCTCTCAATAAAAATTAAAGAACTCTTCTCATGATCAGACTATTTGGATGCCCTTTTTAATGTCACACTTGCACAGGCATTCTGAAAAGATATTCACATCCTGCCCAATCATAATAATGAGTTTTTAATAAAATTATCTTATGCAATCATGTCCTTTAAAAGGCGTATGAAGTCCTTTCTGTGTTGGAACAGAAGTAATAAACCACATCAAGAGCATCTTAAGATAGTTTGGGGGTTTCCTTTTTTGTCTTTTGTTTGTCAGGTTTTTTTAAACAAAGGGTGTGTATGAGGAGATTTCAGAATCAAAGCTCAGAAAGTTTCTCTGAATTAAAGGCCACAGGTACACAGAAAACTTGAATTTGCTGTTTATGTCAAACAGCAATTTTAACCCTCTAAAGAGCATAAAAGACAGTTCATCCTATGGGAATTTGAATAAAAATTCTCCACTAAAGTTTAGGGCATAGATTTATGAGTTATTTGAACAATCTGCATGATTACCAACATCCACATAACACAGAGGTATCACACACAGCCATATTGAGCACAGAAATCAAGCTCAGCAAGAATTTCAGCATCTTGAAATTGTGTCCGAGAAAAGCAAAAAAAGTACTAAGTGACAAAAGTCTCTAAGAGGAAACAAAAAAATTATGTCTGTATAGATTTATTTTGCACTTACCAGAAAAGAAAAAAAAAACAAACCAACAACAAAAACAAACAAACAAAAAAAAAACACACAACAAAGTGGTTACATAATTAGTAACTGTTAAAACTTTCACGAATATGGTAAATTATCTACCACTTGAATATTTTTCAGCCAAGCATGGACTTCTCCCTGCAATATACAATTTAATGCAAGCAGAAACAGCTGGGATCACATCAGTAGTCACTGCACATAATTGTGTGGTCTGAATTAGATAAAAGAACAACTAAAGAGGTCATTACAATCTCATATAATTCTTCTTTCATCCCAGGGTAGGATTTTTAAAACCTGTATTCAAATTCTAACATCACAAATTTTCTTGAAAAAAGTAAATTAGTAAATTAAATTTAGTGAATTTAATTTTTATTTACTCTAGACAGGCTTTTGACAAAGTAGTGGCTTATTCTTTAACCCTAACAAAATCCTACATAATTGTATCAACTAATTTACCAATATGACAGCACCTAAATATAATTGTATTTGAAACCCTCTTTCCCATTCAAAAATGGCCACCACTCTGAAATTCTTCTCCATTCTCAAGCTGTTTGGACTTTAGTCAAATAGTCTGTATATAAGTCTCTTTACTTTGAATAAATGAAAAAAGAAAAATTAATTTTTTTTTTAATTTTGCTGTGTGTGGGGGTTGTTCTTACAGTGTAAAGCAGCCCAAAATATTACCTGATTTTATCATGACATCTGAGAAGATTGACCTATGTGTGCTTTCCAAATACTTAAAAGTATTATAAAAAAGATAATAATAATGAACCAACAGAAAAAACCCACAACCCCAAGACTGAAACACAGTTGTTAGCAAACAAGAACTAAGTAAAAATACTGAAAATGGTAAGAGGAATTCTGATGGATATATAAATTCTTCTACACAACTCATGTAAGTATTAAATTTAAGAGCAATTACAAAAGAATTTAGAAGTCAATGCAATCTTTATAACAATCTAAACACATTTAACATCTATTAGCTCTTGAGAGCTTAAGAATAAAATAAAAAAATAAATTTAAAGCCCAAGTCACAAGTCAGACAACTAAGTGCATCTCCAGCAAGATACCAATTTGCAGATGTTTATATAAAGGACTCCTTTTTATCATGTACTAAGTTTTATAGTGAATTTTACAACAATGGCAAACAATTTCAACTTTTGGACAACTTTCAACATTTTTCCCCCCTTTGCCTTCTCATGCCTTTCCAAAATGCTGAATTTGGTAATGCTCAAATCTCTGAAAACCCAAGTTACAAGTACACAGCACTGGCTCAACTCAGCCCCTCCCTCTCTAGGCCTGGCATTGCTTACAGGAGCCATCTGGATGAATTCTGGGAGCATTTACTGCATGACATTATGAAGGAGAGTGGCTCTGAGTCTGGTTGGCACTGTAACTGTTACAAGGACATGTGGGGATTACACAGCCTGGCAAAACTGCACCTGTAACACGCAGGGATTAGGAAGGAAGGAGATAATCCACTGGAGGGGTGTTAACTGACCTCACGCTTTTGAGCAGACAGAGGAGACAATAGTTTCACTTATAACTTGAAAAGTAGGCACCAAAGAACAAACCTTGTCTTTGATCCCCAGACTGGTACATCAACTTGTACTGTTCCACACACCATGACTCCAGAACGGTGCTGCACTGAGCTAGACAGTTACACCTTCTTAAATACATTCCACTGCAAGATAACTCTCCCCGAGGCAGCATTGTCATGTTTCATTACTTGCTTCTAATTCTTTTATAAATTTGGATTATTTTTTTTTATGCCAAAACTTATGCCTCTCCCTAAAGTTACTGAAATGGCATAGTGACACCTAATGTAAAAGGGAAACAAGATGAAACCTAAAAAAAATCCCAGTACTTCTAGGAAAACAAATGACATATCAAAAAGTTACATATAATATATATAGCAAAATCAAAAGCATCAGAATAAGGAATGAAACAGTTTAATATTTTCATTAATATGAATATGATTTTAACAAGTCTACAGATGATATTAAACTGGATTTGTTCACTCTTAAGGTATAAGAACTAAAGGCGAAACTTCTACTGCTGTGTCCAATTACCTCATGAAAAGATAGGTAACTAAAACAGAGCCAGGCTCCTTTCAAAGAAGCACAGTGATAAGACACAAGGTAGTAGACAGTAAGTTTCAATAAGTGAAATCCCAAGTCGATGACAAGGAAAAAAATTTCAGAATGACAGTTGTCAAACACTGAAACAGACACCCAGGAAGGCTGTGAAATCTTCATGCTTGGATATTCTGGAGTACTGATGGGAGAAAGTTGGAAGAGTAACACCCTCACAATACTTCCATCCTCTGTAGTGGAAAAGCTAACTAATAAAAGTAATGAAAACTACTGAGAATCAGAATGTGAAGGTTAGTAAGTTAAAAAGCTAAATAAGAAATACTTTGCAGTGTATTTTCCTTCTTGTTTCTTTTTAAAACAGAGTTAAGATTCATAAAACAACATTAGTCTACAAGTTTGTTCCAGAATTTGCCTGGTAAAGGTCTTAGTAACACATGACAGCTCAGCCCTACAACATTCATCTGTTCTGAAAAGTAGATGCAAGTCATCACTCTGCATTTGCCTGCTGTGCTGTGCAGTATATACTATGCATTCATGTGTTTTTCTGCCTTCTCTGCGAAGTATGTACTGGAGAACCTCCATTGTATTTGCTCTCTGAGTTGTGAGATGAGAAGACATTTACAATACTTCTTCTATGTAATCTTCCCTCTGCAAAGAGGATACCTTATTTCGATATCTAAATGTCAAAGTAAGTAAAAGAAACTGCACAGGATTATTATCCCCATGCTATAGTTGGAGCAGCAGAGAATTGACAGTTAAATGACTTTCTCAAAGTCAGAACAAGTAGCTGAATCAAGCACAGGAAATTAACACAAAAATTTCCAACTTGCACTTTTTGTGTTGTCAGTGAGAGAGATAAGCAGCACATCTGCCAATAAGAGAGAATGTACATATGTACATACAAAGTGTTTCTCCTCTTGGATAGTATATACTTTTTTTTGGTAGCTTCTAGACATTCATGGTTTTAAAGAGTTGAGGGGAGCTGGATATAATAAGGAAATGAAAATTCCTTCAGAATGCAATGTAAGAAGCCTTGTTTCACACTTAACTACACTCCTCCTTGTCACTGTGCTCCTTTGTACCAACATAACAACAACAACAAAAAATCTTTCTTGACTGTTAAATAGGAGATGACATGAGTATTTGCATCATTTACAGACAGAAGCCAACAAATCCTTTTTGAGCTTTAGCAAGCTTCTTTCTACACTAGCATTAGGGCAATTTAAAACAATATTTGAAATGCTTCTGCAACATTTAGCCAAAGAATCGTGACTTCTTCACACTTACTGAATAAGATGGGGTAATTTTATCTTTACATGTGTGCAGCCCTAAACTGCAGATCTGACCACTCAGTCACTGCCTCCTTTCCAAACCCATCTGCAATTTCACTGGCAAGACAAAATGGCCAAAGTTCCCTTGGCCAGAAGATTAAAAAAAAGGAACTCTTCCAAAGTAGTAACAGATTGATTTTATACCAAATTATCAATTGTTGCTCTATCTGGCAAGCCAGAGCTCTGAGATTCTTGCCCCTTCTAGGGCTCAAACATCAAGCAACAGAAGGAAAAACCAAAGACACTTCAAAGCAGTTCATGGGACAACCTGACACAACTCAGGTAAGATCAATCACAGCCTTCTGCAAGACAAAGGCTGACGTGTTCAAGCAGGTGGGCTACTGGCAGGCAATCCATCCCAGCAGAACACACAGACAAATTGTATTTGCTGCATCTTACCTGATATGTGTTGCCGGAAGGGACTCATACTGCCGAGAAAGGAAAAGCTCTCTGTGCTTCAACTGATGTTTCTGTTTATCAGTCAAATCAACCTCAATTGTAGTTTCAGACTCTTCTTCAACTTCTTCTGCAGAGAAGCAGAGCGTAGGTCGAAATTAACTCTGTTGCATAACATCATTGCAGCCATTTCACTTGACATCCCCCCACCCCTTAGCAACCTCCTTTAGTATTTCAAATAAAAGATGAGTTTAACAAGACTACAGTTTATGTAACTTGACAGAATATTAAGTATTTTGAATTATACACTTCTACTTTAACTCTTTAAAAAACTATGCTCCTTTCCTACTGTACTATGTATTGATGTCTTTCACACAGTTTAAGAACAATCCTGATATTACTCATTCTTTTTTTCAGCTTCTTTTATCTGTTTTTCTTGCTTGCTTGCTGACTAGTTCTGGTTTTGATTTTCTGTTGCTAATATTACTACTACTAAAACTTCCATAGAAGTCCTGGGGAAAAGCACACTTTCTGTGAACAGAAATTTACTAAACACAACTGAAGCCTAAGACTGCAAATCAGAGTCTAAGAAAATTGAGAAAGCCCACTGTCTTCCATTATATCAACCTTATTTAGACATTGACAACAAATGCAGTGTATTTTCATATTTAAATAAGATTTGAAATTATTTCTATTTTAAGAAAGACAAGAAGAAATAAAAGTAGATACTGGAAGGAATCACATCCAGAGTTAAAGAGTAACGTTCATGGTGCTTAGTAACATATAATACAATGACAGGCTCCTCAAAACAGCTACCCTGAGATCTTAATGGCTAAAATCTGCCTTCCTAGTGGACTCTTCGGACATGAGGAACTTGAATCTGTACTTCCTCTAGCATCTCAGAAAGGGCAAAAAGTCTCTCTGAATAATGGATGCAAAAATACAGACCCTTTAATAACTTCTCTAAGGTTCAGCAATTTTCTACCTGGCAAATTATCCATCACCTGCAAAAGTAAGTGTACTTTACAAAATACTTCTCAGAAAATAAACAACAGAAACTCAGAATTGAGGTAGTACTTCATGTAACTACCTACAACAGATGACATCATCTGCTCTACCAATAATAACCATTTTTACAACCAACCTACAGACACTATTTCAAAATGAAGCCTGCCTGCATCCTCATGGCAACCACAGTTCTCTCCAAATGCAACATTACTATTTTTTTTTAATCATGTCTCTGCGTAGCTCATTCCAATTCTAATAGTTCTTTCCACAAAAGTAATATAACAACACATCCTGATATAACCAGTTGCTTCAAACCCAATTCCATTTACTTTAAGTCTATCTTGCTGTAGACACCTCCATCCCCCTCCTTGTTTTGGCATGTTTTGTGGAGAGATGGAAGAAGAAAAACAAAAATGAAAATAAGAATTGCTCCCAGAATCACTTGACAGCCCAAAGCCTCACATGACACATATAAAGGTTCAAGTCAGACCATAACTCAGTTCAGAATTATTCTGGCATCTATAATACTGACAATAAATAAAGATTAAAAAAAAAGAAATCTGTGCCTAGGCAAAGCATTTTTTTCTCAATTAGGCAAGTAATTCAATTAAAAAATAGAATTTAATGTTAAAAGGTTTATGTTTGTGCTGGTTTGGGCTGAGATCGAGTTAATTTTCTCCACAGTGGCAGTATAGGACTGTGTTTTGGATTTGTGCTGAAAACAGTGTTGATAACAGAGAGATTCTTTTGCTGTTGCTGAGAAGGTCTTACTCAGCGCCAGCACCTTTTCTGCTCCTCATAACACCTCACCAGCAATGAGGCTGAGAGGGCACAAGGAATTGGGAAGGTGACAGAGCGAGGACAACTGATCAAAGGGATGTCCCATACCATATGGCATCATGCTGAGGGAAAAGAAGAGGGAAGGGGGGATGTTTGGAGTGATGATGTTTTGTCTTCCCAAGTCACCGTTATGCGTGACAAACCCCGGCTGTCCTGGAGATGGTTGAACGCCTGCCTGCCCATGGGAAGTGGTGAGTTAACTCCTTGTTTTGCTTTGTTTGCTAATTTCAGTTCTCTCCCCCATTCCACCAGGGGTAGTGAGTGAACACTTGTGTGGTGTTTAGTTTCCGGATGGGGTTAAACCACACCAATGTTTGCTGCAATTAATTTCTATAACTGCTTATTACAGTAAGAGACCACTACAAGCTACGTTTCTATTTCAAAGTTCAAGCATGAATATTTCTTCTGCTTGCTTTGTTTTTGGTTTTTTTTTTTTCTAAATAATATAGGCATGCAAACACATGGCCAGACACGGAACAGTTCCATCCACTCAACAGAATTTACCATCAGGATAATTTTACAACTTTCTTCTTTAGCGTTATAATAGAAAACCAACTCTAACAGTAGTATTAGTAAAACAGTAGTTTAGTAAAGCAAGAAATAGTTTGTCCCAGCAGTGAAACAAACCCGTACCAGAAAAGGAAACACTGGAGAGCATGGAGAAGTGAGAAAGCTAAATATGCTGGATGGCATTACAAAGAACTCTGCATCTGAAGAAACCTTCAGATAGCTGCCTTTGAACTAGGTTTTTGCACAGATCAGGCCTTAACACCTGTTAGAAGGAAAATGGTAACAAACTTGCAGTAGTTTTAGAGATCTCTTCATGTTTCCTGCTTGAATTGTAGGACATGTAAAAATTAATTGCCATTCAAGGAGAGATTATTCCTATGAAAAGGACTAAAATGGAAGGTACCTAAAGGAAATCAAAAAGTATCACCAAGATAAGCACATTTCAGCACTTGGGAAGAGAAATAAAGCAATAGCTCAGAGTAAGCAAATATTTTAATGGAGCAATATGATGATGACATACACAGGACTCATTGTTCCATAATTAGAGAGAGAGAAAAAAATAATTTAAAATTGTTCAGCTTAATAATGTTTTGAAAGCCTTAGGTACGACTACAAAGATGAGTATAATCATTTTTCAAAAATGACACAATCCCCTTTAGGCCTTGAGCTAAGTTGAAGATGATGCTTTTTTTTGTAGTACTTTTCCTGGTTTACAAGAAATATTTAATTATTCAAAGGAAAAATCACAGATAGCAAAAGCAGACATCTCAAGTGACCTTTTAAAGCTTTTGGTCTATTAATTATACACAGGCCTTCTAATCATCAATTGCAAATATTTCCTTTGACCTTGAAAACCAGAGTCATCCAGAGGTACTTTCAGTGGTGATGCTGCAGAATTTCCCTTTTTCCTCTGATATAAGTAAGACTTAACTGACTCAGTCAAGCAATGGATACTGCGAAGAAATTGCAATCCTCGCTCATTTTACGTATGCACCATCACTTTTAAAAACACGATGAACTTTTTTCCCCTCTTCCATTTAATATGTGGGATTCGCTGTTAGAAAATGGTGGTATTAGTGAGCCTGAGAGAAGACAACTGGCCATGTCACCTAAACTTTGTATACAGTGTCTTTGTTTATAGTTATGTGATGACTCAAGCTTGCCCCTAGAAAGAACTGCTTGTTTTTACAACGAAAATGAAAATAAACTGAGGGCAAGTCTCTAGAAATACAATACTACTACTTAATATAAAATTCTTTTAAAACAACTTAAAAAATAAATCCTGAAATACATTCCAAGGTTTAAATGCAACTCCAACAACTGTATGGTTAACCATCAGCTAGCAAACAAGGTAAAGTCCTCTGACATACTACTCTTCCTTAACTAAGTCAAAATAACCCAGCATGTGCTCCCCTTGCCTACTACAATAGAAAATATGAGAGATTAGTTTAAACACTGAAGACTGTTCTCAGGGAGGAGGTGTAAATCTGAAGTATTAAAAAGGGGAGAAAGTTCTTCCTCTACTGCCACCAAACTGCTGACACTGTTCTTTTCAGCTAGAGGTTGAATCACAGGATTAGTCAGGAAGGGACCACAGTGCGTCATCTGCTCCGACCTCCCTTCTCAAGCAGGATCATCCTAGAGCACAAATCCATAGTACTGGAATCTGGAAATTCAACCAAAAATCGTGGAAACACAGAGTAATTCAGGCTGGAAGGGGTCTTAGGAGCTCTAGTACAAACTATTCCTCAAAGTAAGCTCAGCTGTGAGGTCAGCCCAGGTTACTCAGCATTTTATTCAGTTGAGTCTTGAAATTCTCAAAAGACAGAGACTACTTCTCCAGCACCTAGTCATGGTGAAAAAACTTATCCTTATATCTGATCCGAATCACTCCTGCTACAATTTAGTCACTACCAAGAGTCAACTCCCTCTTCTCTATTACCTCCCCCTAGGCACTGAGCATCCACCTCTTCTCCAAGTAGAACAAGCTCAATTCCTGTTGTCTCTCCTAGTAGGCAAGTGCCTGTGATGGTGGTTTTTGCTGAATGTGCTCCAATTTATCAGCCACTTTGCTGTATCAGGGGCCTAAAACCTGGATGCACTCCCTAGATGTGATGCAAGGAGTGCTGAATAATCAGGGAGGATAATCGCTTTTCACTAACCTACTGGCCATGCATCTGGTGATACAGTCCAGGATGTTGTTGGCCAACTCCCTCTGTTGCCAGGGAGTTGCTGTCTGCCAGCACCCTCAGGGCCTTTTCTGCAGAGCTGTTCCCCCAAGCCCCTCTGTTCTCAGCCCATATACCTGCCAGGAGCTTTTCCTTCCCAGGTGCAAGACTTGGCATTTGTCCCTGCTGAATATCTTCATATTCTTGACAGACTATTCCTCCTGCTTTCTAGGAATCCCTGAATACCAGCCCTTCCCTTGAGGCAGCCTATCAGCTGGTCATCCCCCCCAGCATTGTGTCACTTACAAAATGATGAGAGTGTAACACAGCCTGCTCCAGTCACTGATAAAGACAGGTCCCCATATAGATGCCCATGGGACTCTACACACAGTGTGAACCATTAACCAACCCCCTCTGACTTAGACCACACTATTATTTTTTATTCACCTAGTTGTCCCAGATTGATTCCAATTGCTTGGCCTGGTGGGTGTACCAAGAATCCTAGTGTTGGCGCAAAAGAAAAAAGCAGGAAAAAAAAGACAAACTGGGAAGATATGATGCAAAAAACCAAGACCACTCTCTTCAACAGCGGCATGGACTGACACTGAATTAAAATGGCAGAATACCCAATCCTATGGTGCATTAACTTTCTACCTCTTAAACTTAATTGTTTCCAATGTTGAAACCATATTGCATTTTAGATGCATCTGGCTTATGCAAGCTTAGATGGAAAGATTTAAATCACCACCACACTGTGTGGAGATACAGCAGTTTCATCAGGTTTGTTAAAATATCTTTAAAATTGTATTAGGTCAGAATTTCAAGTTCAAAGAATGCCATTAAACCTCACTTTCAGAAAAGATTCAATTTTTTTCCTTTCCTGTATACCTTTTTCTTTTACACTCAGTCCAAAAACCATACACATCATAGGTATCATCAACAACACATTTCTAAACCCACAGATAAAAAGCTGAGAATGCTGAAGACCAGCAAGTTTACCACACATCAAATGAAAGGTGGCTGCGCATAAGTCTCTCTTAAGCTTAGCTGGTTGTGGCAAAAACATCAAGTGTGCATTTGGTAGTTAGATGCTATGGCAGTAAGAATTATAAATATAGACTTTGGGGGAGAGGGAGTAAATCTATTTACTGCCAATTCAAGTACAAAATATAAACATTAAGTCTAACCATCTGAACAGTTCTATTCATACTGTGAATGAAGAGCTTTCTTAGGTGAGCAGTTGGCCAATTTGCTCATCTGCGTGTCGCTTCTTCCCACATGTTTCATTGTACTAACTTAGCTGTGATAGTTAACCTCCTAGTGCTGTAGTAAAGCCCTCTAATCAACTTTGTGAGCTAGACTATGCGTGGTTACACTAACAATTTGACTGAGGAAGCATTACCCAAAGCGGAATAAATTAGCTTTACTTACACCACGTCCCTTAGTACAATGTTCAGATGGTTGTTTAAACCCATAGCATCAATTCGATATTTGCTGTTACTTTCAGACAGGATAAGAAATCCAAAGCAGTTTGCCTGGATGACAAGTCATTTAGACAGTGTATTACTATCTAAAGGATAAATCTGAACAATTCTGCAGGTAGGAAAAACAGACTGATCACTTGTATTTACAGGGAACAGGTCTACTTTTAATTGCTATTGGATAGCACAGATATACACATGGTCTCTAAGGGGTTACCCAGTTTTCTTACACAATTATCCAATTGATCCTCCCACACTACTCCATCATTATTTTTCTAAAGGAGGTCACAAAACAAAGAAATAACCACAGTACAACCATTAAGAACTAATATGCCACATCTACTCTCTAATAATAAAAATTATTTCTAAAATCACACAAAATGGTTTTTTGGGTACTTCCAAGTAGCATTTTACAATAATAATAATTCACAGGACAACAGTGATTTATAAGATTTATAACAGTGATTTTGCCTGTGGCAAAATTATTCGATGAAAACTATCACAGCTTTCATTACCATAAAACTCCGCCTTCCAAAACTTGATGGGTGAGGCTTTTTGATAACTGGTTTTAGAGATTTTTGAGAGTAAGGAGCTCATGGCTGGAAAGTGGGGAAGGGTTGCCTTCCTAAGAAGTGTGAATCATGATGTATTACATTAATAAACAGATCCTAATAAATTAAAGGGAAAATTAATGAATGCAAGAGCAAGCACAATTGTTTTTTTATTCAGCACTGCAAACTAGTTTATGAGAGCACTACAGAACAGAAGAGTCCCATAGAAGCAAGAAAACAACACACAGGCCATGGTGAAAGAACAGACAATTCTGTATCATAAACCTAAACCAGATTTTTTCCCTTTTACCTGGCTTCTGTATCACCTATTCAAATGTAAATTCTTCCAAATGAGAAAATATCCTGTTACAGGGCTCAAGATGTGTTTGGTCATGTGTACACTTGTATGAACTGCACCAAGCTCTTGCAGGATGTGTGAAGCAACACTCCTGTGCCATGCTTCCTTAAGCAGCTCATTCGTGGCAGCAAGCAGCAGACTCAAAATTGTACCACAGGCATTGCTATTTACAGTATGATGAATATTTTCAATGTCCAATAACTGGGATCCAGCTCATCAGCTGAATCAGAAGTCAATTAGTAGTTTTTCCAAAGTGTACATATGTTTAGAGTTGTGTGGGAAAAAAAGCAGAAAGTTTTAGTTCTACCCTCAAATCAAGGCTGGCAAACCCCTCATGAACAAAAATGCACATGGCAAATCTAACACTGCCCAAGAAGTAATTTTTAAATCTATCATCTGGCTCAAGAAATACAAACGCTATCTGTAACAATGTCATGTAACCTGCATGAATAATTATTACATCGGATTTTAAGAAAAGCGAGATATAGAATCATAGAATCAACTAGATTGGAAAAGACCTCTGAGATCAAGTCCAACCTTTGACCCAACATCATCCTGCCTACTAGACCACAGCACTGAATGCCACATCCAGTCTCTTCTTAAATACCTCCAGAGACAGTGACTTGATTCCCTCTCTGGGCAACCCATTCCAATGCCCTATCATTCTTTCTGTAAAGAACTTCTTTCTAATATCTAACCTAAATCTCTCCTAGTGCATCTTGAGACTGTGCCCTCTTGTCCTACTGCTGGTTGCCTGGGAGAAGAGACCAACCTCCACCTCACTACAACTTCCTTTCAGATAGTTGTAGAGAGTGATGGGTCTCCCCTGAGCCTCCTCTTCTCCAGGCTGAAGAACCCCAGCTCCCTCAGCCACTCTTCACTGGACTTGTGCTCCAGTCCCTTCACCAGCCTTGTTGCCCTTCTCTGGATCTGCTCCAGCACCTCAACATCCTTCCTAAACTGAGGGGCCCAGAACTGGACACAGTACTTGATGTGCGGCCTCACCAGTGCCAAGTACAGAGGAAGAATCATTTCCCAGGTCCTCCTGGCCACACAATTCCTCATACAGGCCATGACACCGCTGACCTTCTTGGCCACCTGGGCACACTGCTGGCTCATGTTGAGCTTCCTGTCAATCAGAACCCCCAGGTCCCTTTCTGCCTGGCTGTTCTCCAGCCACTCTGTGCTCAGCCTGTAGCACTGCATGGGGTTGTTGCGGCCAAAATGCAGGACCTGGCACTTGGTCTTGTTAAAACTGGATTCAGCCCATCTAACCACCCTGTCCAGGTCCCTCTGCAGAACCCTCCTAACCTCCAGCAGATTGACTTGATGTCATCTGCAAATTTGCTAATGGTGGTCTCAATCCCCTCATCTAGATCACCAATATTAAACAGGACTGAGCCCAACACTGATCCCTGGGGGACACCACTAGTGATGGCCAGACACCAGATGGATCACAGTTATGAGACAGATGCTATTACCAACTTCTCCCATCACTTAGATTTTCACCATTTCTATCTGAAACTCCTGATCATATCTTGTTAAAACAAGATTGTCTTTCCTTTAGCATATACAACAGGTCTGTGTGATCTAGTTGGATAACAAGTTGCACAGTTAGCTCTTCTTAAGGAAATGCAAAGTGCAAAGTGTAAATATATAAAAAATAATAAATGTATTATGTAGAGAACTAAGAAAATAAAAAATTTCTTATGTTTTCTGTAAGAACCCAAAGTCCAGGTTTAAGATCCACAGTGGCATTTTCTTTCACTGTGTGACAATAACCACAGAGTTTCAGAGATCTAAACTGCTTTTCTAACATTCAATTCACATCCTCAAAAGCCAGTAAACAGCTTTTCAAAATTTGTTGGCAGAGATGAAAAGGCACAGATTGTACAAGCACTTTCCTACCCCTACTCAGAATGGCATATGATTCTGCTTATAAAACACAAATTATTTATCTTTTACAGCATCTCCTTAAAGAAGGGCTGAATTTTGTTTCATTTTTTTTGCAGAAATTAAAGAAGAAGTAGGGAGAAAATAAAGAGAAAGGGGAAAAAAAAGAAAAAAAAGATTTGTATATCCCGTTCTTTACTAAACTTAATCAAGACACATTAAAGTTCTACGTGCGGGATTTGGAAACAAGAAGAATATTATCCAAGATAATGCCTGCTCAATGCCAACATGCTAAGAAAGCTTTTCTGTCTAGAGACCTGACAAGACAAGCAGGAAGAGGAGTTCATTCACTCTGATCATCTGTGTAAGACTGAAAAAGATCTTTTTTTTTCCCACCTTAAACTATGTTAGAGGTTTACCTTCTAGGATATATTATTTCCTTGATGCCTGTACAGTGATACTGAGATTATAGTTTACAGGAAGCATACATATGAACTGAGAAAAGTGTAAAGAGATATGAACATATGTATTACTTTAAATCATTAAAATCTTTTAGTTTATTAATTCTGATGTCAGGCAGAAAAATAAGCAAACAAAACAGTATAGGAACAAACATGACATTGAATTATCAAGTCAAATTTTAATACATATGTCATTATCATATTTTTTTCAAATAAATGGAAATAAAGGTCAGGTAAACCAATTAAGTTTTTCTTCTCTCAGTACTTTGCTTTGTAGACAACACGCTCGAATACTGTTTGTTGCATCAAGTCAAATACCAAAAATCATCACTTATTCACCTCAAACATGGTAAGTTGTCAGTATTCTGATTCTGGATTTTTTTTCCCATTTATTAAGAATTAAAATTAAAAATAAAAAAGAGAGGGGAGAGCATTATGACAATATTTGAAGCTAGTCTCCCTCTGAAGACAAATACAAATATAAAAGCTGTCCACATATCAAAACACTTTTTCTTGTATAATATTTGGCAACTGAGTCCTTGGCCGCTTGAGATGCTACTGAGAATAACAGTATCAGGATTTCACTCCTGACAGCAGCATCAGTCAAAGGATATGGCGTAAAAGGAGCTGTCACACAGCAAAGGGCCACAGTACCCTGTAGGAATAGGCTACAGGTCACTGACTCTGACAACATTAACGATTTTTACACTGGTTTAAGCCAAAACAAAGCTTCACTTTTAATACAGGAAACTGAATCCCTTCAGTGTTGCATGTCACTATCACAATCCTTCACAAATGAAAATTTAAGTCTATCATTCAGCATATCAAAAGTGGGAAAATAGCTAATACAGTTGTGCTGGTTTTCGATAGATGTTTAACGTGTTGTACAAGTAGAAAAGGCACACGCCCTCACATAACCCCTGGATGTATATGCATCCATAGTGCTCTACACATAGCCTGGCAACTGTGCAATCTGCACAGACAAGATGTGCTATGTACTATGATAAATCTCTAAACAGGTTTTGGATTCAGGCAGTTGGTGACAGTCAAAATGAACTACTTAGCTCCTTAAAGTCTTTTAGGAATTTTATAATGTAGAACAGGCTTTTACTTAGAAAAAAAATTGTGCCTTTTACCACTCAGACTTGTTTTGCTCATGGTAGTGATGTATTCCACATTATACAATACAATCTCTCTGCAAGGATCAGAATCATTTGTGTAGCACATCAAAATCATAATCAAAGGAGGCTCACACTACAAATCTTCACTTGATCAAAGAGGGTTACAAACAGTAGTTGAGGTGAAAACCAAGGTACTGATCAAACAGACAAATCACACTGCCAAATATCACAGCCACCCCAGCCACCCGTTCCATGTGGTTCAGGGCACGTCAAACAACATACACGGTAACTTTGAGTCCTGTTACTTGTGCACGCTACATTTCACAGAAAGAGAGTTTACAGACAAACCACACAAGTACTTTAGAGATTAATCTTATCTGCTACTTCTACCTAGTCCATAACACCTCACACCATATATATATGTATGCACACACTGAGCACTGCATGAATCAGCTTGGGAAGGAAGCACTACACTCATACTCACAGAGTGCCTCGCCCAAGCTAAAAAGCTCCACCTCTACCATCATGTGTGCAGTTATAAACATGTATGACTATCACCAATGGCAACTACTGCAGACTTCATTCCACTGTATGATACAGATATTCAAGAATTATTGCTGCTAAGCCTTTAAATCAGACCTGATTCCTGATTCATACATTTAACCGCCACTGCACCATGGGAAAAAAGTCTTTCTATATTAAGAGAGAGTTTACATCATTCAGATTCATAAATCATATAAAGTACTGATTCAATTAGACTATCAGAGAAGTCTCTGAAGATATAAAATGCATCTCTAATTGGAGCTTTATAGATAGAGATAACCTAGCAATGTTTTTGTAGTCTAAATTTTTTGCCTCAGGTGCTTTGGTACAGTGTGGGTGCACTGGAGAGAAAGTGGGAAAAGTCACTTAAAATTATGAGCCAAGAAAAAGAAGTAGAACCATGTGAGATTATGGAAATTTAGGAGGTGTGAAACATCCTGTTTATCTTCATGAGACAAAAAATTATGATCAATAATGTCAAATTACATGTTACAAGTATTTTGGAAGTACTAAGAAAACAGTGTAGAATCACTGACCTGCACAATTAACAAACAGAAGAGGCAATAAAGTTAGCAACTGAAAGAAAGCAGTTACATGTTTTCTGCAAATGAAAAGCAATCACGAACAAGTATGGTAATACTGACACATTTAAACCTGATCATGAGGAAATGAATCCTAAGGAGCACAGGGAAACAGGAGAATGCACGATGCTTTGGCAGTTTTCTGTGACTGCTGCCTCCTAAAAACCGCAAATGTGAATTTATTTTGGTAGGAGACCTCAAAAAAAGTGCCACCTCTTGTACCTCACAGAGTTCCTCTCTACCAAGGGAACATACTACATAAATAATTTCAGCATTTAGGTAATAAAAATAAAAGCTCAATTTCAGATATCTATTAAAGAGTTTTAAGCATAAATAGGAACTGATATTTTGCAGCTTTCCACTCTCAACAGCAAATTCACAGAATTAATCCAGATTTAGGGTTTAGTTTGTTTTTACATGCAAAAAGTTGGCAGCAATATATTCAAGTCTCTTAAATTATGTATTCTGCAAATAAGATTTTTGAATTTAAAAAACAATAATCTACATATGGCTGCCCAGAATGATATGTTTATTCTTAAGAGGTGAAAAGATGAAGCTAGCAGTTACTAGCTAGCCAGCTCATGCAAAAATTCATTTGCAGTTATAAAAACTAATTGCATGGAGTTGACAATATTTTTGCACACGCAAAATCCACACATGATCCAAACACAGATCACACATACTCTGGTGAAGAAAATGTACTTATGCAAGTTTTCCATAAGAGCTAAAACCTCTTAAAATTATGAACTTAACAGAAAATCCATTCACTCCATTAAGAGAAGATCATTAAAATTCACAGTCTAACAAGACATTCTGCACAAAATGAAGAGCCTGAACGTCCACAGCAGTTAATAATTCCACTAGATACTTGGAGTTGACAGTAAACTTGTTAATGAGACAATATAACTACTAATTCTAAAATGTCAGTTACACAGACTCAGATATTGTCAGAAACAAAAAGCTCCTCATTACTGCTTCTTTACTGCCTTCATCGTTGAGGGGAAAAAACATTCACAAGTATACAGTCCTTGCATAAAAATCAAAGGAACAAAACATGTAATTTATGAGACTACCCAAAGCACTCTTGAAAGGGATAACAGGGAGCTTTGAGATAAGTTTCTCCTTCGTGACAAGGAAGTAGTTTTGGACAAGGCTTGCTGTATTTCAGCAAGTTCTGAATTTCCCCTCCCCTCTCCAAATAAATTACAAATGATGGCATTCTCTTGGGTAAACGAAGGAAAACTTCAAGTTCCACTGTCTCAGGAGACCAAAGAGGTCATGTCTTCCTCACAAAAACCCCGCCTACTCCTCAAGCTTATTTTCAGTGGTATTTAGACTAATATAAGAGTGCCTTAGCATAAAAGGTATTCTGCAACTGATTAAAGAATTTGTTATCTGTATCATCCTTAAACGGTCCCCTCAGGGTGTGTCTCTCCCACATCACAGACTTCAGAATTCCCAGAATCAACATAACACACCTGAATTTCCTAGTCCTCAGTTTACATGTCTCTATTAGTTGATGCATTAACATGTAACAGCAAAAGCACCACTGGAACTCATACACCAAAGTTTCCTGGCTTACTATATTTGGCTTTGTCTCTATTTACCAAGCCATCTTCAAAACAAACCCAACAGTCTTCTGATGGCCTCCTCAGACACAGACTTCTGAAGGAGCTGACTTTTCCTCAAAGAAGAGGGAAGTATGTGAGGTGCACCACCACAATAGGCCAAAACTGATTTTCTCCTAATTTTGGGGTACGCATGGGGAGGTGTGTGTGTCTGGACAGAGATAACAGATCCAGACATATGGAGCTGCAGACAAAACACTAGTTTATATTTACAGATGCCTTGAGATTAACAAGGTAGTATCTCACTGAACCAGTTACACAAGTCTGCTCACCCACTCCTCAGGCATATCTAGCAGCCAAGCCTTCTTCCTTAAATACACTTCAAGAGATTCTCCTGTCTTTGATTTCTAGCTCTGTCTTTTCACTCCTTAGCTCCTTTCCCTCCCATCTGACATCCAGAAAAGCGGCATCTTTCATCACAGAGTAGTATCATCATATCTCTTTTCTTAATAGCAAGCAAGATGCCTCACTAAGTGCAATTAAAGAAATTAACTGCAACCTAACAGAAAACCTTCCAAAGCCACTAAATTCCATGGAAGAGTCACTTACACACTACAGTAAGAGACACAAATCTATTGAACTCTTCAGCTCTAAAGACTTTTTTTTTTTTTTGCACCCACATGACCATAAGCAAGACCCAAAATTTTTGTTTCTGTTTTATTTGTACCAAGACCAATGCAATACAATGACCATCTCTTCACTCAAAGGACCACCTGCTAAGCAGGTAGCTCTTTAAACTTCAACTCTCTTAAAAGGGTTACTAAGAACTCTCTATGCCTTAGAGCATCCTCTTCTGTGGGATGTATGTCAATCTCTACAAGCACCACCAGTAAAGCAAGCAAACTATCTCAATTCATTCCCTGGAACTTGTACATGGGATACAAAACATAAGCATTCACCATGGGGTTGTTTCTTGTTTGTTTTTTAAAGAAACTATGAATTATTTCAACATTTAAGATTGTGAAGGTGAAGAAACATAGGCTGAGGAGCCAACAGGCATCAAGGGAACTAATGGGACCAAAAAAAAAAAAAAAAAAGACAATTTATGGTTCCAATCAAAATGCCCAGTCAAAACATACTTTTTATTCTAAGACATAATATGATTTAAGTGACAGGAAAAGTCATCTTAAAGTGATTTTTCAGAAAATGTATTTTGATTAAGGAAACATTATAACCTTCCTGAATAACTGCTCAGTTTGATGTAAAAGAACTACCATGATGAAAAAGAAGGATGACCAAAAAAAAAGTGTCCACCAGGTTTCCAGTTGAGTCTGATTGGACAAAAATAGTCAGTAATATTAGTTTATAAATATTTTGAAATTAATCAAATATGTGACTAAGATAACAGAACACTGAACAACACCAAGTGTTTCAGACATATTACTCCAGAGTTCTTTACTGAATCCCAAGGTCTCCACACACAATTTTTTCCATACAACTTTCTAAGTTGTGTTCTTTGATTGGTGAAAAGGGCAGGAAAAATGTGGTTTTTTTCTGGAATTAACAATTCCACCAGGCAACAACAACCATATATTAAAAAACCTAAAAACACATGAAAGGAGTTCACATTTCAGTTTTGTATATCTTTGGGAACATTAATGAGTAACCTGCTAAACACTACTGCTCAAGATAAGCTATTTTCTTGACATCTTCTATGCTACCTGCTAGCCTGTTACTCTAACATCTTTATTGATGATTTAGATGAGGGGATTGAGTCCATCATCAGCAAATTTGCTGATGACACCAAGTTGGGAG
>JAWWEV010000115.1:24394087-24451955 GCA_035583235.1 Hafferia zeledoni | reverse complement strand
ATGGACTGGAGTTGGACCAAGGGTTGGACTTGATGATCTCAGAGGTCTTTTCCAACCCAACTGATTCTGTGATTCTACTGAAATAAAATGCTTCTCAAAAAGCAGAGGGAATATTAACAGCTTCATTGTCTTGGATGCACTGGGAGTGTTGGCAAGTAACATAGACATAATGCAAAATATTCCTCCCCTCAAATACAAAGCGCCTTTACGTGAAAATGCAGAGCTCAACAGCAGCTAAACTGTTCTACAAGATCAAGCCATTTCCAGAAATGCTGCAATATTCTTGATATTATACAGAAAATAAGTTTTAGTATTTGTAAAGCACTTTGAGATGTTTTAATGGGAGCTATAAAATGTATTGTTACATTAAATACTTTTTACCAACTTTCATAAGAAATTGTAGTAAGAGAATTACTTTACAGATCAATAAACTAAAGTACAGAGTGAATACTTGATTTGTTTCTGATCACAACACATTAATGTCATACCAAGATCAGAACTGAGGACAGACTCCAACTGTTCAACACTTCATGATATGGTTTAGAGGGCATGATGGTGTTTAGTCAAAAGCTGGACATGATGATCTTGGAGGTCTTTTCCACCTCTAATGATTCTATAATCAGGAATCACTAGCAGAACTTTTCCTTTCCTCCAAGATATCTGTTATGTACAAAAATTCTGTAGCAGAAATACCATTTTACAAAACAGTATGACATGAAATATGACTAATCAAGAGCATAACAAGTCCTAAAAAAGTGCAACCACAAGAACTAAAACGTGTAAGTGATCTCTACCAAGAGCAACTGAGATTAAAAAACGGAGATTTTTGACTTCAGCTTCTGTAATCTGGAAAAACCTCATTTTACCTTTGATCTCTGTCACCAGAACCAGCGCGTCTCAGATTTTTTTTTTTTAATTGAGTCCTGTGTCATTTATAAAAAGCACCAATTTTGTTAATGAGAAAAAATACATTTTGCATGGGCTTTATCACAGCCCCAGAAATATTTTTGGCATTTAGTCAGCAGCTCAGCACACCTAAGTCAAACTCTCTTAACAAATCAGGAGATGAAAGCCTCCAACAACAGTAGCATTTTTATATCCTCAGCAGATGATTGACTAGGCAAAAGCTGGCTGAGGAGTTGCAGTAAGAGAGTGACTTTAGACATAGTGTTACATGATAGTACATGTCCAGACAAAGAACTTAAAATGTAAAGAACTGCAAAAACTGGTATCATGCACATGGGTCACCCTACTCAGCTTCGAGAAAGTAACAGTGCATAAACTTCACACATGGTGTGATTCTTGGGGTGGTCCTGTGCAGGGCCAGGAGTTGGACTCGATTACCCTTGTGTGCCCCTTCCAGCTCAGAATATTCTACAATTCTGTGATAAATCTATTACAAAATAAGGAAATACAGAACTTGAGCCCTTCACTGTAACCCAAACCCATTGCTGGTACAGAACTAGTAGAGTCTCCCCTCCACAGCTATTAAAACTTTGCCCTAAAATACATTAATTTCACTTATCTAAAGAAGCATCTACATTTTACAGATTCAGCTACAGTTGGCAGTTTCTCAATCACACAATTTGGTTAAGAAACATCTCTATGCCACCCCTTTATGTTTGCTTCACTCAGCTAAATGAGCTGAGTGTTTCTGTCCCACTTCTCCCAGTTCATTTGCTCATGCCCTTCGGTATCTGTTGCAAGAGCTCTGCCTGCCATCTTCTATTCATCTCTTTTCCCTTTGCAGAAAGCCTTACTCTCCTGGTCAATTCTTTCATTCCAAGAAAGGAATGACCCCCATGCGGTGACCCCGAGGTGATAACTACAACCTCAGAGCTGGTGAGTGTTAACACTCCAAAAGAAATCTCCTACTCTGTTCAGGAGGCTGCACAGGATCAAGAAGCTGATCTTGGACAGTATTTTAGTTTGTCTCTCAAGTTGGCTTTATAATAAATTCTGTTTTACAGTAACAGAAGTCAAAGGGGGGAAAGATATAAAGTCCTCAAGTGACCCTTAAACATTCCAAACCCCTGGAATGGGCTACAGTCAGTTCTAGAACTATTCCCAGATCTAGACTGATGTCACACATGACGTTGGTAGACAAATAGAAGTTTCTTTAATTAAGCTCCACGAGAAACACCAGAGAAAAAAAGAAGGCAATACAATTTCTTCACAGATTAGTGACACTCTTCGAAATCAAAGAAGCTCCTCTGTACCTAAGTACCTTAGGATGGCCTAAGGAAAACTCAGTTCCCTCTCTCCTTTTGGAAGACAACTTAAAAAAAACAAAACAAACAAACAAACAAACCAAAACAAACCATAGGGAACAGTATATTGACTCCTTACCAGTGACAGAGTTATAGATCAACTTCATTCCATTTTTACCAAACAATCTTTTGAATAGCCTTGAACCTTTTCCAAGTTATTTAAAATTTATTCTCCAAGTTCCAAAACATTTTCTGACAAAGCTGTTTTCTTGTTTCATTAAATGGGATAAAAAACAAGACAAAACAAAACAATCTCCATCTGACAAAATCTTGAGAAGTGCATAATTTAGGACAGTTTTCTCTAGCATAAAAAAAAATTTTAAAAAATTAAAAAAATTGTAGCAATATAAAATATCATTAGAAAAGACCAAGCAGGATCAAGTAGATCTTATACTTCAAAGAGTTTTCTAGACAGGTACACAGGAGAAATCAGTGACTGAATTAGCATTTCCATTCCTTAAGAAACTTTTATCTTTCAGCATTTATTTTATACCAAACCAGGTAGAAGTGTTGTAGTGTCAACATGTTTAGCTATATAAAACATTTCCAAAACATTCAACTCATAAATATACAAATATTTTGTTTACACACATCATATTTTTAAACAGATCACTGTGGTATTCCAGAATCAAAGCATTTAAATTGATTTGACATTTAACTACATCTGCTGCATGAGCTGTAGAAAGATCTAAGCTATGTGCTGTCCCCGTAACTGTAACAAATATCTGGGAAGATTATTTAGCAGCACACCTTCCACAGATTGGTTAGAAAGAAAACATTGTGTCCACAGAGCAACCTAATTCATAAAAACATTGGCTTAGATGATTTATAACCTGTGAGGCAGAGGCTTTCTAAAGAGGTTTGTTGAACCAGCTAGAAATTACATTTCTATTTTCTTACTAGAAAAAGCAATAGAGAAAACACGATGGAAGATTCCATGGTACTTCTAGTGACACCAGTAAACCCCTAGTATGCTATAGCAGAAAAGCAACAGACCGTCAACAAGTCCTTTATATCAAAGTGCTGACAAAACGGTAAACTCATGAAAGGAAACAGAAAAATCTTATTCACTTTTCCATATTGAATGATGCCCAAAGGACTAACATATCCTTTTCTAAAAAATAAGCTAAAAAAAAAAAAATTACAAGATTCACGTTTAAAAAAATTAAATTTAAAAAATTGTATATCCATTAAAATTGTTATCCCTTGCATACTTCCTTGCCACTTCCATTAGAAAAGAAAAACAAAAAAATGTGCTGGAACGTTTAGTGAAGCTCACCAAAAGTTCTATATTTCTACACATCTCAGATAAAAGACTAATGATTGCTGGGGATGATGACCATAAAATAGGTCACCAATACCTATAAAGTGTGCCCAACTATCTTAGGAAAACATTAAATTATTCCCTTAGAACACATATCTCCTTTTTTAAAAAATCAAGCTAGTACGACATACTCAAATCACCTCCACTTCTCTAGGACCAATGAACGAATAAAACAAAAGCCAGAAGTTGCCTATTTCTCTTCGTTAACCACACCTGTATGAGCAAAACTAACAGAACTTGGTGTTAAACAAATTCTAAGGTATTTTTTAAAGTGCCTAATTACTCCATCATATATCTGTATACAAAAGTTGGCATTTGGTAATGCCTTTCAGGAGATTCATCCTGAAAAACTAAAAGATTTATAAACCCTATAAAACTTATTCACAGATTAATTTTGAAAACTCAAACATCATTTACAAGAAAAATGTTATTTAACAGTATGTAGCAAGAAATCTATGGGATTTTGACATACTTCCCACTACTGTTATTTACAAAAATGACTGCAGTATTTTGCAAATAAATTCTGCAAAACTGTTTTCTCAAACATCTCAGATTCTTACATCTGCTTGTCTTCAGAATTACATTTTTCATTATAGAGTTGTGGAGCAATATTGTATTTCACTTGCAGACCAAATGGCAGTTACCAAAAAAAACCCTAGGTTCATGATGAAAAGGAGGGTTTTTCACCCATTACCACCTTGGGGAAAAAAAAAAAACAAACAAAAAAACAAACCACCAAGCCAATGAGATGATGCTTAGTATTATTTTTCTGACTAATATCTACATTCAGCATAAACGCACATAACAGCTATTTTTAAATGTCCAGTGATTTTCAGTCTCCAGTCATACATTTCATTTTTTTACATTAAGCAATATGTTTATGTCTAACTCAAAAAAGCCAAATCAAATCCTCCTAGATGTTCTTAAGTTTAAACTGACTTACAACCAAGCATTACTTCTGACATGAAAAAAAGAAATACAGCTGTATCTTCCAGATGAAAAAATATATTCTTTTTTTCTTCCCCCCCACCCCGATGAACAGTTTCAGTCACACTAATACAGCTTAAGTTAATTCCCAGAAGCAACTGCTAGGAGCAAGGCCAGTATCAGATAATGCTAAGCACCTAACTGGATATTAATTAGCACCTAATGTAAATATACATTTCACATGCCAAAGAAATGTAATTTTAAGCAGCTGTAGAAATTGAACAGGCTGTGACAGAAAGAAAAAACGCCCTAGACAATCTACTTACTAGCATGCTTATCTGCAAGCATTATAAGGCTGTTAGAAATATCTCTTCGCCTGTAAAAACACACCACTTTTGCTTCCACATTTCCATTGGCCGTCTACAAAAGAAAGATAAATCAAGTCAGAATGTATCCCTCCTCAGCTGAGTAATACAAATTAAATGCTCTATGCTTGGAAATATCCCTCATATCAGTAGTTTTCACATGATCAGTCAGGCTGAAATCAACAGATTCTTTCTGACAGAGACCAGTACCAATTTCAGATCAGACAACAGGATTAACTATCATTATTTAGTCCTCAGAATGTATATATTATTGAGATGTTCAGAGATGTAATGCCAGTATCATGCTAACATAAGAATCCAACCGAAATATTAAAGCTTCTGAACAGCTCTTTGCAACCTGGCTTTAGACAGAAATGTTCATTTCAAAATACCCTGGCATTTTTTTCATAATAATATTGAATATAACATAGTTTATTTGAAAAAGTCACTACAGCTCTTTAGCCTAATAATGTAAAGAATTTACTAATATTTGAAGAACTGTATCTCCTTCTTATGAAAAGTACAAAATTAGTTACTACCCTCAGTTACTTATTTAAAACTGAAATGTATAGTGTTTTAATTGTCACCTGCAAAAAAACAAAACAACACAATGCCAAAAAAACCCCAAGCATTTTATCCCTGGTAGAACAATAACCAAAGCATTTCATTATATGTTTGCATAACATCTCCACATTTGCTCAATATCTTTAACACATGCAAGCAAAACATTCACATTTAAGACTGCTGGACTACATCCTGCAAACTCTTGGAAAAAAAAAAAAATCAATACATGACTGCTCTATCCTGCATGAGCAAGATTAAATTATAGCAGTGCAGTTTAAAGACAATAAACATTAAATTCAGAACATGATTGGAATCACTTCAATAACTGCAAATAAAAAAACCATTCTTCTCCAATAAAAGTCAAATATGATTTGCCATGCACAAGTTCAGTGGATGTTGTGTTGGACAGCACTAACAGGTAATGTGGTTGATGTCTGCTATGGAGTAGTGTTATGTTCCATTACTAAGACGAAAACCACTTGCAGCTCACCAATTTTTTAAAATACTTTCTAAGAACTGGTGGAAAAAAGGTATCTTTAGCATTATTTACATCATGAAGGGCATTTTCATAACTAACTTTTGACATAATGTATCAGTAAGTTTTAATACTGCTTGAGGGAACAGTAAAAATGTGTCATGCTGAAAACAAACAAACAAACAAAACAAACAACACTATTCTTAGTAGTATATGAGAGAAAAAAAGTAATCATGCTTTCCCCAAAATGATATTGTAGAAAGCTTCCATTCTCCAGGAAAACACACTCAGGATGAACACAAAGAATACAGTTCAAAAGCCCATCCTTCATTCAAAGCTGCCAATACACAGAGCAATGAACAGCCAAAGAAGTCACATATTCTGTTATTTGATCACTGTAAAGTCTCACTGATACCTTCCAGCTCTTTACACACATATCTAAAAGCAGACACATTACATGATTGCTGTCATTCCACATGGATTCACAGTGTCATCATCATCCAGAGAATTAAATACACTCATTTCCACAAGCATGCACAGAATTCATTTGAAAATTTTTATAGCAGAGTAATCCTGTTCACCAGGAATGATCAACTGGGTGTTTCCTCAGATAACAGCGCAGAATGAGAGAGTCACACAGCAAGATTTCCGTAACTGAAACATACACGGAATACACAGCAAATCTCAAGGAAGTAAAAAAAACCTCCAAACAAACAAAAAACAACAACTCAAACAAACAAACAAAACCCAAACAAACCAGAAAATCCTACCACAGTAGAAATCTTACAGGATGGAAATAAGTCTCAGTTTTTTACAAGTGCACTGACTGTTGTCAGAGGTTAAAAAAGAATTTTAGATATTTGTGTACCTTGTTAAGTTCTTCAATTCTCCTAATCAGATATGGATTGCTGGAAGAATTTTCAAAATAAACATAATCTGCAATTAAAAAAAGTGAAAATTGTTGAAATACCAAAACATAATATGTAAAAGTGTATCATTACAAGTGCAAAAATTTTCTTTTAAACGTAGAAGCCCTCAAAGGCCTGAGATGTCTTCATGAATGTTAAGACAGTGAAGTATTTCTACACTGAGTTTTAATATAATTTGTTCCTAAATTCTGCTTATACCTGCACTACAGGGCTTTAACAATCATGCCGGGGAAAAAAGTTAAATGCCTTGTGTTGAAGGTTACATTGTAATTCAGTAATCCACACACTTCATAAATCTTGATAAAGAAGCAGCAGTTTCTCACAATCGATTTGAGAAGTTTTAAGAATTGAGCACTTTAGTGAGTTTCTATATTATGGAACTAAATATTCTGTAAAATATGCCACCTCACATTTATTATCAGATGCTCTGGTAGTACAGTTGTCCAAATGAGTAATGTACATTTTACGATCCTTGCTTTTGTTGTTATCTCTGTTCAGTAAGTTGAAAAGTATATTAAGCAGTAACAGTCATGAGATTAGTAAGGATCTTCCATGACAAAATCTCTTTCAGCATCATTAATATAAAAATATATTCATAGAGCCTATAAAAGTTTACTCAATTTGTTTCAGTCAAATGAAAAAGTACCTATCAAATGCCAACCACACTTTAAATTTGATGTTGAACTTCTGCACCATGCATCTTGCAAACTTTACTTTTAAAAATTAGAGGAGGGACCATAATTATGTATAAGACTCTTCTGCAATGTTTCAACACTACATTACAATGAAACTGAACTTCAGGTAGCTCCTTTAGCTCTACTGAAAGAATATGATCCCTGGATATTGTTCACAATTGCTTATTAATATTACAACGGAAAAAATGAGAACTGATGACCTAAGAGGCAAACTCTACCCATTACCTGCACAGAGGATTACTTTCATGAGTGAAGGCTGATGAGACTAAAATATAAACGCCCTAATGCGAGAGTATGCAGATAGAAGATTTGTGGGTTTATCAGCCTATCTCAAAACATTAGCAGAGACAGGTTTAAACTACTATCACCCCTCATTTCTACGCATCTTCAGTCTCAGCTCTGGCTGTTGAGAGATCAGGAGGATAAAGCCCTTTTTGACCCCCAGCCCTGCACACCTAAGTCGAGCGGTGCACCTGAGCCACGGCGCTCGGCACACTGCCACGCTCGCTCCCTCCGCCAAGGAGGGAAACTTATCCGTGCCAGTTTCCAGAGGCTGGGGGAGGGAATACAAACCTTTTCCCCGTTTTTCAGCGCCTAAATGCCCACCCCACGCCCCCGCCCTGCGCCAAGCAGTCACGTATCAGCGCACTCCTCTGAGGTCACGTCGGTGAGCAGGGAGGCTGACGGAAATCTCCCGGTTACACAGCCGGATTAATTATTTATCCCCAGCAGACCAAGGAGGGCGCGGAGCAGCCCTGCCGACGGAGGGAGAGAGGGCGAGCGGGGGGCAGGGGAGCGATGCGGAGGGAATCGCCCCCCGGGTGGGCGCCAGCGCTGGGCCCGCCAGGCCGCGGCAGGCCGGGCACGCTCGGCCCCTCGGGCGGCCCCTCCGCCGCTCTCCGGGGAAGGAGGCGAGGCGCGAAGGGCGGCCGTGCCCGGCCCGCGGAGCGGGGGCTGGAAGCCGGCGGCGCCGCTTCCCCCTTCCCCGCGCAGGGCGGCGCTGCCCTTCTTCTCGGCGGCGGGGGCCGGGCTCCCACCCGGCACACGGCGCTGGCTGGGGAGGAACCCGCGTCCTCCCCCTCCGCCCCGCGGAGGGCCCGCGGCCCCTCTGCCGGGACCGGCTGCTGCCTCCCGCCGCCCTTTGCCGGGCCCGGCCGCCCCGCTCGAGGCCGCGGTACCCGGGGGGCCGGGGCGCCGCTCTTGGCCCTGGCGGGGACCCCCGGCCGGGGCGGGGGGCGCAGGCCGGGCGCTGCCGTGTCCCCACATACCTCCCACTCGGTACATGTTGGCCGCCATGTCTGCGCTCTGCGCCGCCCTCCCCGTCCTCCTCCTCCTCCCGCCGCCTCTGCCGGGCCGGGCTGGGCAAGGAGGGAGCGGCCGCCGCCGCCGCCCCCCCGCGCCGCGCTCGCCCCCTCCCTGCGCCGCCACCCCTCCGCGCCCGGCGCAGGACACAGCGCCCCACGGGGCCGCGGCCGCCGCTCCCGCTCCGCCGGCGGGGACGGGGTTAAACGGCTCCCCCCGCGCTGCGGGCCCGGGGCGGGTCGCGCGCCGGGCCCGGCCGCCGGGGGGGGGGGGCGGTGCCTGGGGCGGGGCGGGTGCGGCCCCGGCCCCGCTCCCCGCCGAGCCCGCAGCCCGGCCCGCCCGCCGTGGCCAAAGCTCGTTACGTCTCATGGGCTCCCGCCACTTTGTCCCTCTCTCCTCCAGTCCCCTCGGAGTTGTTTTTTAGTTTGGGGTGTTTTTTAGTAGTTGTTGCCTCTCCCCCAGCGCCGCCGAGAGACCTCTCCCCCCTCCCAAGCAGCTCCTGGTGATACCCCAAAGAAAGTTTGTTTCTTGCGCAGCACCTGTTGGTGATGGGTTTGGCGGCCCCTTTGTTCGCCTCCGGGGCGGGTCCCCCCGCCCGCCCCCGGCGCGGCGCCTCTCTTGAGCATCCCGCCGGCCGGAGGAGGATTGCTCGCAACAGGCAGCAGAAAGCCTTTACGGCACAATAAAGGTAAATCTAGCAGCTCGTCTCGGAGTAAGGAAGCGTTGAAGGAGATGCTTACAAATCATCTGACGAACGAGATGCTTCAAAAACATCAATATTGATGTAACACGAAGCCATTTCCCCGTGTTTATACAAATTTCACACCATCACAAACAATCCATACACTTTACAAACAAATTGTTCCTGCTGTGGAATGCTTCCTTGGGAGAGAAATGCTTGTTATCAACTTCCTGCGAGGAAGGGGATGATTTATTATTTGTTTCATGTCCTGAAGGGGATATTTATGTGTGTAACTGGAGAACTACCTAGCTAACATTTCACTTCATCATGGGCTGCAAGGAAACATCTTGATTAGAAGGAGTATGATCTTCCCTGATGTTTCAAACGATCATATCCTCTCTTCCCTTTCCCCTTTAAGCAAATCTGGAACTATGAAGTTAAAATTTCCTCTACTTTGAGGACACTTTTAATTTCCCAAGTGACTGCTTTGTGTCAAAGAGGCAACTGAGTACCAAATTCCTGAAACATAAAGAAAGCTTATGATACAGTGATTTAGTCTTCTTTAATAAACAGCAACACATTCAAGCACTGAAAGGAAAAGATGGGGATTTGCCTGTGTTTTGTCTCCTAATGACATCTGTGGAAGCTCAAAATAAGTCAGCAGAAAATCCTTGGCAAGTATCAACTCTGTCCAGCTGGTTATTTCCGGAGGCACAATCACACGACCTTAACAGAGACCTGGGGTGTTATTTTACTCCTCTAGTTTACTGCTTGGGTAAATAAAACAGGTTGAACTTTCAAGGCAAGAGAACAATTAATTCAAAAAGCATGTCTATCGCAGTCATTATGAATTAAACAAAATGCCTCCAAGCTCTTTTCCTCATCTTAAGTCTGCACTTCCACATTAGGGGAATTTCCCACACTTTGAACTTCACAATGTACCCTCATCCAGCAAGCCTTGGATTTAGACAGAGACAGATTGCTGCTTCCACCAGCTGAAGGCATGGCCTGTGGAAAAGGAAAGCAGCTCCAGAAAACAGAGAACATGAGAGAGCAGCCCAGGAAAGCCTATGGTCCCATCCTGCCCTTTCAGGTTGACAGTCTAATAATAGTAAGGAAAAGTAAGAAATCCACCTTTCTTTACAGTTGCCTGACTAAAGCATGCATCACGGACAGATAAATAGAGGAAGAAGGTTGTCTATATACCTTAGTACTGAATCACTGGGCCTTATTATTCACAGTCACATCGTTCGTATAGTCATCTACTGACCTGCTGCTATTGTTTCCATAGTTCAAAGTCACTTCTTTGGTAGTGTGCACAGATAGGTAGTGGATACAGAGTTGCAGGACCAGCTGTACATTTTACTTTGGTGTAACATATACAAAAGCCTGGATACAGTTTATTTTCAGTGCTCTCTAGGAGTACAGAACAGGAAAAATTAAAGTTACGCAAATATCTTTATTTTTCAAGATTCAATACAATGTAAAACTCTTGTTTCAACCACAAGGCTGTTGAGAACAAAAGACTCATGTAAGACCTTTGTCTTAACCTGGTAAAGGAACTGTATTTAGCTATATACAGATATTACTTTTGTTGTTCGAAAGAAACCACATTTCTGTAGCATCTCTAATTTATTTAAGTTGTGGAATAGATTATTTCTGTTAGAGACACAAGTTACCTGAGAACTTAATCCCACAACTTTCTTTGTTGTGCCATCCTGAACAGCCCACCATTCCTCCTCATAACCCCCCAAAGAATAGCCAAGAAGAAGAGAATGGAGTACAAAAAGAATCATTTTAAAACATAGACCAGTTCTGTGGTCCAGGCTGAACAACTGCCTCCATGGGAAGCTACATCAGCAGTCCTGAAGGAGATGGAGATGAGACACTGAGGGCAGAGATGCCAAACATTGAAGAAGAGAGTTGCTTGAACCTTAATAACAGATGTTCATCTTCCTGTGGAGCTTTCACAGAGATTCACCCTCATGCTAATGCAACAGAAAGGAAAAGGCCTTTCCCATCCTTGGGTCGTACCTGTGGGACGTGCCTAACTCAAAGTGGCTGAGCCTAGAGGGTGTGGTTCGGATTCTGGCACAGATAATTTGGAACATTCAGCAGTTCAAGTTTATGAGTTTATGTCAAGGGAATGGAGCTCCCTGGCTAGTAAAACTTGACTAAACCAGCTGCATGCACATCATCCATGCAAGGAGTAAAAAAAAAAAACCAAAACCAAACAAACAAACAAACAAACAAAAAAAAAAAAAACCAAACCCAAACCTACTTCACAAATAATCATTTCTTTTCAGCCTAAACTGCTACACTGAGAGTAAATCACCACCACAGAGGACTTAGGTAGGTTATGGACTTGTCCCATAGCGCAAAAAAAAAAAAAAAAAAAAAAAAAAAGCAGTCTGTACAAAGTCACTTTCATCTCATGTGAATCAACATGCCAGCTAATGCAGTTGCACATCGATCAGACTGGCTTAGAGGCAGCTAAAAGTACATGCACATTTTTTTTAACCAATGCAAAACCTCATTAATGAATTTGTAGAGAAACAGAATTCATATTGGTGTCACTTAATTAGTCACAGAAGAAAAATATTTTCCATGTCAATACTCATGATTATATTTATAGAAAAACTCAGATAACTTCCATTTTGCAACAAGCATTATATAAGAGTTTGGTGTTTTTTTTTAATTTACAGGAATACAAAAAATCAGTGTTTATTATCATAAGCAATAGACGCTTTTAGCTGCCTCTACAAAACAGAAACTAGGTGCAATCTGTAATAGATGCTTCCATATCAACTTCTTTATAAATCAGAAAAAAAAAATCCTAACCCTCTCACTTGAGAAAATCATCTTCTCTTGGCATCAGAAATAACGTTGGCATTTTTATTGACTGTGAGTCAGATTTCTCAAGAGTCTCCTAGCTAAATATGTCACTATTTTCATTAAATAAGATTTAAACAATAGCTTAAAGCTAATTGCCAAATTATTAGTAGTCTGCAGATTTAGATGTTCAATCCAAATCTTGAACTCATGGGGATACCACTAAATCAATGTGCAGATAAAAATGGTGCTTATGGTTGGCAGCAAGTTATTAATTGAGAGGGTAGTTAAAACCAGATATTGGGTAATGGTTTTTCAATAACTATCATACTGTTATATAGATCAGCACTATGGCCTACCATATGGCACTGCTTTGACACCATACATAATTTCATTTCCCATAAATCATACAATTGAATCAAGGTCTTTTTTTGTGTGTGTGCAAAAGGAGTCATATCTGGACCTATATGTATCAGTGTTCTTGTTATGACTGAATTTATTTTAATGAAAACTATTCCATTGCAATAGAAATAGTACTATACATTTCATGGAGATAGGGAGGGATGGTAAAGTAGGGTTTATTATTAACCTTCTATTAAAGGATGGATAAGCAAGAAAGGCATTTCTGCCACTCCAGAGGCATAGCTTTCAGTTTTTGATAATAGTCTTCTCAGGAAGAGAGTAAAAATCTTATTTTTCTAAACAGATTTTTTAAAAAAAACAAAATTTACCAATGTAGAGCTTTTGTTATAGCTACCAAATTACTTTACAGTTCATATCCTAATGGGGAAAAAGCCTGCAACTCCAGGATTCAGTTTTGTACCCTGCTCTGTTTGCCAGTTTTAGAAAAGACATAAGTTTATGTCTCGTTGCTGTTAAAGTCAATGTGAATTTTGTGGTTGACTCCAGTGGGGCTACAGCAAGACCATTATATACCTTTGTTATCTTTGACATAGACAAGACTGATTCAGAGCAGTTAGAAGCACACTGGAGTGTTGGATACATCTGCAGCATTCTGAAATGAAGCCATCTGGGGCTTGAACACAATACTAGAGAGACATTAAACACCCCAAAATGAATTTACTCTTTATCTCTCCCTTTCTCTCAACTGATCTATTTGTCGTGCTTAACACCTGCTAAAAAGCTGTGAAAGGTGTTTAATGACACCTATTTAAGTAGAGTACAGTACATTCATCTGAGCAGAATTAATTTAAGTCAAGGACTCAGCATCTGTTCAGTTTTTCTGGGGCTTGAATGATCTCAGACAAGCAACACCAAAGTGCAACTTATTGAACATATGTACCCTCAGTGCCTTATCGTGTCCCTAAATACTGCCTGGTATTTTCCTTACAGATGCTTTTGACCTGAAATTCTCAGGTACAAGTTCTACCTTTACTTTCGAAAATGAGAACAATTTCTTTATGCACGTACCAAGTATCCAGGTCAGTGCAGCAAGAAGATGATCATTCATTGTTCTGTTGGTAGGAAGAATTTCACTTCTTGTCTCAGTTTGAGGGAAAAACCAAAATGTTAACCAAAAAGCAGAGGAGAGGCTTCCTCTACAATAATCACGTCACTCTTTATTAAATGAAAAGGAAATTTAATTAGAAAATGGATATAAGAAGCATAACTGTTCTTAACTACTATATATATATATATATATATATATATGCAGATATAGATATAACTGTAAACAGACCAGAGCAAACTACTCCCCCAGCACCAAAAGTAAAAAAACCCAAAAGACAAAAACCCCCAAAACAGTCCTCCTGGAGCAGTTATATTTATGGACAGAGTCAGTGTCACACCTTGGCTGGCTGCAAGGTGAATTCTCAGTCTTTTCCCAGCGAGGCAGAGATAAGGAATGAAGTCACGTGGACTCTCTCTCTCTCCTTGTCCTCTGTTCCAAACAAAGAAGGAAAAACTGGGAGTGGAGGAAATGGTGATAATTCCCAGAAATCTCCTTGCAGTCCAAATCGGTCCCCAGGAAGAGGGAAAAAATAGGTCTGCAGTGTCCTGAAGCAGCTGTGTCTCTCTTCTCTCTCTCTCTGAAGCTCAGGGTGCCCAGAGATGGAGGGGGGAAAGCAAAGAGCAGAGCCAGAAAAAGAGAGCTCACCAGCAAGCTGTGGCTCCTTTTCTGCAGCTGCCCAAAGAAAACCCCCCAAAAAGTCAAACCAGCACACACGGAACAAACAAAAGAAAAACTTCTCCCTACCCCCAGGTGCTGGGATTCTGTTTTCTCACCTCCACCCACCATTAAGCTTGAATCTCAAAGTCATCAGCTATCTTTTGTCCTCACTCCTGGGACTCCAAGCCTAAACCTTCTGTGCTGGTATGGTGAGAAAAATTCTCTGAGGGGGCTTCTCCCGACACCACCTTCCTGTGTTTGAACCTTTAACACTTCTGCATTCAGGCAGAATGCATTTCAGGGACACATTTATCAGTGCTACAATGCACGCACTTTCCTCCTAAATCAAGGACATCATGCTAGTGAGTTTAACTTTGTGTTCAAGTGTCCTTTCTTTCTACCAACAGGTGGTGTGACAAAGGAGGTCAATTTCCCTGCCTGATTAACAGGCTTCGGACTAGATGACTTACTTCCAAAAATCAGTCTGGGTAATGGCAAGGAAGAGCAGCAGCACAATGGCAGTAATGCTGTTACTTTGGAAAGTATTGGAGGTCGCTTTTAAGCAAGTCTTTTAGCTAGAGGCAATCAAATCCGTGTCTGAAGCCAGTGAAGTTCATGAAGTATTTTCTCAGGATGAGTGGAAAGAACAAGTGATGTACCTCTAGGTAGCCAGATTACTGCAGGCAGTTACTACACCAGGCAATATGTGGTAACACAAGAAATATTGGAAAAACTAGAGGCTCCCTAGTTGCAAAGCTGGTGTAGTTTTTGTTGGTTTTTTGGGATTTGCTTGTTTTAAATCAGCTGTGTGTTACTCTTGGCAAGAAGAAATAAACAGCTTGAAAATCCCTTTCCACATAGCACACAATGGACTGATGGAGAACACTTGTGCTCTCAGAACACCCTGAGTATTTTCCCCCGCACAGCAAGGGAATGGGAGATTTTACGTATTGCCTACAGCAAGGAGTGTAACTGAACTGATAAGTCCGGTAAGTTCTTTAATAACAGCTGTTTGGGCCAAAGTAGACAAAACAATAGGCAAATTTGTAACAAATGTGGCTGTTTGTACCAAACAGGCACAAACTAAAAACCCCCAACCCTAAACATATTACCTGCTTCTGAAAAATCCATATTCAGTAAAAATCTCCCCATTGTTGCAGTTAAGTATCATCTTTGTAGGAAAGGCAGATGCAAATCCTACTATCTGATAAATTTGTCATGTCCATGTGCATTCTGACAAGTTTTACTTTCCCTCTGCAGGACTGAAGATTTTTAACCCATTTATGAGTTGAGCCTTACACTTTCTTCATTCTCTGCAACTAAACCCTCTTGCAGCTTGTGTAACAGCTAGGGAAGAAAACCTGTAGAATACGGATACCCAAGATTAACAATCTGAAGGTATCTGAGTTTTAATATTCTACAATGTTGTCTAGAACACAAAAGAATATTTTACACCCTTTCAAGCAAGTTTTTCTTATTATTTATATTTCAATATAAACAAAAACCTAGGATGAGTCAGCCCTCTTCTCCTTATGAAGCTCCTATGGGAGGTAACAGTACAACACATAGTTGAGACAAAAAAACACAGAGTCAAAACTGAATGTTTTCATCCCTTCATCTTCCTCAAAGCCATCCAACCAACTACTCTGACACAGGGAATCAGCAATGGGGAAAACTGATAGGGGAAAAGACAAATTATTGCTCTGCAGGGAGACTATGACCAAAAAAGTATCTTTTATAATATTCTCTTTGAAAAATGTTAGATTCCTTGATCCAATTGTTCTGCCATACAACTCTGAAAATACTTCAGGGTCCATCCTGCAAGTTCTGTTTTGGGACAGAACTCAGAAATTCCTAAAAAGAGACATGTGATGGAAAGCAGGAAGGAATCATAGGCTCACATTCATACAGTGTGCTTGTTTTCCTCTTCTAAACACAAGAATAATCAATACTGGACACCCTTTTATACTGTTATAGCTACTTCCTCTTTAAGGATCTGTAAAAGTTTTTAAACTAAGGCATATCCACAGAAATAATAAAAATACAACAAACAACTTCCCCTCCAAAAACAAAGAAACAATCAAAAAACCCAAAACAAAATAAAAATCAAAACAAAACCAAAACAACCAAACACACACACACACACACACACATCCCTCCCCCCTCAAATCAGTCAACAAGATATCCAGGGCTATTTTCATTGAAACCAGTTCCTGAATTTCACCAGAATAATCACCAGCAGCCAAATCAAAGTACAAACATCTGTGTATGTGAAATACCCAGAAGACATCATAGAGAAAACAAACACAGCTCATACTGCTAAATCACATATACTCTGAGACAGAAGAAGCCTGCTCATGCATGTTTCTCAGATCCAATTCCAGAAGTTCTGGACTTATTCCCAAATGAAGACTCATATCCCTCTGAGGACTGGCTGGCTCCATAAATAAGCAGTGGTCAACATACAAGCCATGACTGCAGGGCTCAGTTCTAACAAATTTGGAATGCCACCTGCTTTCATGGACATCAACCAGATGACACATAACATACAAAACAGGTAGAAGGCCCTACAACTTCTCCATGCTGGAGAGGACTGTATGAGTTCTCATAACAATTATTCATAACATCAGTTCCCTAGGAAATTACACATTAAACCAGTTGAAAATACTACACCACGACAGAGAGGAGAAAATTGCAGTAAAAGTATCCTAGCCATAGTGACTGTCAAGCCTTTCAGTATATAACATTTTTAATGAATATTTTAAGATTTCATGTTTTGATTGGGTCCTCTTGGGAAGTTACCCAATGTTTTGTGATAAGGAAGGCTATTTTTGATTGTTTGATGAGTATTTTCTTCTGAACATGAGCTATTGTGTGTTTTGCTATCAACTCTTTCTGTTTAGAAAAGAAAATGACAAGTGATTGAATATAACACAGTGATCTGTTGTCCCAAAGCAGGAGGAGAAGGTGTCTGGTTAGGGGCCTTATTGCCTCGTGTAGGGTGGACTCCATGGACTTTACATCTGGCATTTTACCTTAGCTCTTCTTTGCTCTCACCTTGATCTTTAGCAAGCTTGGTGCAATCTACAAAGCATTGAATATGTTAAGTTTATGTTAGTTCTATCTTTAAAATTTGAAGAGGTATGCTGCTTAATAGTAATCATGACTTAAAGAGGATCCATAAATTTGAAAGGCCTTATTATACTTTTCCTTATACATTGAAATGTAAAACTTGTAGTTTAAGCCACTTTTAAAATTTTATTTAATTTTTCAAATGGATCAGACTGCTGTTGAGTATCTTTCCTATTCACCTATAGATTTCTCTGATGGAAGGGTCATAAGGACTGAGAGCAATATTTGCTGCTGTATTAGTCCTTAACAAATTCAAAACCATTTTTGATTGCAGTGCGAAGTCCAAGAACTTCACTGTTCAATGACAAGCTGTTCCCTACAAACACTGGGGAACACCATTACACTTTTGCCAAAATTATTCCCCCACCAAAGAGGACAAAAATAACTGTAGTTCTTCATGATCTTTTCGTATTGTGTATTCACCTTCTGTTGGAGTCTGCTGTTCTGAATAGCAAAAGGTAATGCTGCTTTTTCAGACACACTGGCCTTGTAATCCCCTCCAAGTGCAAAACTTCAAGGCACAAAGAATCCATCATGTCGCCATTCATAACTCTAAAATTTTCTCCATCACTATTTCCATTACCAGCCCCTGTTCCAAGGTCTATAATTTGGCAGTAAAAGTTCATGCCAGGTTGAAATTTGTCCTGTGAGGTTCATTCGAGAAACCCAAGAGCTATTTTCGTTTTTTACTACGAAATTACTTCTCTGTTGTAGGAGACAGAGGAGATTGCTTTTACACTAACAAAACAACAAAACAGGCAAAGAACCTAATGCCTGCAGTTGTACCAAGCAACTTGTCCATGAGAAATAATTGTTCTGTTACTCAGAATATCTGTCCCTTGAGCCAGTTGACCTAAATGGTTACAATTTCTGCAACGTGGATTCCTTTCAATGGAATTTATTATCTAAAATTCCTTAAATACAGAAAATTTTGGAATACTAGACAGACATCATTATTAGCAATGCAAAAGTATTATTTTATTGTTGACAGAGACTCAGACCTATAATTAACTCTGTCATACCTCTGTAAATTCAGAATAATTATTGGTATTGTTGAGTTAATTCACAGGAATCAGTCTTGGGGAAGGCAAGACAACTTGGCTACAGGATTACAAAATTCAGCAGTGGGTTCACTCTTTAAGACTCAACCCTGTGAAAACAAGACTGTGCATCTCTCTTCTGCTCCCAGAATGGGATAGGAAACTATGCTTCAGACTGGTAACTGGTCTCTGCCATACCTCTCTGGCATGCTGGGAAGGGGAACACTGGTACCTCTCAACAGGCTCACTCCAAAAAGCTGCCAAGAAGTGCAGGGTTAGAAATCACAGCTCCACAAGCTTGTCTTCCTCCCGACTTTCAAGGACTGCTACTTGAGGAATAACAGAAGTGTAAGAGACTACAAAAATCAGCTGCATGAGTAGACAATCCAAGCATATACTTGGCACTTGGCTGAATATTTTTCATGTTTATGAAGTCACTGAAATGCTGAATTAAGAGATGAGGATGTTGTAAGGAATATTTTCCAAATAATATCTGCATATAATAGAGAGCACCGGGCTCTGGCACATCCATAATTTGTGCTGGGCCCCAGGCCATGGCAACTGCACACATCTTAGAACAGGTGACCACAGCCCAGGCTGAGCGGGGAACTCCTCACCATCCTCTTTTTAGAAAAAGGGACAAGATGCTTAGGCCTAAGAAGAGAGAAGGAGAAAGGATGAATGTACAAGTTATTGAGAAGGACACTCAAAAGTAGGGCTCCTAATACAGCTCCTGGAAAACAGAGGCATAGGATTTTGTTTTAACCAGTATTTGAGGTTTGGGGGTTTTCCTTGGTTCATTTTTTTACTTTTAGTTCTATTATGTGGTCTGTTTTTTTTAAAAAGCTTGTTTTCCCTATTCTTCTCTTTTGAAGAAAAAAATAATTTTTAATATATAAATTACAAAATTAGTTAGGAAGAAGACAGAGAAAACTGATGATAATAACTGGTGAAATAAAGATATATCTCTGAATTAAAGATTCAACAATAGAAGGAAAGAAAACAAATAAGGCACTGCAAACATGAGATGTCAGTTCCCAGTTTGAAGTCTGTTTCACAGCACAAATGTTTAAACAGATGAAATTTTTAAAAAAGAGAGAAGAAAGAGTGTCAGATTTAAACCTGCTGAGAAAAAATATGTTAATGATCTGATAACAATACTCTGCAGAAAATTTAGAAAGCAACATGATCTTAAGGGTTATGTTTTACAGTCTTCAGCATAATACCACAATATACAATTAAAACAAACAAACAAACAAATAAATAAATAAAGTCCAAACCTCCAAACAAAAATAAGTTCCTCCAGCTGAATGCTGCAGTCTGTAGGCAGAGACTTGCTGCTGAGGGGCTGGTGTCTTCTGAAATAAGCTTCTGTGATAGTTACTATAATTTCCCACTTTTAAGAGCCAGGGCAATATAATATTCTTTGAAGTATAACAAAACACAGCTCATCTCATTAAAACATGTTAGACTTTTTTAAAGAGACATAAACATTTTTTCCTACTATGATTTCAGGATTACTGATATCTTCTGCAATATTTACAAAAACCCAAACCAACCAATTAACCAACCAAAAACCCAAACCCAAAGTCCCATGGATCAAAGGAAAACACAATTTAGAATCTGCAATGAGCCATCTATTTTATTCTGGCTCTTGCAATTGAAAGGCACATCTATAAACCTGCGTGGACAGCTTAACATGCAAAAACTGAGTTGTACTGGAAATTTGCCAAAGATCTTTATCAGAGTAAGTTTGCACACTCTGCAGACAACGTTACCTATCTGTTTCTTAGCCATCATTTCCAGAGAAGATCTGGTTTTTTTATCAGTGTTGTGATGTTTAGTTCTTTTGCCATCTTCAGGCTAGATCAGTTCTAACTCGATGGCAAAGTTGTGCCAAAGTCAGTCCAGCTTCAGCAGGTGGTTTTCACAGTTTATCACAATGGGAAGCAGAGAAATTAGGGGATGACTAAATTGCTAATGTTGGTTGATTAGCTTTACATCCTGCAGGTACATCAGCAGCTGAGTCAGAGGCAGTGGCCATTACAGCAATGCAGGTGGCCCATTTGCTGTTTGATTTCAGCATGACGTGACTATTTCTGAGCACTGCAGTCCAACAGACCCTGTGACGGCAAAAGAATGTATCTTTCTCAATTTCAATTTCATTATATATTTGGCACACATTATAGTGGGATACCACTGGCAAACCCTCTTCTAAATCCCACTCGCCCCTTCCCATAGGGAGGGTGTGGAGTTTACCTTCCCCTCCTGTAATTAATAGAAAAAGAACAATTAGTAAACATATTGCAGCTTTCCATAAAGCAACTCAGGAATTGTGACTTTAGTGACACTTGACTTAAAATGTGGGGGCAGGTCTGCCTGTAGGTAGGATCTGCAGTTGCCAGCATGGAAACAAAAGTGTGTTGAAATAGTCAACAATATGTGTTTAAAAAAAAAAAAAATCATGAAATCTGTACTTACACAAATGAAACTACAGTAACTTATACCAGAGAACAACACAGAATAAAAACTGTACACAAATGAACATTTTCACTATGGGAAATAAATAAAAATATGTTCTCATGCAGTTGTTTTAATAACAAAAACAAGATTCTCAGACATTTCACTATATCTTCTGTCTAAAAGGTGATCAATCTAACAGACCATTCTGGTAGATTCTGTCACAAGGATTTATACCTGATCCAGACCATCAGTGGTTACATCTTGAAGTCATAGCTGAAATACACCCTTATGAGGAATATTATACTGTCATAAAATGAAGGCAAAGACAGAATCATTCTGGCTGTGAGACATTTCTAGCTGTGTAATGGAGATAATGGTGTGATGACTTTAATGTCCAACTCTGGGACATAATCCAGTCTCTTGTGTCATTTAAGAAGGACTCATTTGATATAAAGGGTGAGAAGTTACTGCTCCAGAAAGCAGATTCCAGCTTGCACCAGTGGTACAGCAGTGAACTCGGGAAACATCCATGTAATTTCTTGAGATGATGACAGTGATTATGCAGGCACATGGAGACACCTGTATACAGTTGTCTACATGCAACCCAGTTTAATGAAGCCAATTTTCTGGAAGCCAGAGTCCTCTGCAATATATTGCAGATAAGTTACAGAAAGAAGTGAGGGTTCTTCAGCTCATTTCTGCACAGCCATGCTGTCATTTAACATCCTACGCTGTGAACTCAGGACAGAGTGGCTTTATTGGCTTCCCTGTAACCATAAGGGAGCTATGCTCCAGTTGTTCCTGAAGCTCTGATAATGCAAAGGTTTTAACACCTCGTTGCACTGCAGAACCAGGTCTGCCTGTGTTCTGGGAAGCGTATGAGCACCCTACACTCTATGGTGACCCAAAAGACTCAGGAAAAGAGGATTTTTACAGAGGTCTGATTTCATTTTCACCAAGAATCAAAGGATTTACACAAACAGTTACTGATTTTTAACTAGATGAATATGTGACCTGAGATTTAGTATTTTAAGAACCTGAGCGTCATCTTTAAGTTCTAAATAGTCATGCAAATATTTATCTAAGTTAGCAGTCTTGATCATTTTCATAAACTAATATGGTAAACAGTAAGAGCTTCTGGGACCTCTGGAAGAACACATATAAGCTTGAATAATTATTTTTAGAATTATTATATTTTTAGAAATAAAAATCTGCATGGAATGGGCAAAAGTGACTGAATTTTATACATTTGAATGTTACATAAGACATAATTCTGCATCAATTACTGCAGTTTTCTACAACTGATTGATCAGTAGCTAACAACATTGCATTTTTGAAGAGTAGAAGGGGCAATATTTCCCCTATTCATCAGGAAACTAGTGAAACAGCTTTCAAAAATGTCTTTATTTATTTGCTCTGAACATGATGCTTAAGATGGTGTAATAGCAAGACAGAGTTTCTAACTCTCTTCTCCTTCCCCTAAAGTTTAGATAAAATGGAAAAGTATAGCATTTCTCCCTAAAGAGTAAAACAAACTAACTAGCGTTTCCAGAAACTTCTCTTTAGAATATTTTTTCTACAGATCCAGTAAAACTCTGCTTGTGAGACACTAACTCACTGTGATTACATTCCACCTAATTAGACCTCCAGGCTTATCACCTCCTTTAAATAAGCAGTCAGAGCTATGTATGCTGTTTTCAATGGCTCTGCAGAAGTCTCCAGCAATGGGATTTCAGAGTCCCAGCCCTCTGAATTCTCTTGCCAAAGGCCGCGGTTGACTCACTAGAGCGTCTGACCTGAGCCCCAATCAACCAAACTTCCAGGATTCTGATCCTGTCCTTCAAAGAGGCATAACAGATGCCCAGGGCTCAATTCATTTACCTAAATGCAGGCATAAAGTGTCCCTTGTGCAGCATGCGGGCCATCCACAGGGGCTGTCAGACAGGATAAAAAGGCTCATGCACTACTGGAGCAGCAGGTGGAGGAAAGGGTAAATCACAGAATTGTGGAATCGTTTAGGTTTGAAAACACGTCTCAGATCATTGAGTCCAACCATTAACCCAGCACTGCTAAGTTCACCACTAAACCATGTCCCAAGTGCCACATCTACACATCTTTTAAATGCCTCCTGGGATGGTGACTCAACCACTTCCCTGGGTAGTCTGTTCCAATACTTAAGATCGGGGTTTGTGAATAAATTTATCCTAATATCCAAACTAAACCTTCCCTGGCACAACTTGGGGCCATTTTCTCTTGCCCTATAGCTTGTTACTAGGGAGAAAATGGAGGGTATCTCACGTGACATTATGTTTAGGCAGCTGAATTGAGCTAATGGCCTTTGCTGAAGGTGCAAGGGGAAAAAAAACCCACCCCAAACCACACAAAAAAAGCACAACTAAACTTTTTATGTTAGCTGGCGGGGGGCGGGGATGGTAAGGGAAGTAACACTGTGAGAAAATAATGTTTATATGCATTTATCTGGACCAGTTTTCTTCCTCTTCTGAGAGCATTTTCTGGATTCACCCACACACATGACTTCTCCAAATCCCACTATTTCTCTCCATTTTCTCTGCAGACTGTTTCCCTTCCCCTCAGTAGGCATTTAGAACAGAATTTCACTGGTATGAAAACACATTCCTGTGTTGTACTCTCCTGTGAGAATACATTCATGCCTTTGAATTATCCCTTTGCAAGTCTCCTTCTAATCACCTTCCTCAGGCGAGCAATGTCCTCTCTGTGCTTTGTATCTGCCTGCCTGGAGTTCAGATGTAACAGACTGGTTTACCCCCCAGCTAGTAACCATCTCTGTCCAAAAGATCTTCATTTGATTCAATGATCATTGAAAAATTTAATAGCCTTCAGTAATTAGCCCAGCATAAGGAACAAGAAGTTTTGCTGGGATTATCCCAATGTGGAGGTGAAGGACAACAGAGAAGGCAGTTGTCTCTCACATTTAAAAAAGCTCACAATCTGACCTACAAATATATCGACTCTCTAGTATCAAATCTGAAGTGTTCACAGCCAAATTTCCCAAATTGTTAGCACGTTTCATGAAGTAAGTGAGTCTCATTATAAATGTCAACTACAGATTGTATTCTGTGCACATGTATATATATGTGAATACCCAGCTCCCTACTAAATGTCATTCATCCACTTTTAGAAACATTTATATTCAAAATTATTCAGATTTTTATAAGTGCCTCAGTGACAAGGGAACTTGTACTCTTATGTCAGGTGCCACTGACAATCCAAACTGCATCTGTCATTAGAGTGTTTGTTTGGTAATTATGTGTGGCAATGGGCTCATCTCCTGAAAGGTTTTCTATGCAGCCCACAAACTGTACTAAAGTAGAGGGGCTTTGGTGCAGAAAAGGCAGATTTAAAAAAACCCATCTATTTGAAATAATTTTTGCCTAAGACCTAAACAAAAATAAATGCAAACCATAGTCCATCTGTGCATGCAGAAGCGTTTGTTCTGTTCTTCGTGTATTGCCTTTTCAAGTAGCTAAGCTAAAGAATGCCAAAATGCATTGGGATTTTCCCCCCACAATTTTTCATGTTATAGACTATGTACTCTCTGGCCAGGAATATCTTTTTGTTCTGTGTTTACAAGTCTATCATCATGGCAACCTGCTCCACAGCTGAAGTTCCTACAATATTGTGGTCATAAAAACAGTTGAGATGCCTGACAGAAGACAACCCACTAAAAGCCAGTTTTGCTTGCATTGAAGTCAACAGCACTCTGGAGCTACCTCAGCAGGAACAGAATCTCATCCCGAGTTATGAAAAATACCTGCCATCAAAATATACCACTATGTTCACATACAAAATGTAAGGAAAACCTCTCTTCTCTAAAAGCAAGCATAGAACTGCACTCAGAACACAAAGCAAAGGTCACATCACCGGGCCAGAAAGGTTTGGAAGCTGTAGAAAATATTTCAAGTTCATTAAATACCCCTAGGATGCAATAGCACAGTGCAAGTCATGAAAATAAGTGTTGACACAAGGATTGCCAGTTTTACATAATTACTATTAATTGTGAAGCTCCTCCTGAGCAGCAAATGGTAACAACTATAACACCAGGAAAAGCAATAATTGCTTTGATTCAACATGCCAGTGTGTGTTCAGATCCTAAAAACTCAAACCCAACCAAGAACAAAACACCATCACAACCATCTGAACTCAACTACTTGAAAGAGATGTTTCTAATATTTTAGATCATTAGCTGGTTTAGTCATTCTAAAGATACCCTTTATGTCTCATACTTTACCATTTAACATATAGGTTGAATACTCTTTATTACTTTCTATGTTGATTTCAATGGATTTATTGGCTTACCTTTTTCTTAATAGATTAAGTACCATCTTTCAAGTCAAGACAGATAGAACTTCCAAGCACACTTTTTTTTTTTTTTTTTTTAACACAACAAACTTTAAAAATATCTTTTGCTTAATATATTACTAAGTATTTTACTTATGGTCACACAAAATCTTCAGTGTTTTGTCTTTGTCTCTTTCAGGCTCTCCAAACCAATTTTTTCAAATGTCTTAAGACATTCAGTCACACCAACCAAAAAAACCAAAACCCTAAAAAATAACAACAAAAAACCTCCCAACATCTCTCCCAAACAAAAGAAACAAACAAATAAAAAGAAACAACAAAAAAATAAGCACTTATTGAGGCATCCTGGAAATTAAGACACATATATTACAACAACCACCAAACTGACACTTGTAAATTCTGAGTAATTCCCATAAAACAATGGGAATTACCCCAAATTTACTACAAACCTACTACTTCACAACTCCAATGGGGTATGCCATCTCAAATGCAAGAAATCAGAACATTTACTGAAAACTACAAATTCTGTCTAAAATCTGAGGTTTTGTTCCTGGTAAATTGCTGCTTCCTGGTGCAAGATGTTCTTTACAGTTGTTAACACCAGCTCACTAGAACAAATCTCCTCCATTGAAAGTCAATAATTATAACTAAAATAACTAAATTTGAACATGTCAAACTACAGAGGAAAAGAAAACATCACTGTTGCCAGGTTAGCTTTCCTGACATTGAATCTTTGATGATGTTATTCTGAAGGAGAAAATAATTTTTTTCTATACTTAAACTGAAACCCAGAAATCAGTACAAGCATCAAATCAACCCACAATACCTCATCAAGCTGACTTTAAAGATAAAATCTTGTCAGGCCAGCACTTTACCTGTTTTGCTATACAACTTCTATATAGCTTTATTTGTCTTGAAATGATTTCTAGAACATACACTCCAACAGGTTTCTATAAAGTTAGGAAATGTGTGTCTTTGGGCCATGTTATTTGTACTCAGCTCTCTTCCTCTACAAGCTCCCTATGAGGGATGGAGGGAATTAGAACATATGGAGCAGGAAGCCTGACAAATTGCAAAGCCAAAAGCACCTGGATAACTCATTAGCAACTGTCGGAGATCTAGTCAGGTTTTGCTATTTAATTTTTTAACAGTTTCTTATAATTGTTCCTGAAAGAATGAAATACAGAAGCACACACATCAAAGGATGGTGAAGAGGTGAATAGTGATTGTTGCTTATAAAATTAACAAGCAGTCACAATACATTGACTGAACCAGGGCAGCGGTTGAGGCACCATCCCTGGAGGTATTTTGAAGACGTGTAGATGTGGCGCTTAGGGACATGGTGGACTCCGCAGTGCCAGGTTGATGGTTGGACTGGATGATCTTAAAGGTCTTTTCCAATAGAAACGATTCTTTGGTTGTATGAACGCAGCTGCTGGAAGGAAAAACCTTTCCGGTTATGTGAAAACAGACCTCAGCATGACTAAACAGATAACAAAAAAATGACCTTCCTGTGCAACAATACGCTGGCGTGCGTACTTGACTACATTCTGCAACTGGAGTTTGAGTGGATTTCTGGTAAAAACCGGGAAACAAACAGGGAATAGCGTTCAACCTCGCCCTCTAGTGGCCACATTTTATAACAACAAGAACTCGTAGGGTTCGTGGTAACAGGGACATTCATTCGAATCTCTTCAGAAGTATTTTTTAGAAGATAACAAATAGGCTTAAAAATAGTAGCGCTTAATCGCATTCTCCTTTAAAAAAACCACCAATTTTTACTACAATTAGACGACTATTCATTTATTTTGATACTCCTAAATGTGCCTCAGAAATCTCACCTGATGAAGTAACAGGGCAGCAAGAACAACAATCACCATACCCAACCCATAAAGTGAATGTATCTAGAGCGAAAAAGAATGGGGATGGTAAAACACTGGTTTAATCTGGATGTCCTTTTAAAGACACAGTGTTTGAGTGACAAATCTTTGGCATTGCTTTGGAAAAGATATACTCACCTGCTCTTTCTCCCGACAACTGGAAGCATGTCATGGAAAGGGAGAGCTGTGTCTTGTAGGATGCTCTAGTCGTTAATAAGCCTAGAAAATACCTTAGCCTGGAGAATTGTCATATTCGGGTAAAAAATGAATTTAAAAAAAATCAGTAGCGGAAATTAATTCCTTGTATTTAATGCAACCAAATGAAATTAAAGCTTTAGAGTGCAGACAGGGTCGTGGCAGGAAATAGTTGTTTTAATGTTGTGGAGAGGTGTAGGATACAAGAGTGCAGGGAGCTGGAGGAGCAGAGATCTAGGATCGAGGTGGGCAGAAGCAGGCACGAAGGCTCTGCCTAAGGGACCTGGCTCTTCCTGCTGCCCATACAGCATCAGAGGAATAAAAAGAGAAGCGTCTCCCTATCCAGATGTGCACGGCGCAGGGCTGGGGCGGGCTGTAACAAGAAATGCGCTGTGTTGCAGGGAAGCCCGGCGCTACAGCCGCTGCCCTGCCCTGCCCTGCCCTGCCCTGCCCTGCCCTGCCCCGCCGGGAGCCGGGACCACCCGCTGCCCCGGCGGGCAGACAAATGAGAAGGGAGCGACAGGCGCTGGCTGTCCGCTGCCGTGAACAGGGAGCGAGCTGTGTCGTGCTCAAACGCTTCACTTCGAGCTTTTTTGGAGGGCAGCGGGAAACGTCCACAAAGTGTGACTTGCGTTTGGTGGACAACTTCGACCAAGTGTCGCTTGGCGAAACGGGCAGCGGGGCTGGTATGGACGGGACCCCCGCGCTCCGCCGAAACCTTCTGCCGGAACGGGTCCCTGGCGGTCTGGGGGCGGTGGGAGCCCCGGACAGCCCCCGCCCCGCTCCGTTCCGCCATGTGCGCGGGCGGGGGAGGAGGCGTGTCCCTTCCCCGCCGCACCGCCCCCCGCTCGCCTGCCAGCCGGCACCGGCACCACCGGAGCGGAGCGGCGCCGGGCGCGGAGCTCCCCGGTCCTGCCATGCCCGCGGCCGCGCCCCCGCCCCGGCGGGGGCCCGCGGAGCCGCCCTGCCGCTGCCGGCGCTGAGCCCGCGCCCGCACCTGCGAGCGGCATCGCCGGGGCATTACCGGGGGGACGCGCGGTCCGCCGCGCCCCGCTCCTGCGCGGCCGCTGGAGCTCCCGCGGCGGCGCCTCTCCCGCCGTCCCTCCCCGCCTCCCTCCCTCCCCGCCTGCTGCCCGCCCCGTCGCCGAGCGGGAGCCGCCAGCGGTGCGCGCCGAGCGGGAGCCGGGGCAGCCGCTGCCGCCCGCGCTGCCCCCTGCCTCGCCGCCCTGCCCTGCCCGCTCTTCCCCTCCTCCGTCCCGCCCAAGCCATGAACTTTGGCCGCGGCCCCCCGGTGGTGTTGAACGTCGGGGGCACCCGGTACTCCTTCTCCCGGGAGGTGTTAAAGGATTTTCCGCTGCGCCGGGTGAGCCGCCTGCACGGCTGCCTCTCGGAGCAGGACGTGCTGGAGGTGTGCGACGACTACGACCGCGAGCGGAACGAGTACTTCTTCGACCGGCACTCGGAGGCCTTCGGCTTCATCATGCTGTACGTGCGGCACGGCCACCTGCGCTTCGTGCCGCACATGTGCGAGCTCTCCTTCTACAACGAGATGATCTACTGGGGGCTGGAGGGCTCCCACCTCGACTACTGCTGCCAGCGCCGCCTCGACGACCGCATGTCCGAGACGTGCACCTACTACTCGGCGGAGGAACCGCGAGGGGAGCCGGGTGGCGGGCCCGAGGGCAAGGGCCGGCGGCCGCCGGGAGCCGAGGGCGGGAAGTGGCTGGAGAGAATGAGGAGGACTTTCGAGGAGCCCACGTCTTCCGTGGCCGCCCAGGTCCTGGCCACCGTCTCCATCCTCTTCGTCATCGTGTCCATGGTGGTGCTGTGCGCCAGCACCCTGCCCGAGTGGCGGGCGCCGGAGAACCGCAGCATGGAGGAGCAGAGCAGGTACACAGCAGAGTCAGTGAGGGAGCCCTCAGGGTAGGAGGATCCTTTATTTTCCCGCTGTCCGGTCTCCGTGTGTCCCGTCCAGTGTGTTCTGCCCCTCGTCTTGACGGTCCCTGGCTGTAGTTGCCGCCGGCGGAGATCGTCTGCACGCCTTAAAACCCTGACCCTGAGCTCATGGGCTGGTGGGAGGGATGTGGGGGTGTCGGCAGAGCGGCGCCGCTCCGCAGCTCCGGCTCCCACCGGGCTCTGCCGGGCTGCGGTCGCCCCGAGCGCAGGGGACGGGCAGTGGAGCACCCGGAGCGGCCGCGCTACGGGCGGACCGAGGCCGGTAGCAGGCTCGGTTCTGGGCGGGCTGGCAGCGGAGCGGGGCCATCGGATTACGGCTCTTACTCTCCGTAAGGGTGCCTCATTCCGTGCAGGATGTTTGAGCTCTTAATGCCCCCCTTTAAGGAGCCACGGGACTCCTTACCCACACAGAGAACTTAAGACACTCAGAAAATCATTTTAGGCCTTATGATTGTGGGCAAAGGGAAAAAAAAAGGAATAAAACGCAAAAAGAATGCAATTTCCTTGTCTTTAGTACAGATCCTTCTGATGAATCACATCCAGTGCTTGTTACGATTCTGTAAAATCCTGGGGGGGAGAACAGTCTTACCCCCCCCGCCTTTCCATCTCAAATTGTCTATGTGGGGACCACAGGAGATAATCAAACTGCACACTGAGCTCTGGGAAATCCATCATAAAGGCACCCTAGTGTATGAATAAAAGATATTTACATTTCCTTTAGAGAAAACGTATGTAAGCACACTAAACATTGCAAAACATGCAGAAAGCAAGGCACAGGTTATAAGGCTCTATCCCGAGCCCCACCAGTAAGAACAAACCATTTTTATCTTCTTGTGACCTCAGATTAGGGTTACATTGATGCAACTCTGCTGACTTAAGTATCATTGTGCTTGCCCTCCTTCTCCAGCCTGCTCCCCCACACCTCTTGCCCTCTCTCCTGTTCCCTAGAGAGCAAAATTGAGACCATTCTGGTAGAATTTCTCCCATAAATAAGACTGACATATAAAGAAAGAAGTAAACATTTCCTGTATTTGCTAGCTTCTCCCTTCTTTTAAAACAGATAGGATATTCAACAGAAAGTTTTCAGCTTCTGCTCTGCTAAAAGGGCCCTACAGTGAAATTGCAGCCTTGTCATTATGAAATCATCATCTTTTACAATAGAGTTAATTGGAATGTGATATATTATATCTTAGTAGCCAGATTAATTCCTTGGAAAGTATTTTCATAGTTTCCATTAGCTTAATGGAAAACTGCACCTGTATTTCTTATTGTAGTTGAGCCAAAAAATTAATTGTAAGAAAGCAGATGCAGACTGAGAAGCTGTTGATTCCCACTTAGATTCAGATACATCAAAACTTGCTCTTATAGCTTCTTCCAGTTAAAAATCCTTACTTAATCTTTACAAGGTTATTGCAAAGAGCGGATGCTCTGAGTAATCTTTTTGTACAGCAGCAAATTGCTGAGATACTCCCAACAGACACGCAAAATAGATGCAACACTACCATAGCATTAACCACATCAGTCATGTCTTTGTTCACATCTTTATGGTGTGGGAATCAACAGGTTTTCTCTTACTGAAAGAGTTTAGCTTGCAGAGGAACGTGGCATATGATGTGCACTTTTTCTTTCATAGTGCCTTTGTCTTCAAGAACATGTGTGTATTACATACACACCTAATTTTACTATTCTGAATGATAGTATATTCTATACAAAGTGTTACAGTGATAAGGTCCTAAGTACTTGTAAGGTGCAGTATAGCTAAGCACTTCCCAGGGCAGTGAGAGTTGCTTTTAAAACCAGAAGGACCAATACAAATGATGGGATGAGTTTCTTCACTATCAGCTCTAATATTACATGGTATTGCAACAAAAAAATAGAGATAGCTGTAAAAGTTGCAGCTGAACAGTTTCTAACAATCTTCTTGCAAAAATCTATCATGTATAAACACTGGTACAGACTGGTTCATTTCACAAGTGGCTTAACCCATGAGAACTGATTGCAACATGGTGAACACATGGAAAACAGACAAAAATGTGTGCCTCTGTCCACAGCTGGCAACCAAGGTGGAGCTACTCCTCTCTATTGCATGTGCTGCATCATGACTCAAAAGCCTGTTATAGCTGGAAAAAAGGTGTGCTAGCTACAGTTGCTTTTAAGTGGTTGATCCAGTTTAGTTACAACTACTTACATATGGCACAGGATTGGACCTAACATGCCCAGTTGTCATCTAACTTTATTTCCCTTTATTTGTTTATATTCTCTTTTGTTTTTAGTTATTTCATTTAAAATCAGTTAGGTTTCCAAAACCCAAGAAGCTAAGTGGCTTATTTCAAAGCCTGACCACAAAAATCACATAGGAGTGTCTGGGTTTGCACACTTTGGCACTATTGTCCATCTCAGGTAAGACTTTTTAAAAAAACCTGTCCAGTAGTTTCTGATACATTTAAAAGTTTGAAGCCAAATTATGTCTTTTATTTATTAACAAATGTTCCTTACCAAAATAAATTCTCTCTAACAGTAATACAATAATTTACATTTTTTCTCAAGAGAAATTGTGACATTAATGCTGTACTCAAGTGAGAACATGGCACTGTAATTACTAGTATGAAGACTTTACATTATTCAAAAAATCTATTTTGAAGAGTTTTAGGAGTGAAAATTGAACGATCTAATCTCAAAATCCTTAGGCTGTAGATTTGGATGTAATCAATTATTCAACTCGGCATAAGCCGATGAGGTGAGGACCACCTCATGAAATTCAGCAACTAATATTTTTAGTCTCTCACATTCTTGCTAATAAACCCCTGTCCTTACCTCAATATGTTACAGTTCAGAAAGGTGCCACATGGATAATTTCTGTGTCTGATTCCTCTGGTAACCATTCCGAGAACTGCTTTGGGCAGCTGTAGTGAAAGCACTTTGCTAGCAGTGTGTCTCAGCTTACCTGGACATCATCCCAACAAGTTCTGTCATTCACAAAATCAGCCTCTTTAATGAGGCTTACAGTCAGGGTTTCTGTGGCTGCCAGCTAATACCAGCTGTGTTTTCTTTGTATGAACACCTCTCCAGCAGAAGAGGAATTGAGTCCACCAAACTTTTCTCGGAAACATTATGTTGTTATGCCTTTGCGTGGTGACCACGTTCTCAAAGGGTGGACAGCCTTTTTGATCCATTGGAGTAACACTCTTTAGAGGGCAACAGAGAATACCACGAGTGAGCTTTAAGGAGAGAGGAATAGGGAATCTGACCTCGGAATTTCACAGATATTACAGACACTGACAATACAATTCTCTGATTGAAGAGGGATTGCCTTCCTCAGGCCTATTCTCAGGATGACAGATGAGTTATTAAATTTATTTCATTTTAAGATTTTTGCTCCCTTCCCTGCCATGGCAAGTTTTACCATAGCTAAAGATTTGCATAAGATTTGCAGAGTTTAGGAGCAGACAGCAGGAATGCCTGTCTCCCCTTCTGTTGCTTCTGGCAATTTCAAGTCATCTTTGCTCTCCTCTGAACTGTGCCAACAGATGCATACTGTGAGTCTCTGCTCAGGGACCCGTCCACACACTGATTGTAAGTGTAATCTTTTAGGAAGAGCTTCTCAAGCCTGTAATAGGAAATCATTTGAAGCTGCTTGACTTACTGCCAGCACAGTTCTATCTATCTGCCTTAAAACTACTTTTCTAACTACCAGTAGCCTGTTAACATTAAGAAGAGACTCTTGCCCCCTTTCCACCTAATAATTATTATTAAGTTTGTACCGAAATAATCACTGAGTTACCAAGCCTATACGATGGTTGCTGTGTTCTTAAGCAAAAGCAAATAAACAGATACTTCCCCAAACAGCTTCACTCGTCAGATGCTGGTGGGCTTTTTTTCATCTCTGCAAAATATCAGCCTAAAGAGTTGCATTTGAATTTTAGACTCACAAAATTCATTTTTCCTTTATGGTGCTGGAATTTCAGAACACCTAAATGTTCATGTTCAACATCTGTTCAAAAAAACAGTAAGATCTCCTTTCCTTTTGTAAGATCTAACCTGAACACCACATTTTTGCCAAGTTAAAACCGTCAGCTAAAGGTAAAGAATGGAACTACATACCTAAGTTAAAAACACCAACATGAATTCTTCTATTGAATTTACAAGTTCTTCTAAAAGAGTGAACACAGTGAACAGTTGTATATCACTGTCTGGCCACAGGAGAACCTTAAACTCACCAGGGCTACATGCCAGTCATGTGCAACATTACATGGAAAAGATGCTGAGGACCTCAGGGCGCAAGATGTTCATATCCCAGTATCCCCTTCGAGCTGTGAAAGGCATTTGCCCCTTCCCTGAGGAGTGATGGGTCATTTCAGCCTCCCACATAAGGCAGCAGAGTTTAATGCATCAAGACATATTATTGCTATCAAAGCAGAGACAAAACAGAAAAAAAAAATCAGCAAGGTTTTTAATGCAGGAAAACTGCTGTTCTGTGGCCTTTACTCCACAGCTTGTAGTGAGAAGGAAACCCTGTTAATTTCAAAAGAATTAAAAAACCTTGCTGAAATTACCTAGGAGCCTTCCTGTGCAGGAATTTGATCATTCTGGCTACTGCTTGGACGTTTTTCAGGTTTAATGTGCTTTACATGGAAATAGGCTTTCACAACAGTTTAACAAATGAGTGCTGGCAGACTTTAATCTTTAATCCTGTCATATACTGTCTTAAATCATATCATCCGTTTTCCTCATGTGTCCTGTTGATGTGTATGTTTTATTTAAAAGTTTAATAGATAGTAGTGCCACTAAGGAATATTTTGGCTCGATTTCAACGAACTCACCAGAGGATGTTGAAAGTATACAAATTGGCATGCTGGGGCAAAGAATATTGCTAAGTTGAGACATACTAAGATAGTCACAATGTGATTTTTATTTTTTTTTAGTAGTAGCAAACTAGTCTTGTTAGTGATTGAAAAAAAAATTTCAGAAGTGGTTTAACTGATTGTACATGAAATAGCTCATTCTGAGAGAAAGTTATCACATGCAACAGAAAATTGAACAGTGGTGGGATTACAGTAGGAATAAGGCTTGCCAAGGCTTGATTTTCCATTTATGGACAAAAGACTCATTAGAGCAATCTTAAAAGACTGTTAAGTACCAAGCGGCTTAAAATTTTAGGAGAAAAGCCCTCTTTGATGTGCTTAGGTCTGGGACAATGAACAGTACGTTTGAGCAGAAAGCCTGTAACTGAATAAAATCTAGGACTTAGTATTTTCTCTGATTATTTACAAATTTTGTGGGGAATCCTCAAGGAAACACTTAATGAGTTTGTTTTTAATTCCCTCTCTCCTATTTGAGTATCAGCTATTTTAAAACTGAATTGATGGGGGAAAAAATCAGGCAAAAACTATGATGGACCTTTATAAGTAATACATTTTACCAAATAAAGTCACTATTTAATATATAGTTACAGATTTTAGTACAGCATTATTCCAAGCCTAGGCAACAAAAGCAGGCTGCACTGTGTATATGCAGAAAATATTTTAAGAATTGATTAAAAAAAATACAGGTACTTTAGTCTTATGTGTACATGCCTTTTATTTGGCTTTAACTTCACACTCTGTTACGTTCTCTTGAAGGCTAACTTAAATTTGCTTTTCTTATTAGATGTTATTTACCAACTAATAAGGTTAGCTATAAAAATAAGTCATTGCAAGGAGAGGGAGAGGGAGACTTGATCTGAAAGTGGAAATGTAGTATGTAACATCCAGAGTTCGCAACAAGCTAGAGGTTTCTAGTTTTTCTTACCAAAGCATGGACTTTTATGTGATTCACCAGTACTACCAAAATCCATCTCCACAGACAAAAAGGAGTGACAAGAGAGGAAAAATGAAAAATGTTTCACTGATGGCTAAAAAGTAAGCAGAGGAAAAAAATAAGGGACACCCTTCTTCACTGTCTTCTCCCTAGCCAGGAGAAAGAAGGATGGATGCAAAAATGGGGAAATGGCAGTGCAAGATGTAACAGTGGCATTAACATACATCCCACTGTCTTGATCTTGCTTTGTTATTTTTCATCAGTGACATTCCTTTTATCTGTTCAAATCCATTCTACAATAAAATGCTTCTTCAGTCCTTCCTATGCAAGTATTACTGATTTACAGTATTTCTTGTGCTAGGACTGCTGGAATAAAACAATAGATTGACCATATTTCATGGATTTTTACTTGTACAACTATTCCCCAAAGTTACACAGAACCACTGAATCAATGCTGATTCATGAAGAAAATGTCTCCTGTATCACAATAATCAGGACCTAACTTCCTTAAAGCTCAACCCAGAGATAACATGTCTAACATGTCACAAAATGGAGGAGTCACTTCCAACATTATCAGTGCATCAGGAGGAAATACCGAGTGAAAAAGCTTTAAATTGTGTAAATGCAAATTTCTTTTTCATTTCAATGCTTCATGTCATAGTATACAGGCATCCCTACTAGAGAAATCTCATAAAATGTCGTGAAATAATTTGTTGGAATTGTTCAATATTCCTAGCTGCAACTTTCTATCAAGAGACAATTTTTGTTGTAATAATTACATGAGATCTCAACTAGCCAACATGTAAGTACATTCAGACTTCATCAATGTGTCCATTACCATGATCTTGCTGTTTGATTGTACAGGGGAAAGTCCTAGGTATTCCCTCATCATATGTAGAAAGGATTCAAGGGAACTTACTCATTAACTTTTTTACCTTGATTTTTTTTTTCTCCCAACATAAGGGAAGCTTTCAAAAGCTTATTTTTTAAGAGAACATCTAATTCTTAAGAGCAAACTGGTTTTGAAATTCAAAAGTCTTTCCAGCAAAAAGTACTAACATGAACTTATGGACTGTCTTATAAGCCCTTTATGAAGAAAGACCACTTGTTTACAGAACTTTCATTGTTATTCAATGAAAAAAAGAAAAACAAGGTCTGAATTTATGTGAATAAATATTTTTATAAGTAATTAACATATTAATTTAAATATGCTGCTACTGGAATTATAGTGTATTTTATGACATGAGATAAACTGACTGTTACCGTTTCTTCCAAATTTGGCTTAAAACTAAGAAGGAATGAGCAATATTAAATTAATAAAAAATAAATAAAATTTTAATGTATGAAGCTTCTATGAAAAAGTTAGTTTATAGACCCTATAATTACATCAGTTAGAGGGGAATATTGTCCTTCTAACAGGCCACTGTCTTAATAATAACAAGAGATTTCAATACTGGTAAAAAGTTATGCAGTTGTGTTAGGGAAGGAAACGCTTAGCTTTGAAATGACAGTTGGATTATCACTTTGAAATCATTATGTTTCAACAGACACTACCTTGTTAGGATCTTTGCAGTAGATAAAAAGCTCTGGTTGTATTTTCTGGTAGTATTTTCAAATTTCCAATCTCACATAAGTTTAGTTTCAGACCTGTTTGTATAAGAAGGCATCAGTGATGGTGCTTTTCTTTTGCTCAAACTGTTGATGAAAAAGTTAAACAGAGGAATGAGGGAAAGATCAGCTCCTATTCCCTCATGGATTAAAAAAGTGAGCACAGTCTGAAATCTTAAGATCTGTGGCTACATGCACAACAAATAATCTTTGAGTGACAATTTTATCTTGTTTCTAACTTCCACTGGTTTCAAGTTGGTTTTAAGTCTCATTTGATGCACTGGGACTTGAAATTATTTAAGAACATACTGGAATCCCCTTCCAGGATTTCTTCTGTGCTTGGCAAGAAGATGATCTTGCCTATTACCTTAGCATTTGGTTACCTTAACATTTTTGCTGCAAAGTAGTTTGAGTTACATTTAAAGCAAAAGAAAAAAATCAATAATGCAGAGTATTGTGGTAAAGGAGAGGACATAAACTTACTACTTAGTGTATCCAGTGATGAAAAATAAAAATCATATGTATTTAGTGGCAATGCCTATGAAGTTCTGAATATAATTCTATAAGCCCCTGTTTGGGATGCAGATCAGATAGACCAGTTTAGGTCGGTTCCTGAAGAACTAATTTGCATGAATTACCCAACGCAAAAACTGTTTTCTGCATACTCCATCTGCACTTCCATTTTAGTTTAGCAGTCTGGTTCTATATGTTGCTGTTCACAACCAGTTAGGTCACTGACCTACAGCCCTTGCCATTCCCACATGGATCAGGCCTCACAGATTTAAACAGACAAACAAAAATGAACAAAATCGCCCAAAATTGAATAACAAAAAGAATCCCAAACCCAGGTATTCTAGATAATGTTATACACTGGCATTGGTGGCCTACCATTTCCTGCAGGGTTCCAGTTTTCATAGACATATTTGCCCAGTACTATGACTAATAGCAATCTCTAATTCAAGGAAAAAATCATTGAGTGAATTCTTAGCAATTATCAGTTTAAACTCTCACTAGATTCTCAGGTTAATTGCTGAAATTCAGTACCACATGCACAGGATAAGAATAGTGTGGCTTTCTGTTTGTTGTCTGTGAAAGTCTAAGTGTCAATTTGATAATATCTGTGAACAAACATCCACTGAAGCCCTTTGCACAAAACATAAATACTGTACTTTTTTTCTTTTGACAGGATAATTGAAGCTATCTGCATAGGCTGGTTCACTGCAGAATGCATTGTGAGGTTCATCGTCTCCAAAAACAAGTGTGAGTTTGTCAGAAGACCTCTCAACATCATTGATTTGCTGGCAATTACTCCTTACTACATCTCTGTTCTAATGACAGTTTTCACGGGGGAAAATTCACAGCTTCAGAGGGCTGGAGTCACCTTGAGGGTCTTAAGAATGATGAGGATTTTTTGGGTGATTAAACTGGCCCGTCATTTCATTGGCCTTCAAACACTTGGTCTGACTCTGAAGCGTTGTTACAGAGAGATGGTGATGCTACTTGTCTTTATCTGTGTTGCTATGGCAATTTTCAGTGCACTTTCCCAGCTTCTTGAAAATGGGCTGGACTTGGGAACAAAGAATAAGGATTATGCCAGCATTCCTGCTGCTTGTTGGTGGGTGATCATCTCAATGACCACAGTTGGTTATGGTGACATGTGTCCCATCACTGTACCAGGAAGGATTCTTGGAGGAATTTGTGTGGTTAGTGGCATTGTTTTATTAGCCTTGCCAATCACTTTCATTTATCACAGCTTTGTGCAATGTTACCATGAGCTCAAGTTCCGATCTGCTAGGTACAGTAGAAGCCTCTCTGCTGAATTCTTAAATTGACCAAACTTGCATTCTGTTGTAGTTACTTGCTAAGCTTTGTCTTAGAAGAGAATGGTGGAAGGTCCCTTCGCGTGTCCTCCTTGACTGGATGGTCCTGTGGAACAACATTCTCGCCAGCCTGGAGAAAGCCCGTCACCATTCAGACAGGAAGGATGGCCACCTGCCTTGGGCACCTTGCAAGGAGAGGGAGTGATGTTTCAAATCTGAGAGAACAAAATTAACAAAAGAGGATTCAGAGGTCCTCAACCAGACCGGTTTGGTCTTCAGTTTACCTTTCCATACAAAAGCAGAACAAAAAATGGGCTTAACACTGAGATTTGTCCTTCCTTTAATTCTATCCTAAACCATTCTAAGTAACGTGTAGCAGGAGTTTTCAAAGATTTCAATACCTAAATGCTCTGTAGAGGCATTGATAACTTCTTGCTGGAAGTATCTCCACTTTTAACTCAGATAACCAAGTTAGATATTGGAGAATCACTGCTACTTTTGAGCTTTGCAACAAAGTAAAGCTGGTTTGTAACTCAGGAAAGATGAAGAATATAGGTCTGCAGGACAAAAAGCCTTGAGGCCTGATTCTGATTTTTGATGAAGCACACAAATCTTCTGTAAATCCATTGCTCTGAATTTGATAATTCACAAAGAAGTGCAAGAAATGCACCTCCAAATGTTGTAGCAAGGACTTCCTTAGTCACAATTAATTTCCTCTCTGGAACCAAATCGTAAGTAGAAGCAAGGGTCGTACTTTACAAAGATCAGCATAAGCAATCAGGGATTGATACATTTATTTTCTGGTAGTTTAGTGGGGGAGCTCTTCAAATATTACATACATTCAGTTCAACTCCATCCACGTGAAATTACATACTCATAAATTTCCCCCTGCCCCCCTTTAATTAAGCACAGATAAAGTGAGAGTTCTCTCAGACAAATTATAAGATTCTATCATCACTTGAGCAACCTCTGCAAAACAAGAGTAGCTGCTCCCTGTCCGATGACCCTCTTCATCATCTTTAAATTCTGCAATCCTTACTGAAGGATATGCTTTAATGGAAGTTTTGAAAACAGCTGTAGAAAGCCCAGAGCATACCAAAGAAAGTGAAATACAAACATGTGAGTTGCACTTGGCAAAATGGTGTATTCTGCAATGCAACTAGAAAATGAATCAAGTAAGGTTCTGACATATTGCTCACTACATTTCTTGTGTAGTACTGCTTAATAGCATTGTTCAGTATAATTCTGAAAGGCTGCTACATAGAAATGTGCAGTTAGATACTAAAACGCATTAAGGTACAGCTTTAGAAATTTGGGTACCAATAAACAGCAACAGGGAGCTTTCATACAAACATGGAAGTTCAGAGTCATCAGCATAGCTGAATTTGGTGTGCTTGCCTGAAAATACTGTATTTACTATTACTGTGCTGTAGAGGTATCTTTTACATATGTAATTGTTAAAAGCTTTAGAAGTAAAATGAGTACCACCTAGAAAAGACATCTCTGGAATTGCTCACTCAAACAGACCTGCCACGCTGGTCAATAACCAGGACACTGAAGGCTCTCCTATGAGACCTGAAAAATTCATTATAATTTTAAGTAGTCTTAGTTTTAAGTAGTCTTAAAGAATTAAATAGCAAACACAATTTTCCTGAAGACCTGAAGAGAATTTTAGTAGCCTTCCTACAGACAAGCTTGACTTTCCCTTCAAGACTACATTACTAAGAACTGTTACAGCCATACTTCTGTTTCTTGACACTGATGTGTTCTGGTGTTCAGAAGATTAGCTCTGTAGTTCCCTATACTACTCTATTTATGCTTTTTATGTCAGAGTCATGTTGCTCAGAAATCAGCATTCCACAGAGAGGTGAATATGAGATCAGCAAAAATTCTTTCTTAGGTGAGATTCACAGCTGATGTTAGTTAGGCAAGTTGTGACTTCAGAGACACTTAGATGTTCTACACCAGCAGAGATGCTGGCTCTGTATTCCTGCATGTGTACCTATATATATCCTGCATATATTATATATTATAGTCAGTCGAATTTTTTTTCTCAAAAAAATTTCCTCCTTGACAAAATTGAAATTTCAGACTTTAATCCAAACACAGCTGTTGAAGAAAATGACATTTTCATCTTCTAATGAAAAGTTATTTTGACAGTATCTAAACCATATTCAAGGAGAAAATCGCCTTTTTTTTTTTTTTTTTTTTGTATTCTGCTCCACTTTTTCCCCCCTTAAAAGAGGTTAAAAACCCCACATAAGAACTCATCCCTACAGATTTTCATGTGCTGTTTTTAATGCTTGGGAAAAATACTAGTTTTCATAAAACTCCTGAAAACTTGCTTTGTCTTTTGTCTGTGTATTTTACTTAATCAAAACCATACTCTGAGATACAACCCTGTTGTGAAATGAGTGTTTTAAGGTCGCTCAAAAAACCCTCCTCCACAAAACACCCAAACCATCATCATGATGGCAATAGTTTGAAATCCATACAGAATTTCAAATAAAATATGTTGGAATCTTGATTTCAAGAAAAAAAAAATGCATGGCATTACTACCTATCAATCTAATCTTTAGATGCCTGTACAAAGGAAAAAAATATAAATTAATGCACATAAGAACTTGTGAATACCAATTTGCACCATGAGTCATTTTGTATAAGCTATTAAGGACAGAAAGTTTTCAACAATCCAGATTATTAGTGGTATACAAACAAAATGTTTTTCAGTTAAAGATACTTTCCCAGTGTAAAAAGGTAATCTAAAGAAAATAATTGTGTAAAGGAATAGGTCTGTGGAGATTATTTTAAGTCGTACCATGTTTTTTTAAATTTTTATATAGCAAAATGTGAACAGAATGACCTAATGTATTTTTTAATTTGAGTTCAAATAAAATATTTTGAAACTGTTCTATATAAGCCCACTAGGGAGAGATACTGGGGTGGAGCTTTTTGTTGGGTTGAGTTTTTTCTTGTTTTGATTGTTGTGTGGTTATCTCTGACTTATCAAGTTATCAGACTTCAGTTTCCTTACAAACAAAGTTGAAATAAAGTAATCTCAATGGTAGCCTTAAAACAGAATTATAAGTTAAATAAGGTTCCTGACCTCTACTAATGTATGTCATCTTATTTTCAATGAATCAGGTTTTTTCAGTGAAACTTTATAAAGAATGTGTAATCAAAAATAAGCATAAATAGCTGAAACTGTTTTACTAAAATTTTACTTCAGACTGTATTTTACAAAGACATGAGGTGCAGCACTATTTCAAAGTGCAGCATTTCAAAGCCAAAGGAAGACAAGCCGGTTCATCTTTAATCATTGTCACTTTGAACCCTATACAATAAAAGACTTCATGAGCAGTACCTCTCTCTCGGAAACATTCACAGTTGGAACAAATTAGATGAAATACAAATAGGATAAAACTGAGGATAAATCAAGACAGCATATACAATTGTGATCCAGCATTTTCGTTCATCTAAAATAAAACCCCGTATCAATGAGTTTTAAACTGCCATTTTATGGTTTTATGACAATAAGGGTTAATCATACATTATATACTAGGGTCAAGCCTTAGGACTGATTTATTTAGAACTATATATTAGCTGTAATCCTTCAAGGTACTGCACGTCACTTAAAGCGTTTGATCATTAATGAAATCCCTGGAATGAACTTGTCTAGGGTATTTTCCCTCTATAGTTCTACATGAAACATCATCATCCCAGATATCTCAAAGAAAGGAAGATTACCATTTCCCTTGATATAAGACTTGGAAACTATATTGTGTTGATGAGTACCGACAAAAAAAAAAAAAAGTTTGAGTGATGATTTTTAATAGTCTTATCAGCATAAGGATCAGCCATTTAAAAATGTGATATTCATTCTTACTGTACAATGGCTTACAGTGCTGTGCATAGCAGAAAGTTTGAGAAAGATAAAAATCCTGTTAATGTAAGATTCATATCTTAATGCCTATGTATTTAAAGGAAAAGGCACTTGGTTTTCATATGTATGCAATTTGTGCCCATAAAGGAATTGTTATTCTGATTCCAAAATAAAACTGAGGTCCTTGTGGGTTCAAAACACTTGTTTCTTCCCCTTTGGATAACAACTACAGAAATCCTACCAGATCTGAATGTCTGCCAAGAAGTGGTCATATGCACACACCAGCCAGCTAAATTCAGCAGCCAAACCAGCCAGTTTCCTGGGAACCAGCATAACGAGCAAGGTCTGCTGTGCTCTCAATTTTATCTCACCTAAGAGGTTCAGGATTAAACTGATGATTTAAGTTTGATCATTTGAAGTACCTTAACATTTTTAGAATTATTATTTCAAACGAGGTTCTGAGGAAACATTTGCTGCAAAATAAAAGAAGCATTGCATAGCTAAAGAGATACCGTTTTATAAACAAAAAAAAATTAATAATGGTTTTGAAAAAGGAAGGTAGCTTTCATTTTCTGTTCCTTGTTTGCAAAACCAAACATGCAGGTCAGGATATGTGATGCTAGTTAAACTGGCTACGTAAAACAGATCCCTGTTTAAAATATAGAGACTTAGTGAGAAAGATCTTCCAGCTTTGCTAGAGCTGTAACAGTTTATAGTAGCTGAAGAGCTGCCTCAGCCCACATGGAAGAAACAACAAAACACTGGTTTCATGGCAAAAAACTAATATGATGTATGGCCTGTGAAGTGCAACACAAATTGGGGAATATCTTTTGCAGATGACAGGGTAGGTTAAACATCAAAAAGGTTTCACAGTGAGCAACCAAAACTGACAGTCTGATTGACAAAAAATTTTAAGAGCCACAGAAGAAGAATAATATAAATCTTTGGTCAAATTAATAAAACATGAATGTTTGCAACTACACATTTTAGAGTCCTTTATTCTTTACACATGCAAATGTTAATAATTTTCGAGAACATTAATTTTATATATTGTTTGCTCATCTGTAAGGAAAAATGTATGCTATAATTTTAAGAGGGAATAAATGTTGGAGTTTTTTATGTGAATACAGAATTAGATTGATAAAATTACATAATAAAATTTGCTGGTCTTATTGCTATATTTCACAGCCTAGTGGTCAAAACACAAATGTTTATAAAATGTGTTCTTTGTAACAAGTGAATTCTGTGGCTATTTGTATCGGTGCTGTACCTCAGAAAATTCATAATTTTTCATAATTTTTGGCTACTGAGAAGTCTGCTATTTCAAACCTAAGATTTTTAATCAATATAAAATGTGAATATTTGACTCAGAAATTATTCTGAAGCAAAAAATGAACCTACACAGGGTTATTCTTCAGCAACTGTATATCTATCATAATTATGGACTGCAAAACTGTCAAAACAAAATCAAAAAGCAGCCATGTAACACATATATTATTCCTGACCGACTATTTATTAAAACAAGTCTAGAAAAATGGATGGAATTTGTGTTCAAGTTCACTGAAACTTACTTGTATTTAAAAAAAAAGAAACCCAAAACCCAGAGCAAAAAAACCCAAGCAAACAAAAACCCTCCCAAACATCAACATGGTATATTCATTCTGGAATGTCAGCATAACCAGAAATTTCACCAGTGTAATCCTTACATTATTGTGAATGGATTTGAGATACTCTATGGATTCTTTAAATGCAGCCATTTCAAAAGTACTTCTAAAAATATTCACAACTAATAGTCTTGTAAAAAAAGTTTGAATGTATTAAGAGATCACTGAATTATGAACTATTCTGACACCAACCTGCTGCATTATGATAAAAATGAACAGACTTTTCATTTATAAATCATGAGCGTTTTTACTTCTCATATGTTATTTATTAGTTTTAAAGGATTTATATAAAATCAGAGAAGAAATGAAACAGATGTCCACATAGTCACAGAAGTATGTTTTAGAAGTGTTTTTTTCCTAAAAGAACTTCTAAAATATTTGGAAGCAGAAGGGGTTTTTAATGTTTTAACAGTTAGTATTTTACAGATATGCTCAGAACTTGCACCTCCCATCAATCTGAGATTCAACTGTAAATACATAGAACCCCCCAAAATAAGCTTGCTTCTTGCGCATTGGGGAACATTTCAGACATCTGTTTGCCATAAGAATTTTAAAAACAAAACAGTAAAGAAATTCATTAAAATCTAGGAAATCTAGAAATTCAATACTGGAATTCTTTCCCATGTACCCCAGAAATCACAGAATCACAGAATCAACTAGGCTGGAAAAGACCTCCGAGATCATCAAGTCCAACTCATGACCTAACACACCCTTATCAACAAGACCATGGCACTAAGTGCCACATCCAGTCTTTCCTGATCCTCCACGTCCATTCTTATATTTCTTTGCACTGCTCCTTTCACCAATATTGAAGTAGCAACTAGGACCCACAGTGAGGACCAAGTTTCCATTGTACTAAGTCAAAATTACAATACTGCTCCCCAAACCAGTATAATCCAAGACTGAAACACAAATCAAAAGCTGGATGCAGACAGCAGTGCAAGCAAGCAATATGGCCCTTCTCTGTAGCATGAGTGTAGCTTATCTATTGAGTGATAAACTGTTAAGTACTAAGTGTTCAAATAATTTTTTTTTTTCTTTTTAATTTAGGGAGCCTCCCAGAGAATGCAGCACTTAGAAGACAGACTTTTCTACATTGCTAAAGGCCTTATCAGCTGCACTGGCTGTGCCAAGACAGCACGGTGTCTAACCATGACTTCTGTCATTATGGTTTAATATTTGAACTTGATGCCACTTGATGGGATGCTATTAATGAATAAAATTGGGGCCGTACATTAGACTGGCTGGAATCCTTGATGCTAGATAAGGATGCTATTATAGAGATGTCATTTAAAACTAAAAAAGAAAAACAATCCCAACAATGTATTCACTAAATATAGTCATTCAGAGGCCCATTGAAAAGCAATTACTAACAAAATTACTTCAATTAAAAAAAATCTAAAAGTGTGGATCCCTGCCAGAGATTCTCGCTTATTGGCCTCAAATTTATATTGATTCCTTGAGCACCTCTACCTTTAGGTGCAGTATCTTTAGGCTGTACCTGTTGGCTTCTCTGATACAAACTGAGCCTATAGGTCACAGCAGCTTTTTGGTCTCCATTCACTCAAGAGGCTTAAAAACCAAATACATTGGGAAAGAAAAATTTTCTTCAAGGGAGCCAGGCCACCAGCAGAGAATAAAATCTTGCTAAGATGAATTTTGTTTTGTTTTAGAAAATCTATTTGTCATCTGGCTTATTGAAGACAAAGTCTTGAATGCAAATGCCAGGTTTCCCTCAACACAAGGCCAGGGGGACCATGAAACTCATCTGCTTCCCTCTTTATAGCACACTCCATCTTCAGCATCTCTATCTTGTTCTTTTAGACCTTTCTCCTTTCACCTGATCCTCACTCAAGAAGCATTAAGGTTAAACATTAACATCCATGAACTGAAGGTGCTGTTACCTTTGCCTTCTCTTCATATAGACTGTCCTGTTCACATTTGAAATGCACTTCAGATCAAATAGCTTAGAATAAATATCCATACATTTGTCTGTTGTCAGTGTAGGATAAGAAGCTCTCTCCTCCCCCACAATAAATGTCATATATAATGGGAAGAAACAGTCATGCAAAGCAAAGCTTTTACAAAGCAATACAAAATACCCTAAATAATCCACATTCCATCCTTGATCTACAGTCTTATCCTGGTGCTTCACATCCCACAGGCCATTCAAATTCATTCACAAATCTGCAACAAAGATCACCTATCTGCCTTTGGCCACCTGCTTCTGCCAACAGGTGTGAACTTGACAGCTGAATCACCACTGGGATGTCAGAGTTACAGATTTTTACTTCTCTACTTTTTGGTTGATTACTGTGAACTCTGTTTCTACCAAGAAGCTGTAAAACAAATGGGCAAGGCTTGGACAGTACAATTCCACTGGCTGGTCCACTTCCACCAGCATGTAGTAGAGTCATGCTAGAAACAACTACCAGTCTTTGAAACCGGTAGGGTTTCATTGTTGTACTAAAGAAACCAGTTCAAGATCTGTAAGATGAATTACTACATGTATGTTCTCTGCTTTGGGGATTTATTCCTACTTAGAGTTCAGGATCGTCACATGAACTAAAGGAACACTGCAAGGAGCAGGTGGAGGACTACTTAGTGAAAAAAGGAAATGAGGTAGAGAAGGAGAGAGGTTAAAAATACTAAACCAAACAACACAAAAGGCTCAGCGTAATGAAGTCCTTTCTAACTGACTCACCAAAAATGAAGGACATACAATCCAAATACAAAACAAGACAAAAAAGTCTCAAGCAATAAACTCAAGAGGACTTGCTACACTTTTCAGCCCTCTTCTCCCCTCACTGCTGCTGTCCTGCCATACTCTCCCTGAAAATGCATTTCTTTCTTCCTTTGCCAGACTTTCCATCCAACTTCTTTTCTGTTTGGTTTTTACCCTTTTCCTCGCTGCCTCATTTTCTTTCTCCTGCTAGCCACACCAGCAGGCTTCTGCACTGGCACCAAGTAATTCTAAAATCACAGTGCCAGCCCTCTGTCTGCCACCCCAATGTGACCATTCTTTGCTCTATTACCACCATTTCTATAGGTGGTACATGCTTATTTGAATCAAGGGCCCTGTCCCTGGAGGACCTGTGCTAAACATCATTTCCCCAGTCCACTCACTCATAGTAAGTGTAACCCAACTAATACCTGCCTACTTTGCTAAAAAGAAAAGCTATCATTCGCTTCTTTGGATTACACACTGTGACAACAACTTGTATTGGCAACATTTATGATTTACTACTTCCCTCTAAATGTTTTCCAAATGTGCCTGCTCACAGACAGTCTCTCAAATCAGAATAATAAGAGAGACTCTGGCACTGTCTTGTGCCACTCAGCAGTTGCTTCCCTTTCTGTTGAGTGTTAATGACTACCAAAAAGTGTAAGACATCCACACTGAAGGGAACCAGGATCTGAATTCTGCAGGCTACAACTCAAAATACACACAAACAGAGGGCTTTGACTTAAAACCTCCTCAAAAGTCACATTCTTTCCTTTCAGAGATGGTCACTGGAAACTCTTGGGAAAGTGTGCCATCTGGGTATGGAGGGTCCCTACCCCAGCCTTTAATCCTCATAGTGGCTACACTAAACACAGCCTTTTGCTGCTTACACAGGCTAAAGGTGTGGCAGCGACATATGCAGCAAATGCTCCTGTGTTCAGCTCTGTAACTTGGGCTCTGAAGTGACATCTTTATTCATCTTCTCCTACTATTTTAAAGAGAAATACACTACAAACAATACTTAACTATTTCACTTTTGAAAAAGAGTACGAAGCAAAAGCTTAGCTAAAACAGCATAAATTTTCTTGGAGACTGGAACAAGAAGATAAGCGCTACCGTACTTGATTACGCGTTTTCACAGCTCAAATGAGAGATACAGATCTCCTGAATCAAAAGATATTCGGCTCAAATGTTTGTTTGTTTTTCTAACCAGCTTTCAGAAACTTTTTTAACTTTTGAGGCTGCAATCATCCAAAAATGACCAAAAGGGAACACACAGAGATATTGTCCCAAAGCTCAAACTGGCTTATGTATGAATCAATGTCAGCTCTTAGATTACATCAAAAGTATATGGGACCTTAAGTAAAATGCTTTTCATAGCATTTGGAGAATGTTTCACGTCTCTACTCATGAAACTTCCCTGTATGGTAGGCATGTAGATCTCACTATTTACTCATTTTTTTTCCTGAAATGTGGTGCTATTAATTCAATAATCTAGTGAAAGCAAAGGAAGAACTTTCAGTAATTTTATATTATGTTAGGGTAATTTCTACAGTACAAGGCAAGTGTTTAGCAAGTGCTAAGAAGCTTGAGTTTGTAGCTTTGAATTGTAATAATCTGACACTGTCTGGTGGCAACTGGCTTTGGGACAAGCCACTTAATGGAGTCAAAGCAGTGCCTCCAGAAATTCTGAGGATGCATAGAAGCGTTTGCACTCTGTCTTTGAGCAGTAAGCAACAAATACTGTAGCCTAAAGGAGATGGGGAATCCTTAAGGAAACCATAATCACATCAGATCCACACTGCAGAATCTAAAAAGAGAATTATAGCAGGAAGGGGAAACAATCAAGAGTATGTAAAGCAAAATGCAAGTAAAATCATGGTGCCAAATCTCTCTTTCCACACCTCCTCACCACTCCTTTTCAGTTCCCTCAGGCTGCAGAATAAGATACAGCACTCTTTAAATGAACATGCCCACCCCACCAATGGTATTGCAAGCTCTAATACTCCCTGTGAAAGCAGAACTCAGACATTCCCTTTTGAAAAGCTTAGGCTCCTACATATTGAGCCAAATGAAACTTGCCGTTAGCAATTGCCATCACAGAACCTACGCAAGACAAGGGAGCCAGATATGGATCAGCAAAATTTACTGTGAAAAATCTTTAGGAGGGAGGATGTTGCGAAAAGACATGTTTTCAGTAAAATTTTACTCAGACTACATGAGGTCAGCAACTGCTTCATCCACATACACAGACCTGCACTCACACAGGTCACCTCCTCCTTGGGAAGAAACTACAGATAGAGATGCAAAGCACAGTACTAAGAAACCCCAATCTAACTTTAGGCTCTGTTATGCTGTGTGTGCTTTGCCAAAGAAAAGTTCCTGCACAATGCAGAGGCAGATGTTGCAGGCAGCATTTACTTGGAGGGTTCCCTATTTCTGCAGCTATCAAACCTTTTAAAGTGTGCAAGGACTTGGCTCAGGAACAAGGCTTTCCCTGCTGCTACTCTATTCACTCCAGCATACTTCAGTCCTCTTTCCATCAGAGCTGCTACTGAGCTTCCCTCTTCTCCTCACTAGGGACTTTATCAGTGTTCTCCCACACTGTTACCTAATCTTCTGAACTTCTTTCTCCTATGCAGGCAAATGCTGTGATAAGGAACAGATAGCTTTTTCATCTGCTTGTACTCCCAGTTTTACAGTATCCCTATTCTGATGGCAGTAAGAAAGCACAGACAGGTATATAACAGCAAAGAGAGTATTTAAAAAGGAAAACACGTCACTGACAGTGTGGCAAGGCAAAAGGGAAACATATCAAAAAAGCTTCACGACTTCCTGAAACAGGCCTGAGTTACACCACTATCTGAAGAGACTAAACCATAAAAGTAACATTCTTACAGGACGTCAGTGTGACTATACGGTGCTGCAGGAAGGATAATTAGGAGACTGTCAGCTGAAAGGTATCATAGAGTAATAGTTCCTGCTGCTGGCAGAATACATATCTCAAAAATAAATGTAGTCAAAACTGTGCATTATTTTCAATGCAGGAGACACTGATCTCATGGCAAAAATCTATTTTTATGTTACCTCTGATGTGCTAAATGATTCATAAAACAAGAATGTTTTCTACAAGAAAGATTTCTCAAGTAACCAGTTAACTGACATTAGTATAACTAAATTTAAATACGGCTCATTGTTTGCTTGTTAATAGTCAAATAGAAACCCCTTAGAATACAGACTGCTGACAAATAACCCAAGCCAAGATGGACCTTCTGTCCAAGTACAGTGAAAGTTTAGCCAGCTCTGAATGGCTTTATCCCATGGCAATCCTTGGAAGAAGGGCTTAGTGGTAATAGCTGTGAATGGGATTCTAGGCAGGTATTAGAATCTAGAAAATCCACCCTTACATCTCATATTCCACAATTTTCTAGGCTGTACCTACTGTTGGAAGCAGGGAACACAAGAGAAGCAATGTGCAGAATTAAACAGCTGATGCTGAGGACCTGACACACTATACACATTTCGAGGGAGGTTGCTTCAGACTGGTTCTGGTTTGGTTCTGTTCACTGAACACTTGTTGGTAACTGGAGCACATTATGTTTGTTACTAAAGTGCATCTTCCAGTCAACCAGGAAGTTCAGCTTCATCCAAAATGATATGCTGTGAGCTCCAAGCCTCCTCAGTGATACAAATTAAACCTAGGTATGACTTCGAGGTCCACTCCAAAAGCATAATTCTGATTAAAAGCTTCTCAGCGGAGTACATCTGGAGGAAAACTCTCTTTTTGCTCCTTATATTTCAGTTTTTCCTGTCTAACATAGTGGACAACTTTAGTTTTACATTTGTGGATCCATACAACTGCAGGCATTTCACTGGAGTTGCAAGTTCAGGCTTTTCTTAGACTATATCTTGGCCATGGTGCACTGCAAGGTCCTGGTTTCCTGTTCACTCAGTCTAAGAACATTTCCTCCAACAAAAGTGCAAGGAAGGGGTTTGTTTGGGTTTTTTTGTGTTGTTTTGGGTTTTTTTCCTATGATTTAATCTTGCCTTATTCAGGAAAGTTTGTTATAATACTGCACTGAGGATGTGGTTGTCTCTGGACTCCAGTTTGTGGATTTGCATATGAAAAGGCTGAGAAGAAATTAAATACAAGGACAATGCAGATCCTCCCAGTATCTATAACATTTCAGAGAAAAATAAACTTTTGTGTGGACTGTTGACTATTTGAGAGAAATGCTTGCAGTCTAGGGAGGAAGAAGGAGGAGACGAAAGAAGACTTTGGTCTTCTTTTACCCCTCAATCTCCACAGATACTGTTCATTTTATTTGGGAGCCTATTTTACTATGCATATAGTATATAAATGAAAAGTTCAGGAATAATAAGGTACTGACATCATGAGATTTCTCTTCTGGTTGCAAAGGAAAAAAAATGTTGCAGCAGAAAGCACACACAGAGAAACTTTGAGCTATGATTATCTCTATCAAAGTCAACAAAGAGGCTAAATATTGAACCTTACAGTACAGCATTTCAAAACTGGGAAGTGTTATAAGCCACAGAGATAGGGCCTGTGGATTAAAGATTACTTTCTCAAGAGTAGAATGAATAGGGCTTTCAGGTAATTATTATTTTACTGACAACCAATGTTGATGTCTCAGTCAGATGAAAAAATTTACCTTTGCTTTTGCAACTCAAGGGGGGGAAAAAAGCAATGACAACAAAGCTGAAAAATAGTGAGAGCAATTTTACTATAGGTTTCTGTAAAGCTTTTCACATCTAGAAACTGGAGGATAAAAGAATACTTCATAGCTTACCTGGAATAAACCCTTGTTTTCATAATTTCTGTTCAGCTTTTATTCAGAGAATACTAACTGCAGAGAAATGACCTATAATAAACATAACTTACTGTCCTAAAACTGTTTCAGTCATTAGTCTTTACAATAATTATATCATAAAGTTTTCTGTTCCTTCATTTACTTTCTCAGACAAGTTCTGCATGAGAACATGGAAAGAATACCATACATATTCAACAAGAGGTAGATATCCCCAGTAAAGATTCAATACCTCAAAAAAGATTCCTGATTCCCATCATACTACAGTCAACACAGTGCCCTTATTGCCAAAATTGACATAGCTATTAGGTAACTATTGCTATCAATTATTTCACATGTAGAAGGCTTATCTCAAGACAAAGAAGTGCCCAGGAAACAGAAGTGAAATATAGAATTATTTCTAAATTCATAGAGAAGATATAAATGGCTGCCTCCTTAATACCACCTCCCTCAAAATAGCAAGAATTCCCTTACAAGAACAATACACAGTAAAACCTTTGGTTAAATTTATATTAATATTGCAAGTCTATTACAACTTTAAAATAAAAAGCCTACAATTTTTATTAATTTTCAGTATTGTTAGGACTATGAAAGATAAATCTCTTAGTTGACAACAGAAGAGTATTTCCAAGAGTCATCTCTGCTGCATTCAGTATGTGTGGGCAATAAAGCACCCATAAATTCAGGTACAGGTTTTAGAAGTAAATACCAGCTTATACCTCTCTGTATAACTGAATTTATTTATTTCAGTTAGTAATTCAAATGGAACATGTTTACAGTATCAGTCCCTTGCACTGAGTTTATGCTTGGTGATCATCTTCTAGCTTGGGGGTTTGTGTATATGTATACACACACACAAAGCAAATATTAAGCAAATCCAATCTAGTAGTCTTAAAAATGAGTGCTGCATAAACAAAACATAAATGCACATGGCAATTTTATGTTCTAAATCCACCCACACAGTTGTTCTCAGCAATTCAAGAACAGAGTTGCATGGGTAGATTGACAGAATTTGAGTTACAGACATCTGTGCTGAAATAATGATCAGTATATGAAGGTTTTGTTCATTAAGCAACCAATTAACGTATTGGGTTTTTATCCTCAAAAAGAAAATAAATGCAATAATTACAGCAACAACAACAACAAAGCAGAATAAACTCAAGGTACTCTGCCTCTTTCATTCACTCCCAGAAATCTACTCATCTTGAAACATAATCTTAGTGCTATTCCAGGAACAAGCCATGATAAACAATCTTGCATGTACAAAAACAGTGATCTTAATAATCTGTAAAAAATGGAATAAACTATAGGATCCTATTGTCTTTAGCTGCTGCCAATACCACAGTGCAGCTGGAGACAGAAAACCTCTAACAGACCAGATGCCGCAATGCCAGTGCTCATGAATTGTTCGTCTTGGTGTCTAAAAGTCAGAGCTCAGCTTGAAGGCCAAAGCAGGAAGGCTCCTCCTTCCAGGACACTTTGTTGCTATTAACTGTACATATAGTTTTATAGTCTTCAAAGATGCCCAATCTTTGAACTCTGCTAGGGTGAGTGGCCTCATTTTGCCCCAGTTACTTCCTATGGCAGCAAGTTTTACAGTCTAATTACAGATTATGTCAGCAAGTCTGATAAGCAAAGCAGTCTTGGCAAAAGTTTAGAGAATAAAGCAAAAGATGAACCAAAAGTCTAAGACAAAAACAAGTTTCTTCCTTTAAAGGAAGGACTTCATGCTATTTTTTTTTTCATAGAATGTTCCCATGCTCCTGTGGTACATGAACAGCAGAAGCTCCACTTGTAACTGTAATTTTATTCATGTCATCCTACCATGCAGCCCTCTTGCAAGGTAAAAAACTTCAGTTTTGTGAGCTAAAACAAGAGGGAGATCACACCTAGGTTTTGTTCCAACAGCTTGCAGCAGAAAAGTTTCACAGCTTACTCCTAAAGCATCAAGACTTAAATTGATTAACTGAAAAAGAGGATAAACTTGTACATTTTTCACAGCCTCCTCAGAGCTCCAGGGCACGAACCTGTTGTTTCTGTGGCTTTCAGTCAATATTGAATGACTTTTCAAGAACTGGATTCAAGAACACCAGTGAAGCAAGAACTAGTTATACAATGGTGTTACCTCAATGCATGACCTGCCACAGAACCTGTGCTCCTCTGGTACTGTAGCATGAACTAATATTGAGAAAAAAGGCAGAAGAACCAGATATAACACAACCTTAGTGAACTTACCAGACACATCTATTCCTTCTAGCAAATGCTAAAAGACCCAAAGAGGAGGAGCTATAGTGCATATGTAGCCAAATATGCCCAGGAAAGGTTCCAGAAGCACTATAATATGAGCTAGATCCCATGGATTTCCATAGGTCAGGACTGTTATCACACAAACCTAGCCATGATTTACAGCATTCCACTCTAAAAGAATATGTATACCCCATCTTCAGGGTCATCTGCTCCACTACAGGCAGACTTGTAATCAAACATGAACTTTAGTTTATTTTTCTCAGGAATAAATAGACTCCTGATCAGCAAATTCTTTTCTACCATAAATTATGCAGCACATCTTCCAGGTCATTAATACTGCCTAGTCTTGAAAGCTACAGGGATTTCACAACTCTTCTTGTAACATTTACAAAATATTTCCATAAATTTCCTACTTACTGAGCAAATAACATATCCTCTCCAGTTAATGTTCTAACACAAAGTCAGAACATCGACTCAGGGCATCACGTATGGAGCTTCCAGCTGGTTCTCTCTGTGAGAGAACGGCACAGACGGAGTTTGAGGGGTTGAAATTTCACCATGAAGAAAACCTGCTTTCAGGGCAGCAGGTGCAGGTAAGAACTGCTGGAGCAACGACCTGTGCTTCTGGTTCATAGCCCTGCTCTCACAAGTGGATGTGCAGGGCTCCCAAGGGCTTTCCTGGCTATTGAGCAGTGGTTATCCTGTGTAGGACGTGTCTGCTTAAAGGGGATAAATTCAAGACAACAACTCCAAGGCTCCATTTTGCCACAACCAAACTCAAATTCAAAAATCTAAGCAGAAGGCGTTACACGGGTGGGTAAAGAAATCACATCACACACATTTTTATGGGTATTTTACTTTCCAAAATATCTCCTATGAATACATCTTCCCCCAGTTTATAAGCAAAGTACATTTTAATAGTTTTCACTCAGTACATGATCACAGATATTTTTACAGCAGCCTTATCTGCCAAACTGTATGTGGGACCCTCAGTAGGCAATGAGCTAACCGGTGTGGGTCACCGATGATTAAACATTACCAACAAATAATACTTTTTAATAAGGCCTCAGTATGCTCAATCTTATCCAAGAGCAGACAACTCACAATGCAAACTCCAGTCTGATAACATCAGGACGTTCAGGATCACTGACAAGATCCCAGCTGGCACCTGCCTGTGGCCCCAGGCAGGCACAGAGGGACAAAGGAATGCCACAGCACTGTGAGCTGTACACATGGCAAAGCCCCACCCTGTCCTACTGCTGACTTCTCATGAATGTTACATTCCCAAACAGAAGCAGCATCATATCACATTCTTCTGGTTCCTGATGTTGATTTCATTTAACAAAAGCCTTAATTTATGCAACAAATAATACATTTCAACCGTTTGCAAAAGATAGTGGGAGAGAAGGAAATCACTCATTAGAGCAGAGATACAAAGATTAAGTCCCAGAAAACAAAATTGCTGCTGGCTCTGTTGCAAATGTGGAATACGTAAAATTTTCTTAAGAAAGGATGTCCTTTGTTGTTTGATCTTTGCATGCTTTGAAGCCTTATCAACAAGAAAGGAGATTTAATCCATGAAACAGATAGTAACTAACAAGCAACCTCTAAGTGATGTCCAGGTGTTAGAAAGAGAAATTACTCATTGGGAGAATTGCCTGATTAAGGTTTAGAGCTTGGCATGTTTCAATGATCTCTGACCTACAGGGGAGGTTAACAAAGCTTGGGAAGAAGGATGTACCACTGACAATTGGGCACAAAGAACGTAGAATTTACAGGCAATTTGGCAGAACTCCCCAGATGAGAAAGAAACCAATAAATACAACTCAGCAACTGTGCTGAATCAGCTCTGACTGGATGAAAGGTAATTCTGGAAGGGGGAGATCACAACCACTGACTGAAGAAACCCATGGACTCAAGAGAAAGACTGAGCATGCAGACTAATTAGCATAAGAAGAGAGATAATTAATAATAGAATTAATAAGAAAATTATGTAACTTGTGGCCACTGAACATGAGTGCCTTTTTTTGGATAAAATTTATAAATAGTAAAATATTATGACAGTTGGTGTCTTTGATTTGTGGAACACCACTGAGCACCCAGGACTGTGCAACTCTGAAATAAATTATCAGTATATCAGCAATAGTGTGGCCAGCAGGACCAGGCAGTGATACTTCCCCCGTACTCAGCACTGAGGCCACACCTCGAGTACTGTGCCCAGTCGTGGGCCCCTCACTTCAGGAAGGACACTGAGGTGGTGGAGCAGGTCCAGAGCAATCGAGCTGGTGGGCTTGTCCTGTGAGGAGCAGCTGAGGGAGGTGGAGTTCTTCAGCCTGAAGGAGCCTCGGGAGACCTTATCACTCTCTACAACCACCTGAAAGGAAGCTGTAGCCAGGTGGGGGTCGGTCTTTTCTCCAGGCAAAAAGGGATAGGACAAGAGGAAAAGGCCTCAAGGTGTGCCAGACAAGGTTTAGGTGGGACATTAGGAAGAGCTGCTTCCCAGACGGGGGATTAGCCCTTGGAATGGACTGCCGAGGGAAGCGATGCGAGTCACCGCCCCTGGAGGTGTTACAGGAAAGACCGGAGGTGGGACTTGGCGCCCTGTTCTGGCTGGCAGTTCGCTCACAGGCTGGACTCGATCAGCTCAGAGGTCTTTCTCAAGCCCTCTGATCCCGCGATTCTCGGCCTGTCGCGCCGCGGGTAACGAGCCCCAAGTCGCGCCCACGGTCCCCGTTCGGCGCCGACACAGACCGGCCCCGCCCCCTCACGCGCAGCTCCCGCGCCCGCGCGCGCCCCCTTCGACTGAGGGGGCGGGGCCTCGCCTGACGCCACCGCTGATTGGTTGGTGTGAGCCACGCCCATCCGCCCCTCTCTCGGCGGGCCGCCCCGCAGTCCCGCCCCTTCTCGCGCTCCCGACCGGCCCCTTAGGGTTGCCGGCATTTTTGCCTGACTGAAAATCGCCGCTAGCCTCCGTTCCTCCGCGACCGGCAGGCATGCCCGTAAGAGAACCGCTCCCACCGATTTGGTGCAGGCTCCTGGATTTTTTCGTATTCCTGTTTTTTTCTTCACCCTTGTTCCTTCGGCACCTTCCCGCGCAGGCGGCCGAGCCGGGTATCTGCTAGCCGGCGGGGCCGTTGAACGCTGAGGCGTCGCAGCGAAGCCGGCCGGGGCGGGGGGGTCCTTTCTACGCGCGGTCGCAGCCGGCACCGCTGCCCACCATGTACTACAAGTTCAGCGGCTTCGCGCAGCGGCTCGTCGGGGCCACGGCGGCCGCCGCCTACACCCCACAGGTAACACCGCGGGCGGGGCTGCGGCTCCGGGGCGCCCGCTGGGCCGGGGAGGGAGCGGCCGCCCCGCCTGCACCGAGCGCATCCGGCCCCGCGGGTGACCTTGGGCGGGGCGGCCCCTGAGGCAGCTCGGGGGGGGTGTCGGGGCTCGCGGCAAGGAATGAACGCGCTGGCGGCCGACGGGGCGGATCTGGAGCCGCAGCAGTGCCTGGTGGCGTTTTAAAATCACAGAATCCCTGAGGCTGGAAAAGACCTCCGAGATCAGCGAGTCCAACCTGTGAGCGAACCCCGTCAGACACACCAGGGCACTCAGTGCCACGTCCAGGCTTTCCTTAAACACCTCCAGGGACGGTGACTCCACCGCCTCCCTGAGCAGCCCATTCCAATGGCCTGTCATCCTTTCTGTGAAGAAACTCTTCCTGATATCCACCCGTCCAGAGAAGAGCAACAAGGCTGGTGAAGGGACTGGAGCACAAGCCCTGTGGGGAGAGGCTGAGGGAGCTGGGGTT